>CAMTDV010000002.1:13257987-13857987 GCA_947069175.1 Scalesia atractyloides
TATGTATATCATCAAGCTACATATTTTTTTTGTTTTTTTTATATTTTTATAATAATAACCATTAATAAAAAATTTGAAATTCTTTAAAAAATCAAAAGAAATATAATAAATTTAAAATAATTTTTTTGAACAATTAAAAAATAAAAAAAGGATTTAAAAAAATTTAAAGAATATATAAAAAATCAAAGAAAATTAAAAAAGAATATCAAAAATATCAAAACTAAAAAAATATAAATATGGCATTGAAATTAATTTGCTGACTTTTAATATAAGATTTAGTTAACTATATATTTATATTATAATATAAACTTATAGTTTTGAATTCACAAATAATATTCAATAATATCAAATAAAGAATAAGTAATTAATTTTTTCCATTTCTAAATATCAAGTATAAATCATATAACAAAGTAATTACAAAATAGATTATTGTCAACATTTATCAATGATAATAATTAAAGTACACTTGAAGGATTCATACGTTACGTGATCAAACTTAAACTATTTATTTAAAGAAGGAAAAAGAAATGGGGTTCAAGAGTGACTATTGTTAAAGATATATGTTCAAATGTATTTTTTTTCTATTTTTAGATTTTTTTTGTTTTTGATTTTTTTTATTCTTTTTATTTTTAATTTTCGTTGCTTGTTTTTAAATTTGTTAACATTAAATCTTTTTTCTGATATTTTTAACTCTTTTAATTTTTTAAATTATCCGAATTTTTTTATTTTTTTATTTTTTGAATTTTTGAATTTTTTGCTTTTTTAATTTTTTTTTCCTTTTTTAGATTTTAAAATTTTAAATATTTTGATTCTTTGGTATTTTTATATTTTATTATTTTTTTATTTTTTTATATTTTGTACCCGAAATATGAAGTTTGTGACTCTGTGTGATACTCTTTTAGAGTTACTTAGACTTATTTGGTTAAAATTTAAAACTCATCCTGACCCATGACTAATTTTAAATGGAAATTTTAAAATATATCTTGACCCATCTTTACTTATTTCGTAGACTCATTGTGACTTATTTAATTTCTAAGATATTCCAAAATAATCCATAATAACCCAAATAAGTTTTTATTACAAGGCCTAACACTAATACAACTATATATATGCTCAGTGGCGGATCTAGAAAATTTTCGTAGAGGTAACGTTTTATAAAAAAGGGGTAACAAAATCGAAAAAAGTCAATTTTTTTCAAAATTTACACTACTGCCGGAGCGCCAAAGGATGGCAGAGCTACCCTCTCTATTAAGGTAGGTCCGCCCCTATATATGCTGCAGTTGATGTATTTGTTTTTTAACTTTGTTCCAGGAAACGATTTACGTACATATGCAAATAGAATTTCGACTGAAACCTCGTTTGTATCGATTTAATTGCCACATATTTAGACTTAATTCACGTATTAAAATGTAGAGAAATTTGACAGGTCCTATCTATTTTGAATTTGGTTCTTTCTGCTTCCTTAATTTAGCTACTTTCGAATATCTACATTTATAAAAGCCAGGGCCGGCCTAGAAGGGTGCGGGGTGGGCGACGGCTCAAACCCTTCGATGGCCCGAAAATTTATTTATTTAATAAAGTTACGCTGTCAAACTTAGGAGACAGACCTTGAGTTCTAATCCTGATAGTTTCATTTTTAGTTGATTTTTTTTCTTTATCTTTGTTACCTATGCATAAATGCAAATGACATTGACTAATTTTGTTTACATTAAATCAAAATGAGAATAATAGATAATTCTCAAATGTAGTTTAAAAATGATTATTTATGTTAATTTCTTAAAATATTATGAAATCTACAATTAGTTTTGTGTTTCATTTTCTATGAAAAAAAGTCTTATTTTGTTTTTTTTTTCAACTCTATGTATTTTCTAAATAAATTTGGATAGGTTACGATGGTTTTACATGATAGTAAATAACGATTTTTAAAGTTACGACGTAATCATTCCGTATTTTCTGAACCGTTAAAATGTGTTTTCTTTCTACGTTTTGTTGTCCAAATGCACGTGTGATGTGCTTTTATATATATTTCCATGTAAAAAAGAAGACCACTGCAACTGTGGATTACTTCACAAATTTTTAATTCATTTTCATATATAAAAACTTTTTTTATTCTTTTTAAAAAGTTTATATTTTAGGGGCCCGTATTTTATCTTCGTTCAGGGCCTACAGATTTTTAAAAATTTTCGAAGACAGCCCTGATAAAAAGCAGTTCTATATTTTCTTTCTTTAAAATATATGTTCATTTATACTGTTTTTTATACAGTAATATAGGCATGAAAGGGTAGCCATTTTACAAAGTTGTTTAGTCGATCAAAAGTAATTTCCAGAGTGAAAATATGATAATTAATTAAGGTTTTGATGTTGTTTATCTAGTATATGTTTGTTAATTTAATTATAACTACATTATTATTAATCTTATGTGCTTATATAGTACATCATACTCGACTCTACTCTTGCGAATCACCTTTCTTTCGTGTATTTGAAATATGTGACTGGCGACATATAATTAATTGTCGTGATATGGGTTCGACATATCTGAATTGTGATAGTTAGTAATTAGGTAGATAAACAATAAATTTCCCAATCATTTCTTTTGAACGACAAATTTGAATCACTAACGGACCACTGAAGTATCCAGTGGAACCACCTGATCATATCTATCCAATAAATATGGGAAAAATCCTCTTGTGGAAATCTAACTCATAAGCCTTATCCCACCCCAAGATACCACTATGGTATAACGCCATGGACAAATTTCCGATCAAATTATTTTTGTACATAAAACAATCATATATTTGATGTCTCATTCTGTACGAAAATATAATTGTTAGGGATTTGAAAACTATATACACTAACATCTTATTTTCAATATAAGTTAACTTTGTTAACTACATTTCTAAGTAGACTACAAGTTTCATTTTGAACAAGTTTTTTAATGATAAACATCATCACACTATGTTAAGTTAATAGCGTTTGTAAGTTGTTCCAACCTTATTAATTTAATGATGAATTAACATAATAATGTGCCATTGGTAGTACAACATGGCTCAAATGTATTGCATGTTTGTGGGAGAATACCCGAAGTAAGTACTTTGTTAGATTCTTATATTAAGTTTTGACAAAATATAAACTCCTAGTAAAATAATTGTTTCTAGTATATCGTAAACAACTACAAGCTGCCAATATTGCATTATATTGTAAAGACATATCGCTAAACAACAAGGTTGTAAGGGTGGAGGATATCCAGCTCTAAAGTCTCTCCATTTATATCGCATCACATGAGACTTTCCACTAGCATCTTTATAAGACCGGGTATCCATCTTTAAACAACCCTGTCATCCAGGTACAAGTCAAATGACATACTGTACAAGTGAGTAGAGAGAAGCGACTGGGAGTTGGATCGACAAGTAGCTACCGACGAAACATCTTTTGTTCGGTAATTATGTAGGTGGGGTGGTGTTCCCGCATGTCCCGAAACATCTGTGTCAATCTCCCAAACCTATAACACCCCCCTAACAACTTCTAGTTGACATCGCTCTATCAGAAGGCAATAAGGTATGAACGAGGACAATACACTCAATGTAAACAAGTTGCGAAGGTACAATAAAAATGGATGATAGTTGGCTTGACGTGTAAAGAAACAACAAACTTGGGGCATGTCCCACACTTTTATGTGATACGTTATATTGTATTAAGTTGTGGTGTGATAGCAGTTGTTTTCTCGCTCCTTTGAAAAGTTGATAACGTTTAGCCACCGAGTGTTTGGGAATTCAAGCCACACAATTTGATCATGTATCCACCCTTTTTCCGTCTAGTGTCTTGACAAGTCATGGTCTCTTCTTGTTATAAGTTGAAAATGTTGTGTAAGTCTATGGGGTGTGGGGGGAATGGGTTGAGACATTATTTACCACATAGGACCATTATCAAATGGTACACCATCACCCTCCTTGATTGATTGTGGTTCGCGTGGATTGAACCATGATTACCATGACCATCCCATTTGATAATTTTGAGACAAAAATAAATTAAACATAAAAAAGGGGATGGTGGTTTGGGTCCTGACCACACCCTTTGGATATAGCTTTTGGTTGGTGGATTAGAGGTGACTGATATGGCGCCTATGTAGATGGTTATGGTGGTCATGGGGTCATGACCACACCCTATAGCCTAACACCGCTTTGCTAGACACATCCGATATGTTAGGGTAAGCATCATAAATAAAAACCAACGCGTCACGACTATGATCTCTCTCGATCTCGACAATTAAAAACATCAATGATAATTGTTTTATAAACGTCATGTCTTAAATCCTGATCACAAACGAAGTTGGTTGAGGCGCATCTCTCCTCCACGTTAGAAACTTCACGGGCACCTCTTCTCTCTCCCTTTCTCACATTCTCCGCCCAACCTCACCCCATGTATGCGAAGTTCACTCCCTCTCTCTCCTCTTGCACGTCCTCCCAACCAATCTCTCTTTGGCATCATTTCAAAGACTTACAATATTTGTTCGGTAATATACGGTTTAGTTAGGGAGTTAGGTAAAAATAATATATATTTTTTCATAAAAAGCTTGGATTTTATAAAAGAAAAATTTTAATAATATTGATGGCGAACACACTGGTTCCACTCATCCCCACATTGTTGAAAACTAACTCGTTTTTTATATTTTTTTTTGGAACTTTTTGTTATAGAAAATAAAAGTAAAATAAGTTGGTAAAGTTTCACGTTTTGTTGGAGGAAAAGAAAGGAAGAAAGCTAACAAGTCACCGATGACACGCGGCACAATATGAGTGTACCGAAACCGTAGATCCTGATTCTCGTGAACTCAGCTTTCAACGCAACCAGTGACATCACCCAGTAGGTTGATTATGGGGTGTAGAGGAGCTTGAGTTGGGGGTATTGCTCAACACGTGGCGAAAGTAGAATCCACGAGCTAATACTTAAAACAGTTAACTGCTCATTTTCGTTCCTTTGGTTTGGTGGAAAATGTCACTTCAGTCCAATTTTTTTCGGCCAGTTCCGTCCTCAACGTTTTTGAAACGTGCCACTTCAGTCCAAAAAGATAACTTCCGTTAAAAAGTTCTGTTAAAACTAAGGGCATTCTTATTTTTAACTAATAAGGACTGATTATGTAAATTCGTTAATATAAAGGATCATTTAAGTAATTTATCTAATTAGAAAAATAAAGGATAAAAATTTATTAAAATACACACATAATCTGTATCTACATAAATATTTATACGTACGTACGTACATACACAAACACTGATAATACATATACATACACACAAACTCTGATAATACTCTCCTCTCTCTCTCTCTACACTCTCCACCACCGACCACCTACACCACCGCCACTGTCATTCTTTTCAAGCCTCCGATCAAAACGCACACCCTAAAATCACAACCACCAAATCACTCTCTTTGAAGCTTAAATCAGGTCACCGGAACCTTATGTGTCGTTGCTGGAGTTCATAGTTAGGGTTTCCTCGTCCACCTTCTTCATCATCTTCACTCCCGGTCGTCCATTTCCATCTTTAAACCACAAAGCCGTCACCATTTTCGCCTAAGACCCGTCCACCTACCATCGCCACCGGTTAACCTAAACCATTACCATTACCATTATCAGACTCAAAATCACCCATTTAGTGGGTAAATGTGGGGCACTCGCCGGAGAGGGTTATTGTTATCGTTTTCGCCGCTATAACCCCACTGGAAACAACCACCCAGCTCCCATCTTTCTCTCTACATTGTTTATGGTCGTATGGATGTAAGTGAATGGTGTTGGTTAGGTCAGAGGTGGGATGGTATTAGGGGTTTAAAGACAGAGGAGGTGTGCGGTGGTAAGAGTCTGTTTCAGATTGTGTGTGGTAGGTGGTAGCGGATTGTGGTGGTTGTGGTGGGATATGCAGAGAATTAGTGAGAGAAATAAGAGTGAGAGAGGGGGTTTATGAATATATATATTAATCTTATGTGTGTATATGTATATGTTCATAAATTTTTATTCTTTATTTTCTAATTACATAAATTACTTAAATGGTCCTTTATATTAACAAATTTACATAATCAGTCCTCATTAGTTAAAAGTAAAAATGCCCTTAGTTTTAACGGAACTTTTTAACGGCCGTTATCTTTTTGGACTGAAGTGGCATGTTTCAAAAACGTTGAGGACGGAACTGGCGCAATTTTTTTTGGACTGAAGTGGCATTTTTCACCAAACCACAGGGACGAAAATAGCAGTTAACTCACTACAAAAAATGTCATTTAGTAACATACTTAAAGTGCCACATCAAAAACAAAAAAGTGCGGTAAAGACCCCTGTAAGAATGAGTGGCACACAAAAAAAAAGTGCCACTAGAAGCGGTTACGCTAAAGCTTTTAGTAGCACTATTTGAATGTGCTACACAAAGTTTTTGGACCTTTAATGGCACTTTATTTTTCCACAAAATGAAAAAAAATCTTTTGTGACACATTTTCTTTGCCGTAAAAAGTACTTCTTTATATATATATATATGCTAGTTGTAGTGGCACTTTTTTGCCACAATAAAAAAACTTTTTTGGCACAAACTTTCTGTCCGTAAAAACTACTTCTGATTATATGTACTCTTTTTAGTGACACAATTTGCCACAAAATCACAATTACAATGTAAAATAAAAGTTCAATAAAATTGTACACGTAGAAATCAAAGTGTTAAAACTTCAATAATAAGTTGGTTCCAAAACATAATCTAAATGTTAACAAAATATTGTGTAATAAGTAACATATTTCAAATTCCATAGGTTTACATGAGAAGTCTAAACGTTTTTTAAGTGAATTTCATCATCATAAAACATAGCTCCAAGGCTTCTAATTATATCTATCATGTCATTATCAACCATATAAACAAGCATTAGTGTTGATTCAAAAAAAATATAAGGGTTCTTTAATTAATGATACTAAATGATCTTGATCTAAAAAACATATATAAGAAAATGTCCTAAACACCTAACAATTAGATTAAAAGAACAATATATAAAGTGCAATTATTTATAATTGGCATGAACACCTAATAGTTAGACAAAAAGCCAACATATTACCTTAACTGCATGTCAACACAAATTTGAAGACCGATTGTCCAAATGTCCTTCTTGTCCTGTAAAATAGAAAGTTTTGGCTAATGAATTTCACATCAAGATTACAACATAAGCACATCCATTTAATATTAATACCTTATTATTATATCATTATTCACTAGTAAAAAACCCGTGCGATGCGACAGATGCGATAATTTACAATATGGTTGAATTCGGTTTGTTCGCATTGCGGAAAAATCTCTATACCCGTGTTAGAACGAAAACATTGTTTACAATGATGCTTTTAAACTGCAAGGAGAGAAACTGAAACTACCTAAAAATCAGCCGGGGTTAAAAGTAGTTGAAGACTAAGAATCAAATATCAATTTCTTATACAGCTTATTCATGGAATCATTCATTAAAGGTTAAAAAAAGAGTACCTTGAATATCTTCGAGAGAGAGTATGAGAGGCCAGATATAAGGATCCTAAAGCAATACAAGTATCAAAATATATTGACCAATAATGAATATTTAATTGATGGTAAAATGTTTCCAACTCTAAAATCATTTTCTACTCGGTGCATTCTCTGTCTACTAATCACGTGTCATCCTGAAATATAAATCATGAAGCAATACAAACATCGCGTAATAAATATTCAACTGATAGTAAAAATGTTTTTAACTCAAATCATTTATTGTTGAATCCATTTATTATGGGTGTAGTGGGATGTTATTTAGTTGGGTGTGGCATGTCATATGAAAATTTTATTTTTATTTTTTATTAAACTATTTAAAATTTTATTTAATATAAATAACACTAATTAAATTAAAAGATTGCATAGAATTTTTTAAAAAAACTACAAAGAAAATAAAAAAACCTAAAAAAACATAAAATTAAAAACTGCATAAAATTTATTTCATATTAACTTTTTTCATCGTTTCTTCTTTCATCTCTAGCGTCATCGTCAATTGTGGGCCAGATATGTGATCGACGGGCATGTTGTGGGCCGGTTATAAGGATGCATTGTAGGATGTTGTGGGTTGATTTTATAAAAAATAAAGAGATACGGTAGAGATGGGCATAATAACCGGTTCCAAACCCGACCCGGTGGAACCTACCTGGGACACGTTCCGGTTCCCACCCGTCATATAGTAGAACCGGTTCCGGGTTCAAAATACCCGATGGTTCCTATCCGGTTCCACATTTTTGGAAAAAAATAAGTTCCGGAACCGGTTCCAACCCGTACCCGGGTTGTACCCGTAACCGGTTCTTATCATACCCGGTTCCTACGGTAACCTTCCAGACCCGGCGTCAATATATTTTTAATGTGAGTTTTTTTATAGTCTTTGCTAGAACAATGTATAATACATAAACATAAAACTATTTATTACGAGAAACAAGTACCCGGTTACACAAACAACCTAAACAAGAAATGTTAAACAAAACACTAAACATACTAATCATAAAACACAAATGGGTTTACAATACATAAAACAAACTAAACTTTCGATGACCCGGTCCTGGATGCTTCACCCTTTTCATTGTTTTTCGCCTTTGTCACCGAACAATGGCGGTCGGTGTGTTTCTTGAGCGTCAAGTTGGCCGACGCCTTCATGAACTTCCCGCACCCCTTGCATCTAGCCATTTCATAGCTATCCGACATCAAGCACAAGTCAAAGTGCTTCCAAATAGCGGGGTTTCTTTTGGTTTCCAAAACATCCACGACCTCATCGTTGCAAGCCATCGTTATCTCTTTGATAGTATTAGATTTAAAGTGTAAAGTGTTAAGTTTAGAAATGGTAAGTAGGAAGAGGTTTATATACAAAAACCGATTTTTTAATCAGGAACCGGATTCCAACGGTAACATTTATCAGGAACCGGTTCCAATGGCAACATTTTATCAGGATCCGGTTCTGAAGAGTAAATGGCAGGTTTGACTGTCAGGAACCGGTTCCCAATAGTAAAATGGCAGGTTTGACTGAACAGTAAATGGCTGTCAGGAACCGGTTCTGAACAGTAAATGGCAGGTTTGACTGCCAGGAACCGGTTCCCACACTATCAGAAACCGGTTCCGCACCATACCCGGTTCCACACCATACCCGGTTCCATAATACCCGTACCCGGTTCTACACGGTTCCATATTCTTGGGTGTGAACCCGGGTAGGAACTGGACCCGGTTCCACATCATACCCCGTTCCAATGACATCCAAGCAGAATCGGGTCCGGGTTAGAACCGGTTCCGGGTAATAATAAAACCCGATTATGCTCATCTCTAATATACGGTAGAAGAAATAGACAAGTGGTAAAAGTTGTAAAAAATTAGTGGGTATTTATATCGGTTTAAAAAGTAAATATATATATTTTTTTAAACTAGCCGTTTGGCAACGACTATTTTGAACCAGCTAAAGTTCGCCATGCCACCCTGCCCCCCGACCTCACGCCAAATAGACAACGCCATGCCCAATACTTAGCCGGAGTGGTATAGCCAGTGTTAAACCCCATCCGTCACCCCAACCCACATCTCACACCCCATAGTGTTACGTCAAGCCCATGATGCGAGGCTAACCTTTCTGCAAGTGGAAAACATTATTAACACTTAAGCCCCTCTATTTTCATCTTATTGCAAAATGCACCTCTCAGATTCATTTTCAATATACGGTCACATACATTCCACGTACACACGGTTCATGGAGGGTTTGTTTGAAGTATAACCACTAAAAGTTAAAAAATCAAGAAAATTACGATTTTTTTTGGCCTTAATAAACTTTGATTATATAATTTCAAAACAATTCAACAACCAAAACAAGAGTTTACAAACAAATAACAAGTAAACGGACAACAAGCTGCGTTATCAACCCCTTTTAAACTGCAAAATCTATTCTATTAAAAACGAAATGACTCTTAAAGGTCAAGAAAATTATAAATAATTGTAAGTCGAGAAAATTAAGATTAACCAATAAATTTCTTTTGTAAATTATGATTACTTAAAAGTCGAGAAAAATACAATTAACCAATTAATTTCTTTTTCATTTCTTTAAATTTAAAGTTTAACATTACAAATATACATAAAACAATATATATATATATATATATATATATATATATATATATATATATATATATATATATATATTTCGTGAATTACATGTTATCATTTTAAGAGCTGAATGTATGTATATAAGGAGCTACAATATTTTTTCTCAAAAATAATTAACATATAGAAAATATAAAAAGAATAAAAAATTAAAAATAAAACGTTTTTTATTGATAGTGAGTGGTTTATTCACTTTATAAAAAGAATATAAAGGAATAAAAAAGTAAAAAAAAAAAACTTTTGCTAATATTATTGATCGATATATATATATATATATGTTGGAACTTTCTTTCCTTCAGGTCGCGTATAACTGTATATGTATCACCTCACACGTCTTCCTTTTGTTCAGTTGACCTGCGGTACCATAGCCGGAAAACCGCCATAACTTCCGGTGTTGCAGAAATTAATCTTTCAAAGGTCAGTGATTCTTGTTTCTTGTTGACCCGTTATTTTCATATTCAATCTCCATTCGTTTTTGCTTGTTGATCCGTTTTTAATGCCTAAAACTCTGTTTCTATATGTGCAATAATTTCTTCATGTCAATTAGCATTTCATTATTGACTTTATTTGTTCGACTTTGTTTAAATTTTGCTCTAAATTTGTTGTTGTTCCAAATTTGGGTCTAAAATCAAACATACATTCAAGCTTTCTTTCTCATTTCTATAGTACTAATAATATGGGAGTGAAGGTGACGACTGGGTGTTTAAATTGGTCACAACCTTCAATTTCACACTCACCGTCATCTTCAATTTCTTCTTCGGTATCTTCCCCTCCATCAAAACGACGTAGTTTAACAGACTTCTCATTAATCTGCCGCTACGTTCACCCTTCATCATCATCATCATCATCGTTTGGTGCGAAACTCAACAGATCTCGCTCATGCGAAACCTTCATATCATCAAAACCACAAAAATCTTCTATAAAACGAATCGTAAGCGCAACCTTCGATTCACATTACTCCGGTGAGGAATTCAAATTCTCGCCGGATATTCATGACTTCACCGTTAGATTCCAATTATCCGATGATGACGTCACCGATTCCGACGATGACGTCACCGAAAAACCGGATTCTGGTCAACTCTCCGGCGAAACTAGTAACTGGTTTGGGGATATGATTCCGGCGAGTATCGAACGAAAGGCGAACAGCGTGGATTTGCCGTTTTCGCTGCGAATTATACAAAAGAAGAAACAATGGGAAGAAGGGTTCAGAGAAGCGGGTGAATTCGCTTATTGTTCGATGAAGAGAGCGTTTTCGTCGATGGTATTTATAATTCGGGAGCTTCAGAGTTATACTTTGCAAATGAGGGAAGTTTTGTTTGTTGAAGATTTACAAGAGATTTTGATAAGAGTTCAGAAAGAGATGAATGCTTCTTTCGTTTGGTTGTTCCAGCAGGTTTTTTCGCATACCCCGAATTTGATGGTGTGTGTGATGATCCTTTTGGCGAATTATAGTGTTTACTCGATGTCGAATCAAGTTGGAGTTGTAGGATCGCTGCCTTCCGCGACAGTGGAGACCATTTCCACTGTCGTGGATCAAACAAAGACGGAGTTTGATTCATCAACAGTCAAGACTTATTCGGTTACTCCAGGTGAGAAAACTAGACGGTTACATAACCGAAACCGTCCACGCCACTAACTTTATTATTAATTCATCAATGCACTACGTAAAACTGCTTTATACTATTTTTGGTTCTCATCATAATACTAATTCTGAAAAAAAAAACTATAAAACTAATCAAATCAAATCTTCTAACTAGAGTGGAGATATTTCTACAAAGCCTAACTTATTTATTCTATCATCAAGAGACCTATTTTGTTAATCCAGATAGGAAAACTACAGAACATTGAAAATAAGATGTTTTTTTAAAGAAACTTTAATCAAATCATATTTCCTAACTATGGTAAACATATTACAATAAACCGTGACTTATTTATTCTAGAGTAAATTTTTGTTTTCGTCCAGATTTGTCCTTTTTAACTCCAAAAATGTAATTTATAATAAATCAGCCCTGAGGTTTACATTTTTAACGCTTTTTATCCAAATAGTTAACTTGATTTGTTTTTTCTATGAAGTTGGATTAATTGACCAAAATGTCCTCAGGGACTAAAATAGAAGATAATTCTTATATATAAAAAATTATTATATATATTTAAAATTGTTTAAATATTACGCAACATAATACGTAATTAAACACAATAATAAATAACGACACACAATAATTACTGCTAGTACAAAATAATTACGTATAAAAATTACGTTGCGTATAAAAATATAATTTGAGTATGGTATTGCCACCATGGTTTATTTTTTTAAAATTTTAATACATGATTACGCGCTTTAAAGTGTCTGTGTTAGTGTGTTGTGTTTTTCGCCATATTATACCAAATTGATTAATGAGCAAAACACAAATTGAAGATACAAATATCATAAAAACTCTTATGAAAACCATGTTTGATCATTAACTCATCAAATCTTTTATACCATTTCATTGGAATTGTTTAGGTTATATATGGTATGTTATTTATTATTGTATATACATAATCTATTATATTATATATATATATATATATATATATATATATATATATATATATATATATATATAAAGCTCTGTGTATGTGTTTTTCTAGGTACATCTTTTTTAAAATCCGAAAATTTTAAACAATAAAAATAAATTAATTTATATAAATATAATTTGTAAATAATTTTTAAAATAAATTATAACATAAAGAATTTTAAATCAATTTTATTTTATAATTATCATAAATTATTAAACAATATACATTTAAATAATTTTTTAAATATATATAATTTATATATATAAAAATTAACTTCCATATTAGTCCCTAAGAGTATTATGGTCAATTAGTTAATACTTAATAGAAAAAACAAATCAAATTAGCTATTTGGATGAAAAACGTTATGATATACAAACAAACCTCAAACTAGATTTATTATAAATTAGATTTTTGGACTAGACTAGTTAAAATGGACAAACATTATGGATGAAAACAGAAGTTTACTCTTTATTCATTCTTCTACAAATCCATTTTAGTTAATCCCAGGTGAGAAACCTAAAGAATAACGAAAGCCACTAAGTTATTTTGGTATACAACGGACTCAATTTAAAAAATGAACTTAAGTAAATCATTAACTTGGTAATGATATTACAATGAATCCTAACAAATTTTGTTATAGGTGGAATCAACGGCGGTGGTGGGAAAATCCGGCCAACAACTAGCGGCACGGATGGTGACGGGAGGTTTGATCAACAAAATGAACATCAAACGATCGTTCCTGACGGACCTTCATCGTCAACTTTAAATCCAACGAGTACAAGTGAGGAGTCGGTTTCTGGTGAGGTGTCTGAGGCGGAGGAATTGGTTTTATGGAAGTCCATTGAGGCGGAAGCTGAGAATATGCGACAAGTGACCAAAGTTGCGGGTTTGGACAGTGAAACAATGCGAAGATTTGTGTCGCCGGTGAATGTGAAAATGGAGGAAGAAGTAGACACTGGAGTTTATTTGAAAACGGAGCTTGTTTATCAAATGGGTTTGTTAGAAGAACCCGATAACCCGCTTCTTCTTGCTAATTATGCTCAGTTTCTCTACCTCTTTTATCATGATCATACAAGGTACATTCATACTTCAAGTTTGAAACATCTTTCTTTTGAGAAGATATAAAACTAAATGTTGATAGACTTTATAATTAGTAATCAAGTAACAATAAAATGTTTCATTATTAAACAGTGATTAATAACATGTGTTTATTAAATCTTCAACTCCTGTTGTAAAACCATGGATAAACAATAAAATTTGAAATAAATAGTATTCAATATTAATTTATGAAAAGTTGTGTTTATTTTTTTTAGTTTGAACATACAAAAAAGGTACCGTTTCATTTTGTGTGAAAAATGTACCTAAGCTTAATTAATGTCCTGAATCCTGATATTGTTTAACATGCCTGTTTGAGAAATCAGTGTTAAACAATGGCTACTAGCATACTCGCTACATATATACATATATTATGGATACTATCTAGTTGGTTTTTTGTGTTGGTGCGAAGGCCATGTAGAGCTTCGTCACTACTAAACAAATGAGTGATAAATGAGTATCACTGACTGATAGTTATGTTAGAAATTCGTCAGTGAAAAGCAGCACCAACGAGTATCTGTCGGTGAAATAAGTCGGTAATACGAGCCTGGATTATTTTATTACCTACGGGAAGTTCTAAGGTATTAATAACCAACAAAATTCTTAGTGAGGGATTAGTGAGGGGTCCTTCTTTGGTGGTTGGCAAGTCTTCTCTAGTGGCAAGTAAATCTTCTCCGATGAAGCATATATATTATTATCGACCGGGTACTTCTAGATTTACTTTTTTTAGATTTTCTGGCGGAAATCTGTCAGTAGAAGATCGTCAATGATGCTCATTTGCTTAGTAGTGTGTTAACGTAAAACTCATTAGTTTTCCATCTTTCAATAAAATAATCTCGTATCACCTTATATGATAAATAATTATATATATCAACATTTTTAAACGTTTAGGATGTGACTTCAAATTTGGCCCATTTACATGCAACAATCATGATTGTAATTTTTTTTATATGCAAGATTCTCTTTTATTAAATGTACACCAAATACGTTACTTTTCATGACGTTACCTTTCCTTTTATGGAACAAAAAGCATCAAATTTTATTTTTTTTCCTTTTGTTTGATGGGACAAAAACAGGGCAGAAGAATACTTCAAAAAGGCTACAAAAATAGAGCCAAAAGACGCTGAATCATTCAACAAATACGCAAGTTTTTTTATGGCATGCTAGAAACGACTTGTGGGGTGCTGAAGAGTCCTTTTTGGAAGCCATTTCTGCCGATCCTAATAACCCTTTTTATACGGCTACTTATTCACATTTTCTATGGAGCAACGGCGCCGACGACACTTGTTTCCCACTCGGGTCACCAGAGAACGTCAACTCCGATGAAGCGTAACAACCAAGACTCGCTTCACCGGAGAATGTCAACTTCGATGATGAGGTTTTTAACCATGATTATGAGTTTAGATATATGAGAAAGCAAAAAAAAAAAGAGATAATAATAAGTTTTACTACGGCAATCATTTTTTTGTTAGGCTTAGGTTTTTTTTCCAGAGACGGAATGGTTAAGTTCAGAGTAATAGTTTTGTTTTAGTTGTATTTTGTTTTGTGAAAGTTATATGTTGCTCTGGGCTAGTGATAATTATTCTGGGAAAGATCCAGATAAAGTTTTGATGTACATTATTTAATAAAAGAGATCGAGTCTTTTGAGTTTTGAAATTTTTATATAACTTGCCCTGGAGTTTAGGGCGAACCTACCTTAGAGGAAGGGGTAGTCACCTCTTGCCGCTCTAGCGGTAGTGTAATTTTGGAAATATTTGACTTTTTTTAGCGTTTTTTCGATTTCGTTGCCCCTTTTTATAAAACGTTACTCATACAAAAATTTTTAGACCGCTTCTGCTGGAGTTAAAGAAAAACCCATAATTTTCGTAGGACAGATTTTTTTTAACTTATGTATGAAAATAGTTTATATTGTAAGCAACACCCTTGTTGATAAAGTGAAACGAAAAAATAACTTGAATAAGATTGTATATTTTTTTTAAAATACTACTAAAAGTTAAATATTACAAATTAGTAGAGAAGCAAAATTATTGTTTCAAATATCTTTTTTTTAAATAAAAAAGATTACACTTCAGTTTCTAAGGTGAGAGCGGTAGATTTTGCAAGCCATATATATATATATATATATATATATATATATATATGTGAGGTTATTGTAAGAAAAATATAAAAGTGTGAGAAGGATAAGAAAAAATCTAAACCATTTGATAATCTTGTAAATAATCATTGAATAACACTATAAGTACATGTAAGTTCTCTTTCTTTTTTAAACGTCAATAACTTTTTATATGTAACTCTTCTTTTAAAAAAAATGCACCATAATAACGAGTGTTTTTTTATCTTAATATGAGTACCATATTGATATACTTATGAGAAAAAAAATTACGTCTCGTTTGGATGTTTTAGTCCATAGTGTTATTTCTATGTTCATACAATGGTGTTTTAATTTAGGATGTTATTTCTGTTATATTTCTGTTCTTCGTAAGATGTATCCTTCAATATACATGTTATATGATGTTTTTATTAGTTAGGGTGTTATTCCTGTTATATTTAATGTGAGGACAAAGGTCTTTGCATTGCTGTGGTTTCTGGTGTTTCAGTAGGTTTCTGTTGCCTTCAAAGAGTTAGGTGTTATTTTTGTTTTTATATATTTAGGGTGTTTTTTCTGTTTTGATTCTGATTAATGTGTTGACTGGTGTTATATTTTGGGTGTTATTCATGTTTTGATTCTGATTAAAGAATTGTGTTTTGAAATTGATTTATTAGGGTGTTATTTCTGTTATATTCAATGTTAGGGTGTTCTTTATAAGATGTGTGCCTTCAATATAACTGTTGTGGTGTTTTTATTAGTTATGGTGTTATTACAGTTATTTTCTGAACTTTATAAGTTGTATGCCTTCAATATACACGATGTGTGTGTTTTATGAGTTAGGGTGTTATTTCTTTATAAGATGTATGCCTTCAAATTCGAAAATCCCTATAATAACTGACCAAAAATGGTTGCATATATTCATTCCATAATTAGATTTTATTAGTTAAATTACACTTATACCATTAAACTACCAAAATAAAAAAGGACACGTGTCACCTCCAAAATCTTTCTTATTCTTCTCACACTTTTATATTTTTTACATGAACCTCTATATATTATATATATATATATATATATATATATGGTAGAGTTCTAGAGTGAACACTAGGTTGAGAGTGAACTGTGTAACTAATCTGAGCATTGATTATATCATCTAGCATTTTTAAACAATGGCAAGATTGTAATTATAATGTTGTAACTTCCCTTTAAATTAATTGACAGAAGGGTATTTGCGTCTTTTGTAAATTGCATTTATTAAAAATATAATCAAAATTCCTAAAATCTTGCTAGTTTCCGTATATACAAGATACACAGTTGTTAGTGTATGCACATGTGTACAGTCTCGATAGTATCAGTTTATACAAGATACACATATGTTAGTTTATACACATGTGTACAGTCTCGCTAACTATCCATTTATACAAGATACACCGCTGTTAGTTTGTACACATGTGTACAGTCTCGCTAACTATCAGTTTATACAAGATACACAGTTGTTAGTTTATACAGATGTGTACAGACTTTTGATACATCTATGTATTTTGTAGTCCACGACCTAGTTCCGTTAGGAGTTTCATATACGATATTAGCAACTGGTTCTATACGAGTTTAAAACAATGGAGAAGTAATTAAAAATGTGAGAGAGAGAGAAAATTAATAGATGAGAAAATTAAGGGAATTTAATTAAGAGGGAGAGAGAGAGAGCTAATGTCAATCTTACTCTTTTAATCTAAAAAATAATCATAGTCAAGATTGTTCACTTAGTTCATTTTCAAGAAATTGTTCACAAATGATCCTAATCATATATATATATATATATATTGGTTAGTTTTAAAACAGAATATTTTTAAAAGGTTCTAACCCATACACGCCTTTCAGACCCCACTTTTATTGCACGAAAATGTCTTTCAATTTTCTGGTCAGGCAAGCTTTCACATGTTATGGAAAAGATGTGAATGTAAATTACTTTATTGTCACATCATAGACATGCAGAATAATTGTTAATAAGAAAAATTTACAACGACATTGAAATTGAAATGGTAATAAGGTGTACGTCTACTATACGAGTAGTTTAAATCTCGTAAGATACAAATATATATTTATTTAAGAGCACCTGAGTTTATCGTTTAATAACAACTAGTATTAAACTTTTCGTGTTATGACGAGGTGTAAAAGCAGGTAAATAACTAATAGCATGCGAGTTGCCATGAAACTAATATTACATGACAAAAGTCGCTTCCAACCATTTCTTTTAGATGCGACGTGAATTCAGAATTCCACAACATAGTTAATAACATCATATTACAATCAAAAGGACACCCTGTTGTACTACCAATATGATGTACACTGATAGACTAAACATGTATATAAGCAAAGTTAACTAACAAACTTTATAAACATCAAGGGATTAAACACGTATATTAGAAAAGTTAAAGCAGAGGAACCGTACGATTAATATAGTAAAAAGCAAGGTATGCATTAAAAAGATACACTTAAAGACAAAAACCCTAAGCACACTAGTGAGGGTTTGTGTTTTAGTATTATTTATAATTTCTTTATAACGATATGTATAAATTTAAACTAGTCTTAAGCCTTCCGCTTGCAGGGCAGGGGGCGTAAACATGACTACCCATGTTTGGGGGGGGGGGTGCGGAGGGCGTAAACCTAACAATAACCAAAACCGCGAAAATGTGTAAAACAAAAACACAAACTTTTAACAGAAAGTGACTCACGTGACCTAAAACATAGAGGACGTTGAATTTATACTCAACAACTTAATTATAATTTAGGAGTTACATGCTAACTTTATTAAAGTTTAGGGGATAGAAAGTAAAATGGTAAAATAAAGTAATAGAAACATAGAATAATTAAACTAGGGGGCTACAAATAAAATTTATAATAAAAAACGAAATAAACTAAAAGACCAAATTATAATTCATACTAAGATTAATTATATTTAATATATATATAATTATATATATATATATATAATTTTGAGAGGATTATCTTGAGAACGCTAAATATTGCGAGAACCATGAGAATGAATGAGAAAACCAATTAAAATCAGTTTTTTTAATACAAACATTATTATAATTAAAGTACAATATCAAATAAGGAATTAACAACATCAAATAATTCATTTATCCTCTCAAAATTACTATTATTAGATTTTTTACACATGTGTAAATATAACAAATTTACATATGTGTAAATTTTCTTTATTCACTGAATTCACGTAATTTTAAACGTGTAAATTAAATTTATAATATTGTATTCAAATAATAATGATAAGTGTAAAAAAATTTGAATTTAAATTGTTTTTTATTAAGTCTTGCAACTTTTTTTTTTTCTTTTAGTTCTCATAATAGTTAACGATCTCATTCAACCTTCCCAATATATATAACAACTTAAATAGGTAAATGTGGCAAGTTCCTGCACTCAATACATTGTCCAGTGAGTGCATGGTCCAATCAAACAAAGGTATTGTAACAAGGGTCGTTATTTAATATAACATTATACGATGTGGAAGAGTTTGAAAAAGGGGCGTTATGCGATATATGAACGTTATGTTAGCACGGGTCAGAAAGGTGACGTGGTGCAAAAAAGAAGGAGTGAGATGGGACGTGAAAGGTGGCGTTTTTATAAAAAAAATAAGAAAAGAAATTAACCAATCAAAACCAACCGAAAATCTACCCACCAATGAAACGCATCACCTCACCCACACATTTACCCTCACGGCAGTGGAGATCCTCAAGCCCAATCACAATACCGTGCTCCACACTTGACACGTGGTGGTTAGCTTGACATGGACTGACTTTCACATCAAATTTCCACACCCACATTGTATGTCTTAGGTATATATAATTTATGAAACTACATATAAGCTTGTATAATATTAATAAATTTTATAATTATTTTTTAAACTTTTTAGCAAAGTAAATTATATTTTTGGTTTATATGAATTGGGTCAAATTGTAGATTTGATCACTAGATCATTGTTGAAATTAGTCATATTTCTTCATTTTAATATCAAACCTTTATCTGTTCCCTCTTTTATTTTGCATGTCTTGGGCTTGTTTGGTCGTCATGGGTAGAGATGGGCATAATCGGGTTTTCTTGTACCGGAACTAGTTTCAAATCGAACCCGGTTCATTTGGTTGACAATGGAACGGGTTTGATGTGGAACCGGGCCGGTTCCTACCCGGGTTTAAAAGCAGAATCTGGAACCGTATGGAAACGGGTACGGGTATTTCAGAACCGGGTATAGTAGGAACCGGATACGGATACTATGTGGAACCGATTACGGGTACAATGGGGAACCTGTCATGTGGAGATGATTATTATGTTTAATTTTTACTAATGTTTAGTGAGTTTAGTAAATTTAATGTTTTTTATTCATTGATAATAAATTAGTTACATTAAAAACATTAATAATAACTAATTATTAGGAACCGGGACCGGGTATGGGTGGAACCGGTATTGACGGGTATGGGTAGTAACCGGGTACGGTTTGGAACCGGGTACGACCCGATTAAAATTAAAAAATTGGAACGGGTAGGAACCATCGGGTATTTTGAACCCGGAACCAGTTCTACTTTATGTCGGGTAGGAACTGGAACCGGGTCTAGTTCGATTCTACCGGGTCGGGTTTGGAACCAGTTAATATGCCCATCTCTAGTCATGGGCTGTCTCAAGAATGGGCCTATTGGTTAGTCACTATGGGCTTTATCAAGTGTGGCCTTCCTAGTATATTTTGCAGCCAAATCTTCATCGCAAGTTATCAGCTTCACTGTTCTGTGGCACGCGCTATCCTTTTATTGAAGATCAATTATTCCAGAACACACGCATTCGATATAGTTTACGATATCTATAAATACTTTATTGTTAATATAACTTTGTGTTCAATGAAATTTATACAGTAACGTCGAGAAAACTATAAAAACGGATACGGTACCGTTACCAATGTTGTTTGGTCAGTATATGTTCGTTTTGTGATAATAAAAAAATCAACTATATATGATTCGTTCGAATAGAACTTTTTATCAAATTGTAATAATAATAAGCACATGATTACGCGATATTGATCAGACGGTATTAGTAATATTAAAAAAGGAAAATCATTAAAAGTTAAAATTAAAAAATATATTTAAGTGCAAAGTAAATATAATAATAATGTATTGTAATATTGAAATAATAAAAGTATGCAAAAAACTATATATATTTATTATAAAAATAAATTTCTTTTCATGATCACTTTTCAATTATACTTGTTGACGTCGCGCGTTGCAGTGAAACAGAACAAATGATAATGTAAAACAAGCATTATTTGAAAATAAATCATGTTGTTTAAAAGCTAAACCATTAGAATCGGTTCAGTTTATCATTATACCCAATATCAAATAAATACCCAATTTTGAATACAATTTCGTTTAACAAAACTTATACCATAATGTCGAGAGAAAAATTAACGAGAGAAAGTTATTAAAAATATATCAAATTAATTGAGAAAGGAAATATAATTTAGAAAAAACAAAAAGAATTTATTTAAAACAAAAAAAAAACAAATGACAAATGAAATATGATTTTAAGAAAGAAAAAGACTATGTTAAAACTAAAATAAATATAATAATAAATTATTAAAATATTAAATAATAAAATATTAGAAAAATATATATCATTATAAAAATAAAATCAGTATTCATACCTAATTTCCAATTATATATATTAAATTATATATATTAAATAGTGTGATTAACGCGAGCTTCGTTGCGGGCATTTGATCATTATCGATCTGTTTTATTTCAATACTCGTATTGGCACTCGGCAGAACAATCTTGCTAATCAACACGTTTTGTAAATCGATTGAAAACAATAAAAGTGAATACCTGTACCGGTGTTGTTTAGTCAGTATCAGTCCGTTATGATACTTGTATCGTACAAACACTCGATATAACTTACGATACCAAAAAAATATTTTATTCCGAATATAACTTTGTGTTCAGTAAATTTTACACGCCACGTCGAGAAAACTATAAAAACGAATACGATATCATTACCAATATTGTTTGGTCGATATATGTTCGGTTTGTGAAGATAAAATATATTAAAACTTAAAACAGATATAATAATAAACTATTGTATTATTAAATAATAAAATATTAAAAAACTATATATCATTATAAAACTAAAATCAGTATTCATACCCACTTTCCAATTATGTATATATATATATATATATACGTGATGACCGCGTGGTTTGCTGCGGACCTTTGGTCATTATCGGTCTGGTTCATTATATAATAGTTGTACCGGCACTTAGCATGACAATCGTTTCAAATCGACACGTGTTTTATATCGATTGGAAACAATAACAACGAATACATGTATCGGTACCGGTGTTGTTCAGTCGGTATCATCCGCTACAATACAAGTATCGTACAACACTCGATATAGCTTACGATACCAAAAAATACTTATTGCGAATATAACTTTGTGTTCAATGAATTTTATACCGCCACGTCGATAAAACTATAAAAACAAACACGGTACCGTTATCCATGTTGTTTGGTCAGTATATGTTCGCTTTGTGACGATAAAAAATAACTATATATGGTTCGTTCGAATAACACTTTTGTCGAATTGTGCATAATAATATGCACACGATGATGTTAATAATAAAAAAACTATACTGATGTTATACGATACGTTGCTGATGTTGTTTAGAAAGTGTCAGTAATATTAAAAAAAGAAAATCATTAAAAGTTAAAATTAAAGAAATATGAATAAGGTTAAAGTAAATATAATAGTAATCTATTGTAATGATGAAATGATAAAAGTAAGGAAAAAACTATATATATTGTTATAAAAATCAATTTTATATTCATGATCACTTTTCAATTATATTTGTTGACGTCACACGTTACAGCGAAACAGAGCAAATGATGAATCATATTGTTTAGAAAGAAGAACCATTAGAATCAGTTCAGTTTATCATCGTACTATTTTAAAATATCAAATAAATACTCAATTATGAATACAACTTCGTTTTTAACAAAATTTATACCATGATGTCGAGGGAAAAAAATTAACGAACGGAAGTTACTAAAGAGATATCAAATTAATTGGGAAAGGAAATATAATTAAAAAAATAATTAAAACCAAATGATATAATAATAAACTAGGGTTGTAAACGAGTCGATTCGAGCCAAGCTCTCAACCTAGCTCGAGCTCGAATTTCAAATTGAGCTGAGATTTTAGGCTCTAGCTCGACTCGATTAAAATTCGAGCTAGCTCTGCTCGATCTAGCTCGAACTAACAAAGAAATGCAAAATTTACTATTTAAAAAGCCCTAAAAATGAATCTTTTAATAGATAAAGGGCCATAGTTGGAATTTTAATTTAACCAAATGGCTAAATATGGGAGCAGAAATAGTTAGTTCACTTTGTACAATGTCTTTATCTTCTTTTATAGGGAGATATACTCCCTTAGTTTTTGTCTTCTAAGCGATGTGAGACAAAAAAATGAAGGATGTAACGTTATCGAGCCGGCTCACGAGCCGAGCTAAGCCAAGCTCGAGCTCGGCTCGTTTACAAACCGAGGCGAGCCGAGATGGCTCGTTTACAACCGAGCCAATTTCGAGCCGAACTTTTTTCGAGTGAGCTGCGAGACGTGAATTTTTTGAACACCCCTATAATAAACTATTATAATATTAAATAATAAAATATAAAAAAATCATATATTATTATAAAAATAAAATCACTATTCATACCCACTTTCCAATTAATTAATTAATAATAATAATTAATATTAATTATATATATATATATATATACACACAAACTAAATAAATAGTGAGATTTCCGCGCGCCTTGTTGCTGGCCTTTGGTTATTATTGGTATGGTTCATTATAGTACTAGTATGATACCGGCACAACAATCAATGCCAACTGACACGTTCTTTACATCGATTGAAAACCCTAAAAACGAATATCCGTACCTGTGTGGTTCAGTTGGTGATGGTTCGTTATGATACAAGTATCGTACAAGCACTCGATATAGCTTACGATACCAAAAATACTTAATTGCGAATATTACTTTGTGTTCAATGAATTTATACAGTCACGTTGAGAATTATATAAAAACGAATATGGTACCGTTACCGATGTTGTTTAGTCGGTATATGTTCAGTTTGTTATGATAAAAAAATCAGCTATATAGATCCGTTTGAATACGATGTTGCTTGGTCGGTATATGTTCAGTTTGTGATGATAAATAAAATCAACTATATATGACCCTTCGAATACCGATGTTGTTTGGTTGGTATATGTTCAGTTTGTGATGATAAAAAATAAACTATATATGACTTGTTCGAGTAGAACTTTTATCGACGCACATAATAATAGGCACATGGTAACGTTAATAATAAAAACTATATCTGAAGAAACACCGGTTTAAAAAGGAGAATATCCCGGATATCTTTGTTACAACTTAATGTCTCTGCATGAAAGGTTGTCTCTCATTTGCTCTTCTGGGTGATCTCACTTCTAACTATCTGCAGAAGTAACAACGCTGTTAGCCTCGTCACGGGAGAAAGGGGGATGGTTTTCTCCAGTGACCACACTCCGGCGTGAGAATAAGTATTTGGATTGCAAGGTAATTAGCACGTAGTAACTAGTGAGTGAGCTAGAAAGCATATATGTTACCTTGTGGTCTGATCCTTAATTTATAGCCGAAGATAGGTGTGTAGGAGACGAGCTGACGGCTTTGGGCCCGGCCCAGACGACCAGGGATATCCATTCTGTCTCATCTACATCGATGATTAATGATCTCTGACAGGAGGCACTTTGTCGGATGTTGAATGGAGCCACATGTCATGGCAGCTGTCCCTAATGTCAGACCTGTAATCAGCCGAAAGTGGAGGTCGTGTGACAATCGCTGGCATAGTTTGGTTGGTGTGCAGTTTTCCCTCTGCATTACTGTTCATGCGACGCAATCTGACACAACCTACTGAGCGGCTATTGGGTCACAGCTCTGCCATTTTGTACCCTTGTATGTAGTCAACGCCTCTTTGCGCTTCTCCCTTCTGCGTGACTTTATTAGTGCTTTCTGGCCAGCGCAGGGTTGTAGGGATTATGTCCTTTTGTTCTCAAGACTGAGTAGCTCTCATGTTGGTCTTGGCCTCGTGCAAGGTTTTAGGACTTAGCGGCTAGAGGGTTGTTTGATCCGCGCAGGGTTAAGGGACCTGCCTTCTAGGTCTAACTTGTCGCTTGCGTCAAGTACGCAAGGTTCGTTGTGCAACCTGCTAGTATTAAAGTTGTAGAACTGTTGCGCGCAAGGTTTGTCTATCAGTACAGGGTCAAGGGACCGGCGCTTCCAGGTCTAACTTACCATTGTGCAGAATGTGCAAGGTTCATTATGTGACATGCTAGTTTCAAGAATGGCGCACCGTTGCGCATTGCACGCAAGGTTATTCTTGTGATCTGTTCATTATGAGGGTATGGTCCCTTGTGCAGGCGCGGAGTTTTTGGGACTATACCCCTTCAAGTACCCCCAATTATGCGCATGTTGGCAAGTAGGTTGACTGCTGGAAATGTAAAAATTTATGTATGCGCGCTTATTTCAACGGCATGAATTTAATAAGATGGAGGAAACCTTTGTGTGAGGGAAACTTTGCTCATGATGAGGTCTTTGAAATTTGAATCTTCGTTATGCTGATGTTGCAGGGAGTTGGTGAGAGAAAAGGGTGCCCTGGAGGTGACTTTTGACAACTGTGGCATGCTATCAACACTGCAGCCTCTCTTTCATTAATGAATTGGCAGAGAAGGTACCAGCCACGCGCGCGTGACAACTGTCAATTTCCACTTGCCTCCCATGCATCCTGCGCAGATTGGTTGTTGATTCCGCGTGTGCTTCACAGTTCCCCATCGCATTATATGCGATGGGTATAAATAAGGGAACCGTCTAGGGTTTCCATTCACGATTTCAAAACTTATTCTTTGAAATTCTTTGAATTCTTGAGTTCTTGAGTTTCTTGTTCTCTTCTCTCTTCAATCTTTTTGTGTTTTCTTCTCTGAGATCTTCTAATGGCGACTAGGGGTCCAGAAAGTGCATCTGCCATGGAGGCGTCCACATCTTTGCCGGCGTTGAAGTGGTCTGCTGCGAGTTTCCAACGCTTGGTCTCCGGCTTCCGGTTCCCTAAGTAATGGGATGCCCGGTTTCCGGTTGAGGAGAGATTGCCGCCGATGCTCCGGCCGGCTATATTACTTTATTCTTTGATTTTTTCGCCGATGGTAACTTCCGGTTACTGGCCACTATAATTTTTTCTTGATATTCTTGAATACTACCGATTCCACATCTCCCAACTCAATCCAACGGGGATGTTGAGAATAAAACATTTTGAGTTTTTGTGCCGCTCTATGGGCGTTATCCCAACGTTAACCGGTTTAGGGTTTTTTACTAGTTACACTTTTCCCTAGGATTCTACTATTTCCAACACAGAATCCAGGCGAAAAAGATTTTGCACACGCCTTCAAAGTCTTACCATGACTAGAAGACAATTTTTTTTTACATAAAGGCTGGCATTATACCCCTCCGGATGCACTTCCGGGGGGTGGAGGACATTGCTGTCGATACCTCTCTTATACTAGTGGTGGAGTCCTGGTATAAGGACTCAAGGAGATCACGGCGGTTTAGTTGCCAGAGAGGGCGCTGGTGGCGACGGGCATTAGTTTGGTGTGGAAAGCCCAACCGCCAGGAGAAGCCCGTTTACATGGAGGGGGAGAAGAGTAAGTATTCTTTATCTCATTTTTCCATTATTTCTTGATTTCCTTGTGTACAGACTAGACTGTATGCGCTTTTTTGCAGGGTCACATTGTATGTGGTGGCGTTCCAAAGGGAGTAGGGGAGGATAGAAAATATCGCCCTTGGCCCGGAGGAGTCTACATGGTACGCACAAATCCTGGGGAATTTTGAACTTCCCAGGAGTGAGGATTTAGCGGCCCTCGCGCCTGAGAGTGGTAAGCCTTCATAATTTTGATTGTTCGCATCTTTTCAACTGCTTATTGTGTTGTGTGTTGATGCAGGCGCATTGAAAAATTTGGGCATTGGCCCGGAACCCAAGAAAAAGTGGCGCACGGGGACAAGCGTGGTGGCGGAGAGGAAAGTGGTTCAGCCCAGGGCAGACCCGTCCAAAGGTATGTGTTTTGTGCCAGACACTTAGAATGACTATGTAGTAGTCTCTGATTCCATGGAGGGTCTTACGCCTGTAGGTTTGCGGAAGCCAAAGCTAGAGCCGCGAGAGGTGGCGGATATCCCGGCTGCTAACCCGGACAGGCTGATCGACGTAGAGTCTAGCCTGGAGCCCCTCAAGAGGAAGAAGGCTCCAGAAAGTGATATCTCCGCGCAGCCCTGTAAAAAGGCTACGTGGAAGATTATAAGGAAGCGCGGGAGTTGAGAGGCGCTCGCCGCTAAACTTTCCTTAGGTAAACACCTTTTAACTTGTGTTTTACACCACTTTTCTTCCTGTTGCACTTGTTAACAGTTTGTCATCCTGCAGGGGGTAGTGAAACAGTTTTTGTTGCTCCCACAATCTCCGGCCGCGCCCTTTGAGATTTCTATGGCCCCACCTGTGGATGAGACAGCGCAAGCGTCAAGTGCATAGGGTGGGGAAACAACTGCGGGGCGGCGGAGGTGCAGGTGGAGGTTGAGCTGTTGAGCCTGAGAAGGTGGTGGTGGTGAAGGTGTTGTGGTTGAAGAAGATGCTCTGCAAGGGGCTCATGCAGCAGAGCTGCCGCCGGGGGTAAGGGTCGGAGGATCTGGGGAGCACCGTTCTGATGAAGGGTCCCCGATCCGCCCGGACGAAACCCTGGGTGATTACTATTACAGGTCATATACTGACGGCCGCGCATAAGAGATCCCACCCCTATGTGGAAGCTGAAGAAATGTGATGATTTTTCTCACCAGCCGGCGTGCCGTGAGTGGTTCAAAGGTGCTTTCCCCCAGCAAAGGTGCGCGCGCGCGGATCAAAAATATGAATAAATATATCCGCGTACCTCTAGGCAGCTGCTAGCTCCGCCTCCAACACCCACAAGATTATCCGGGAGTGGCGGAGCATGCATAAAGAACAGGAAAAATTTGAAGCTACTAAGAAGGACCTGGTCTAGGAGCGACCCCAAGTGGCTACGCAAAAATCAGAGCTGGAGGTGGACAAAGCTAAATTTGCCCAAGCTCAACGGACCGAAGAGTGGTCCGTTCTGGGGTGGAAGAAAAAGGCGGAGAGCTCCACTGCCACGCTTGCGGAGGAGCGCAAGCTGTGGAGGGAGGCTTGTGACCGGGACAACAACGAGAAAAAATCTCTAAGGGACGAAATCGTGAGCCTATGCGCCGAGGCTGCACGTTTGAAAGCGGAGAAGGAGGCAGCAGATGCTGCGGCCGCGGAGGCCAGGGCACACCGCGAACGTAGTGAGCAAAAGGAGGTAAGAAATTTGCCTTTCGCTTATTTTGTATTGATCAAAGATTGCCAGACTAACCTTGTATGTAAACAGGTGGAGGTTTGCTCAAAGTTTGAAAGCGCGAAAAAGGATCTCCATGTGGCCTTGGTGGAAAAAGTCGAACTTTAGCGCAGGCATCTGGAGGACAAGGAGAGGTTACGCTTGGCGGAGGCCAAGTGGGCGCGGGCGAGAAAAAACTAGAAGATTCTGAAGCCGCCCGCGCCATCTCTGAAAGTCTAGTGGAGTCGCTGACCAACAACATGCTGTGGATGCAACAACATGGAGTTGTCAATGTAAGTTCTCCGTTGTTATTTTGATCGCTTTGTCTTGATTCTCATCCTATTTTCCTTGTATTGCAGATCACGACTCTATCCTTAACTCGGTAGAGTTGGAGGCGCAGTGGCCAAGCTGATGGTCATTGCGCGCCATGATGGATACACTTAGGGCTACGCTGAGTGTGCACACCATGTCACTCATGCGCTGGACATTGAATGGGATACTACCGCGCTACCACTCGTGGAGTCGATACTGAAGCTGCCTTCTCTGAGGCCAAGCGCGAGTATGACCGTCTTTAACTCCCGGTTATGGATTTGGTGAGCGAAGCGCTCCAGCACGACGACTATGTTGATCGCCTAAAAGACATTCCCGGATGCAGCCGAAGTTGAAGAGAGTGATGAGTGATGTTTGTAGGATCTTGATTGTGATATATTGGCATGCTTGTACATATCTTTTATCTTTTATGAAAAGGATGATTTTGTTATTTCCACTTACAATATTTGCGTGAAGTAACGACTTTTGTAGGTAGAGCGAATAAAACTGTAATGAACTCGTGTATGAACGTTACATCCCATGCGCATGCAATAAGTAATGAATTTTGTTCATGAGTCAGTGTACCATGGTGTTTTCGCGTAGACCCAAAGTTGTTTCGCGTATTTGTAACAAAACATCTCGATAAAGAAATTCATGTATCCGTTGTCTTTATTAACAATAAGGCATAAGAGCCATGTACAGAGTAGACAATAAGATCATAGGTTTGCTAATATACATGTTAGCACGCCTTAGCTGTTGCGCATTCCAGGTCATAGGAATGTTTGTGTTGTCCAAACGTTTATCAGTAATATTAAAAAAACTAGATCTATACGGTATCGATACCGATTACGTTCAGACACTATTAATAATATTAAAAAAAGAATATATCATTAAAAGTTAAAACTAAAGAAACATATTTAAAGTTAAAAGTAAATATAATAATAATACTGTAATATTATAATATTAAAATAATAAAAATATGAAAAACTAAACTCTATATATTATTATAAAAATCAAATCACTTTTCATACTCATTTTTAAATATAATATAAAATATATAATATAATATAATTATATATTATATATAATATAATATAATATTGAACTAGTGAAGTGATTTCGCAATGAAATCGTTCATATATAGGAACAACCACTTATGCTAACAATCGAAAAACATTGCGATGGCCGGTACGATGAACAACCTACTGGTAATTGTTCTCACATTATGTCCCTTTTGTTGTGTAACATCTTCAAGTCATGACCGGATCAACGCATTTGAGCCATATTTTCTACAGGTCATCGACGGGGATATCGAATTTCTGGCTACACACTGTCGTTCAAGCAATGACGATTTTGGAAACAAGACAATGACCATACACTCGTCATTCAGTTGGGAATTCCGTAGGAATATCGGGGGGACAACTCAATACGTTTGTATGTTTTGGTGGAAGACGGCTGACGGTCTAATTTGTAAGGAGATGGAGTTCGATGTTTTTAATGAGCATATCAGGGACGAGTGTGGCAACAATTTGTTTCGGACGAATAGACGTTTCTGGTCGGTAACACAAAGTGGTTTTTGTTTTGCAAAGGGTGAACCATCTAACTGGATGTTCAAACGTTCATGGTGATAAACTAATAATGAAATCTATTTTAGCTTGTTTTTTTTCTCCACACCGTTAACCATTCGTCACTGCAATGTCTTACTCAGTTCGTGTTTTGGTTTCCTTGGTTTAAAGATTTTTCGGTTGAAATAAAAAAGCAAACCTAATTCAGAGTTGGTATTATCATTAAAAAAAGATTAAAAAAAGAAAACGCAAAAAATAAATATTTAATTTGGGTTCCCAGTTCCCAGTTTTCGGTTCTGGCTTCAATGAAAAATTGAATTTGGATTTGGGCTAAAATGCAATTCGGGTTTCTCGGTTTTAACATATTTCGTTTCATATAATTTGAAAACCGTTAAACCAAACCGGAACGACATGTAATTCAATTCGGTTTACGGTTCTTATTGGGTTCCCATTTGGTTTTATTTTAACTAATGGGTTTTCCCCCCGCGCTATATGACAGAAACTCAGATGGTATTGGTTCATTCGTTTCGGCACCGACACTAGCTTTAGTAACTGAAATAGAAAACTAAAAAATAAAGTCGTGATATGCTTAAAAGGATATCGACACATGTTTTATATCTATTGAAAATCATAAAAACGAACACCGGTTTTGATACTACCGATATCGGTACGATGTTGTTCAATCGAATTCGGTTAGATTCGTCACGTATCGAAAATCATATAGTTTACAAAATGAAAAAATTCGTTTTGAATACAAAAAATAAACATAGTTGCGGAGTTAGATTTAAAAGAAAACGTAAACATAAGAAATGTCACACCCCGACCCGCAGCGGAAAAGGTGATCGGGGCATGATTGGGTTATCATCAAAGCTCATGACATTTATTATGCGTTTCATATTCATTAAATACAATTTAATGAAAATTTACAATAATTGTTACAACATATCCTAACTATCAATCTAAGCTTCTTTGTTCTCTTCTAAGGCATTCCCTAGGTTTTCTTTGCTTCGACCTGTTCACCAGTATCATGTGTAAAAAAGTTTTGGATCAACATAATGTTGGCGAGTGAATCCAATGGAAAACATTTGAACAAGTTTATTTGAATTGATTATGAAATATGTGCACAACCAAACATGAGTAAAAATAGATGTAAACTTATTCAACAATCATAAGATATTAAATAAAACACACATGAACAATAATGGAACATTTAGAGGCACGCGATGCTCAACTCGTCTCTCACGAGGAACTGAGGGGCCTAATGAATGAATTGCATAAACATGATAATATGAATGACACAACTACAAACAATATAAACTCAATGATACACACATGAACAATAATGAGTTTGATTTGAGGCACGCGTTGTTCAACTCGTCTCCCACGAGGAACTGATGGGCTTAATGAATGAGTTTCATATAATTTGACAAAAGGAAATAAGTAATCACAACAATATAATCAATCTAAGTTTAGATCATGATGTGGTATGGCACAAGTTTAAATAAACAAGTTAATTATTTTTATAACACATGACACACCCAAAAACGTGTAATTTAAAAGGGGGAGTTGTAAGATTCACTCACAGTGGGTGCGTTCGGTTGATGATGTTGAATGCACGCGAAGTGGTTTTAACCACGAGTGAGATTAACCTAGATAAATCGCATTATGGTTTGGTAAGTAAACGGATTTTATTAACCTATTTTAGTAGGATTGTTGGGTGTATTTTTGTGAGTTTGAGGCTATTTTCAAACCTTAAAAATGTTATTTTTAAGTATTTTTTAATTGATTTTTAATTAAAATAATTAAATAAAATAATAAAAAAAATTTGACTTTTTCTGACCGTTGACTTGACCGTTGACCTGACCGTTGACCGGTTCGAATCGTGTATATAAGTGCGCTGAGTGAGGCTCGAACCCGAGACCTCCCGTACGCGTGCACGTAGCTCTACCAACTGAGCTACGTGTCTAACCCGTTATATATCTGTTTTTAATTATATATATATATTAATTATGTTAAACCGAAAATCCTTTTATTTTAAAAACAATTTAAGTGAATCGGATGGTGCGCTCCACAGGTCTCGAACCCGGGACCTGTGGCTTAACCTAACACACAGTCCACCGCTGGACTGTGTGTCCAACTTGTTAACTTTACTGATTTTTATTACACTTAAACACAAATTAGTTATTTCCTTTTCTGTCTTATTTTAAAAAAAAAATTAGATAATTGTCCGAGTCGGTGCAGTAGCCCGGACTCAAACTCGTGACCTGTGATATAAACATACACACAGTCCACCGCTGAACTGTGTGTCTAACTTGGTTATTATTCCAGTTATTAATATATTTAACATATACCAGTATGACTCCGGTTCGGTTAATAAAAAAAAAAAAACATTTTTATTAAGGCGACGTATGTGGAACAAGATTCGAACTCGAGACCTTTGCGTGTTTATTGTGCACACAGTCCACCGCTGGACTGTGTGTCTAACCCGAGTAATATCTTGTTTTTAATTATACTTAAACATTACAGCGGTCATCGTCTTCTTCACTGGTTTTAATCAGAATCGGAAATCGACTGGTTCGATGATTAAAACGTGTTCTTTAGCGTTTTAGGTTAATTATAAATGAGATATAAGTGCAAAAGAAAGGAAAATTAGCGTGAGGTATACCGACTATCTTCCTCTGTTTTCCGGCAGAACTCCGGCGACAGCAATAAGCTCCGGCGTCGAGTGTCTTGCAGCAGAGAAACTTTAGAAAGCTTACAAACTATGTGGGTGACTTCGGTATATGTTCAAATGGTTTAGTAAGGCTCAGAACTGGGGAAAACGGTTTTCCAGCGATGAGCAGAGATATTCCGGCGAGTGAGTTTTCGCCGAGAAAAGGTGCGGTTTTGAGCGAAAATGTCTGCAGAAGTTTGAGGTGGTTTTTATAGGGCAAATCTTCGAAGAACTTGGTCTGATTTCCGACTGGATTCGTAAGTTATAAAAACTCCGGCGGTTATGACTTTGGTCGCGGACTCAGACGTCGGTTATAACCGATGTCTTAGTAATTGTTTACGTTATAACGGAAGGATTCGTTAAATACTCGCGAGATTGCGGGATTTCCGACGACTGAACTTTGGGCGCCGGTTTTGAATTCGTAACGTCATGATATCAATTAAATGATTCTAATATTTAACAAATAACATCAGTGGCGCAGTGGTTCAAGTGTTATGTGTTAAGTCGTTTGCTGGACCGGTACTGACCCGGGTTCGAAACCCGGCAGAACCAAAACATTTTTATTTTGCGATTTTTAACAGTTTTTCAAAAACTAATTATATATTCCCGTATAATAATTGATTATGTATCGTTTAAAATTATTTTGGGCATTTAATTCGCAACGAAAATTTTGACTGACTGTTCGGTTGATAAACGGAGCGGGTTTGGTAAATCCGTTTTTGACGGATGTTACAAGAAAGTTATTGAAAAATCAAACTAAAAGACGAATAACATATTGTTAAAAAGGTTAAAACGGATACTTAAAAATTTCTCATCACTATTCATCACTTATTCAAATTAATATACATATATATATGTGTGTGTGTGTGTGTGTGTGTCAGAGGGGGTATATAGATAAAATTTTGTTGAAACAGTAAAAAAATAATAATATTACAGTAAAAGTAAATAACGTGGGTAATAAAAATATTTACTTACAGTGGGTTAAGAGAAAATGGAATCGCAGTATGAAAGCAGAAGCTCGAGCAAAGCTTGAGATTAATGCACAACAGATTGAGCAAACGGTAACAAACATGTCAAAACTTCATCTATCCATAATTGTGGTTTTTGTTGTTCTAACAATAACATACTCCCACTATATGTTTGTCCTATTGGTAACAGCCACTAAAAGTTCAATATCACATAGTTTAGCACCAATACAATATCATAAGGAACTAAAATATAAATTCGTAAGTAGAACAATTGAAAATAGATTAGTGGAGATAACACATTACCTAGAACATGTAGGGATACAGTTTTTAGATTTTTCAAAAAATTATAGCGTTAAACACAACATACCACAAGTAAATATAAACCCAACATATATAAAATCAAAAGACTTTGTGAAGTATTGACATGTTTGTTACCGTTTGCTCAATCCGTTGTGCATAAATCTCAAGCTTTGCTCGAGCTTCTATTTTCACACTGCAAAGCCATTTTCACTTAACTCACTGTAAGTACATATTTTTATTACCCACGATATATATATATATATATATAGGGGAGGGTTCATTGGGGAACGCTAAAAAAGTGGGGAACCGGGAACATTCTTAAAAATTCAACTTAGCATGTTAAAAATCGACTTTTTTCGACGCTTTTCCTTATAAATACATGTAGAAATATTTTTAATAAAAAATAAAAACTAAAAAATATAAAAAATGTTAAAAAACAGTTAAAAAATATATCTTATAAAATAAACTTAACATGTTAAAAATTAATTTAAAAAAAAATTCAACGCTTTTCCTTATAAAAATGGGCAGAAACTATTCCAATAAAAATGATTTTTGTAAAAAAAAAAGCATTTTTTAACTGTTTTTTTATATTTTTAGTTTGATTTTTTTCATTAAAAATTCTTCTATAAGTATTTATAATGAAAAGCGAGGAAAAAAATTAAAAAAAAATGATTTTAACATGTTAAGTTGAACTTTTAAGAGTGTTCCCTGGTTTTTCACCTTTTTAGTGTTCCCAATGAACCTCATACTATATACATACATACATATATATAGGGGAAGGTTTATTTGAGAAGAAATTTAATGTGAGAAGAAAAAAGACACAATGGTAAAACCTTAAATAATTTATAACTCCTCTCATTAATTATGTTATCTCTCATTAATAAAACAAAAACATTGTATCCTACACATTTCAAAATTTTCATACATATATCTTATACTTATCGGAATTTACCTTACACACATGTAAAAATACCATACACAATTCAAAATTTATCCTACAGATACTAAAATTTTCCTACACATGTTGAAAATTGTCCTTCACCATAAATTATTTTATCTTGAAAAAGTATATTTAAAAAAATGAGTTACAAGTTTAATTAATAGCTAATCAACGACAATTATAAATTTACTATATGCCATTTTTCATAATATTAAATACACACATTAAATGAAGTAAATAGAGAATTTCTATTGGTTTAAAAGTTATTTTTTTATTCCTACAAAATTTTTCTTCTTATTTGAACTCTCCAAATATATATATATATATATAAAATATAATATATTTATACTATAAAATATCAATGAAAGATACATGTCACTCTATTAAGTAACCTCAATTGGGTTTTCCCCATCTGAAATATTTTTTTTCTCAATTATCTCTATTTAATTTATCAAACTCAAATAAATAAGATAAAATCAATTTTAATTATAAAATTATATTTCTCATGCTACAAAATATTTTTTATTCATAAAGCTTAAATGCCCGAATATATGTCTATAATCTATAATTTGATAACATCAAAAGGCATCATGCAAAAACAATTTGAATTCCGAATCTCATGAAACAAATGTATATAGCTGTATTTGTTAATTCTATTTTTTATTTGCTTTTCATACAAAAAAACAAATGCATTTACTTTTAAAGCTTAGTAATAATGGCTTATTCTTTACACTTACACCATGAAGACAAAGTCCATTCTCATAATTTCTCCAATAATTAGGCTTTATATAAAAGATAAAAATTGTTGGAATTCAATGAAAAAAGAAACTTCATACTATATTAGTTAAAACCTTACTCATCTTCGGTTATTAAACAACATTCTAACTAAAGATCTCCGTATTTGAAACAGGATATATAATTTGTTTATATGTTATTGGTAACTTTTTATTTAGAGTTGTTCCTTTTAACCTGAGGTATTATTACACAAATGATATTATTAAAAAAATATTTGAAGCGTACTGCTAGAGGTTATATGAATTATAATACATTTATTGTTATGCATTCCATTATACAAAAAAAAATGTCAAAAAGATCGAACGCACAAATTCATTGTTTTTCTAAAAAACCTACCCATGCTGATACATCAAAATCTAAGTTTTTTTAGTATCCACATGTTTTATTTATAAAATATAATGTAACATAGTAAAATAACAAAAATACAACATATGACTAACTCTTTTGTAGGTGATGAGGAAAAGAACTTTTTTATCTAATATTTTAGATGTATAATATATATTACCTTATACATGTCTACAACTATACATTATATATGTTTTTCTAACTTTCATTTATCAATAATATTTAATTATTTATTGCATTTTGTACCCCCGACAATTCTTATACCAACGTTGCGATATGTGTAAATTTAAAAAGCTGCTGTTTGATTATCATAGATCCAATATGATACCTAAAACAACAAATTCTAACAGGATATCATCATCAAATAACAATATTAAACAATAATTAACTAAATCTAGATATATTTCACAAATGTTTACTTAATGTTTGTCTTCATCGTTTAAAAAATGTTTATAATGTATTTATTAGACATTTTCAGCCTCGAGCATAATATTTTTACGATATATATGTAACTAAAATAGGATTTCAATACGTCTTATTCCTTTTATATTATAATCAAGATTGTATTATTAAGTTTGTGATTTAAATAGGATTCTAATACGTCTTTATCCTCTCATATTTTAATGAATAAATAGTACAAAAGTTTATTTTTTTAAAAACGTCTTAACGACTATACATGTTAACATTTACATTATACTATTCATACATGTGTATTACACGGGTTTATTCAACCCATGTAGTGCAATACACAATTCTTTTAAAGATATAACTTTTTATTTTTTAGTATATAAAATTATATTTATTCAACTCGTGTAATACACACGGTTCTAAACTATATAATATATAATATATATATATATATCACTACACACAATTTATATTAAATATAACAATTATGTATATATACACACACATATATATATATGGTGGATTATTGTAATAATTGGGTTTTTATGAGAAATTGTAAGAAGTGTTTTAAACCTTTAGATCTTGTAATTAATGGTTGAGATAAAAAAATTCTTAAATGTAAATTTGTTTTAAATTTGTATACTAATTTGGCTAGATTAGGGGTAATAGTGTCTTTTAGTTTAAATAAAGAAACTGCCATCAACCTCAATGGACATCCAAAGTTCTCCTGTCTTTTTTAAACATCAATAACCTTTTATGTGTAATTTTTTTAAATTACACTATTATAACGGGTTTTTTTATCTTTAATATGAGTACCATATTACTATACTTTTATAGAGAAAATATATTACATATCAATTGGATGTTTTAATCCATGGTGTTTTAATTTTACTGTGATTCAATGATGTTTTAATTGTATTGTAATTTATGGCGTGATGTTTTAAAGCTTTGGAAAACATTATATTGTGATTCAAGTTAGGGTGTTTTAACATCTGAAATCTAGAAACATTTTTGTTATAATTCAAGTCATGGTGTTTTAACATCTAAAATGATTGTATTGCTATTCAAGTCATGGTGTTTTAACATCTGAAATCTAGAAACATTTTATTATAATTCAAGTCATGGTGTTTTAACATCTAAACTGATTAATTTCTATTCAAGTCATGGTGTTTTAACATCTGTAATAGCAATACAATCATCATAGATGGTGTTAAAAAAGAATTATCTCCTAACATAACTTCTAAAGCAGTTACAATCTAGTTTATAATTAAATTGCTTTTTCGAAGTTAATTACCTTATTACCCTTAATACATAAAATTAAATAATGCCACGTGTCGTCTGTATAATATTTCTCACAATTACCAACAAACTTCAACCTATTTACAGAACCTGAACTAATATATATATATATATATATATATATATATATATACATACAACAAATATAAGATGGGAAAAAGTGCCAGAATAAATTAAGATTTAACACTAACTTATAATTATGATTTTGTCCCCGTTTCAAAATTACGTCATTGCCATCGTTGTAGATTTTGACAACTTACGATTTTACCCCCTATCAAAATTACGATTTTGCACTGGTTCAAAATTACAGCTTTGTCATCGTTGTAAATTTAAAAATTACAATTTTACCCCTGTAAAATTACGATTTTGCCCCCGGTCCAAAATTACTGTTTTGCCATCATTATAGTTTTTGATAAATTACGATTTACCCCAGTCAAACTTACGATTTCCCCTGGTTCAAAATTACAGTCTTGCCTTCGTTTTCGTTTTATTCTTACAAATATATGATAGTGTTTTGTTTTAATTGGTCGACTCAATGTAATTTGTTATTCGCTAGCGCTTGCTCATTGGTCACGATAAATTACAGTTTTACCATCAGTTTAAAATTAATGTTTTATCATCGTTTTATTTTTTTTTAGCAAAACTGTGATAGTGTTTTGTTTTAATTGGTAGAGAAATATTTAGTCTAGCACCCCGCAACGCGGGCGGGGAATTGTGCGAAGCAGCTGCCTCGCACTTCGTCATTGGTCTAGCCAAATTACAATTTTGCCCTTTTTAAAATTACAATCTTGCCATTGGTTTTCTTTTTCTTCTTCTTCCCAGCCAAATTATGATTTTGCCTTAAATATAAATTTACAGTTTTGCCATCTTTTTTGTTTTCTTTTTCCCTATCAAATTACGATTTTGCCCCCGGTGTAAACTTATAGTCATGCCATCGTTTTATTTTTTATTTTTTTTTGACAAAACTATGGCAGTGTTTTGTTTTAATTGGTTGACTCGGTTTAATTTTTCGTCGTGCCAGATGGACTGCCTGACACACACACACACCCATTTTGTCCTGAAAAATTACTATTTTGCTTTCAGATTAAAATTATAGTTTTTCAATTATTTTAGTTTTTTAAGCAAAAGTATGGTAATGTTTTGTTTTAATTGGTTGACTTTATGTAATTTTTTTGAGATCATGTTATGAGTAGTATGTATAAGTAACCAAAACATAGACGTACATGTTATGAAAGAGGATATTCGGCTTAGCGCTCAGCAACACGTAAGGGGAAAAACTAGTATATATATAAAACATAATAATATTATTCTATTACAAAATATATAACACAAACTTTGGAACTCAGGATACAAATCACAAACTGCTTCGGAGCACAAACGACTGGATCAAACAGAGCTTTCAAAAATTGATTTGATAATAAACCCTAATCATCCAATTGCAATTCACACAAGTGTACATGTACATATATATATCTCTCTCTCTCTCTATCTCTATCTATCCACATGCATGTAGTAAACAATAATAATTTTCTCAGACGTGAAATTTCGAACAAAAAACCTTAGATCATCGATCAGATCAAATCAACTACTGCCTTTTGTGTATATAGTTTATTTCTTCATATGTTCTTTTGTTTTCATCCTTAATTACGGACTCCACTTATCTTCGTGCGATTTCACTCTTTTTCACAATTCTGTTTGTGTACTATTGTTGTTTAGTGAAGAAAACACTTGTAGATTGTTATTATTTATGAACATGAAAGTAGGAATTATGCATTAAGAAAAAGATAATCCTTCATGTATATTTCTTCAAGTTCAGACGAATAACATCAACATTTATCCTTCATGTATATTTCTTCAAGTTCGGACGAATAATATCAACATTTCTACATGGCTTGTTTGAAGCTCGGTACAAAACCTGATGCCTTTCGTCTTGACGACAATACCTGGTACGAAATTCCTTTTTTATTATCTTTTTATTTTTACAGATGCATGCATGTAGTCAAAATCACTACACATAGTCTAAAACTCGCTGGTGTTCCTTTTGATCAGGCAATGTGGAGGTCTTCCAAGCGATGTGACAATTGAGATTGGAGGAACGTCATTTAATCTCCATAAGGTGCGTAATTGTCTAGTTTCTTTAACCACAATATTTGTTTCGTATCATTAAGTGATCTCATACATACATACATACATATACATACATACATACATACATACATACATACATACATACACAACACACACAACACATACATACATACATACATACATACATACATACATACATACGCACATACATACATACACACATACATACATACAGTTTCCTTTGATTTCAAGAAGTGGGCTATTGTCAAAGCTAATAGGTGACAGCCCGAATGAAGATGGACCGATTTGCGCTATACATCTTAATGACTTACCTGGTGGAGCTAAAGTATTCGAGCTTATTTCCAAATTCTGTTATGATGTAAAGTTAGAGGTCACATCCCACAACGCTATCAGCCTTCGGTGTGCTGCAGAGTACCTCCAATTGACGGATGATTATGGAGAGGAAAACCTAATTACACAAACGAGATCTTTCTTAAGGAAGCTTACCACATGGTAGACACCATGAATGCTCTCGAAAGCTACGAGGAAGTTTATTCAGATGCCGAGGAGCTTGATCTTATCGCAAGGTGCGTAGATTCTTTAGCTATAAAAGCCTGCGCGGGTCCTAGTGCAGTAGCAGCAGCAGCAGCTAAACCACAATCTTTAACTGACAATTGGTGGTACAAAGATGTATCGTTTCTTAATCTACATTTATACAAATGCGTAATTCAAGCAATGAAGCAAACGAGATGAGACCCGAGATAATATCCGGGTCAATAGTGGGCTAAGCAAAGAAATACATACCATTAATGAACCGATAATCGAGTTTTAACGATGCAAGCCATTCTAAACCGGTCTACACACCATCAGAAGAAGCAGATCAAAGGGCACTTCTGGAAGAAATTATCGGGTTACTTCCAAACCAAAAAACGACTGTGGGCACTAAGTTTCTCATAAGGCTGCTTCGATCCGCCATGGTGTTACACGTGAGCCCATCGTGTAAGGAAAATCTTGAGAGACACGTTGGAGCCCGTTAGACTCGGCACACGTAGATGATGTGTTGATACCGAACCAAGGTTTTAATTCGATAGATAAGTTGTATGATGTTGATTTGTTTCAAAGAATGCTTGATTATTTCATGTCTATGGAGTCTTCTAGTATCCACAATTCTCCTGTATCGTCGAAGAAAGGCCGTTCGAGGAGGATGTACCCCAATCTTTGACGTCTGTAACTTCAGTCTCAAATCTGGTTGATTTGTTTCTTGCTGATGTTAACTTAAATTTAAGTAAATTTCAATCTGTTGCTGCTGGTGTTTCCGACTATGCTCGCCCTCAATCCGATGGCATTATGTGCATTGATATCTTTTAAAAGGTAAACTTGTCAAAAGTTTTGATAATATCATCATCATCATCATCATCATCATCATACTTAGTAAACCCCACCAATAGCAAAGCTAAGGTAGGGTCTGAGGAGGGTAAGATGTAGAAAACCTTACCTCTACCCGTAGTAAAAGTGAGACCCGAGCTCGATAGTAGTTTTGATAATAATGGTATTACTAATAATACTAATAATGAGAATCATATTGCAGGCACATCCATGGCTTGCAGACTGTGAGCGAGAGCAAATATGCAGATTAATGAATATTCAGAAGCTATCGTTGGATGCGAGCACAAATGCGGCTCAAAACGAGAGGCTTCCACTTAGGGTCGTTGTTTAGGTGCTTTTCTTTGAACAGCTGAGCCTGCGTACATCGATTGCTGGGTGGTTTTTCGTGTCGAAAAATGAAGATCATATGAGCAACAAAAAATGAGGGTGCGGTGGTTTGTGCACAGGTGCCGCCACGGAGAATGAGTGAGATGCGCGAGCGGGTTCTTGAGCTTGAAAGGGAGTGTGAGAAGATGAAGTTTGAGATTTGGGAAGTGAACACCAAAAAAAGTTGGATCTTTTTCTGCAAGCGGAGGAGGCATCGTTGTTATTAGTTTTACTTTCGTCATTTTTGATAAATTGTTTTGCTCTTCTTCATTTATACGATAACTAACTTTTGTTGAATTGTTTTTTGCGCTAACAAGATCTTTCTAAAGGAGTCGATTTCTAACGTTGAGGGGGTTGTTTGTGTGGACCAAAAGCTCGATCCAGCCCGTCGGATAATCGAATATGGCATTTACAGTGGGTGTGGGGGGGGGGGGGCTAGACACTTGATTTCCAGGGTTGTGGTTGTGGAGAAACTTGTTTGACATATTTCTTCATGATTTTGGTTGGGGTTCAAAGTGGGGGGGGGGGGGGGGGGGGGGAGGGGGAGTAGACACTTGATTTCCAGGGTTGTGGTTGTGGAGAAACTTGTTTGACATATCTCTTCATGATTTTGTTGGGGTTCAAAGTTACTAGAAAATTTGGTCATTATCCTATAATAACAGTATTTGACCGCGCCTTGCGGCGATACGTTATCACAAGCATTTGAGCGGTACCGGTTTGGTTCCTTATAGTACCGGTACGATACACAAGCACTAAGACCATCCACAATAAAGAAGTCTAAAAACACTAAAAACGTGTCTAGTCATTGCCAAATCATAAAAATACTCATTCTTAAAAAACACAAAAAATTTACCCAATAAGAAAACCAAAAAACGCTTCATATCATAATCACCTTTTAATATATATATATAGTGGAGAGTTCAAATGAGAAGAAAATTTTTATAAGAATAAAAAGAATAATTTTTAAACCAATAAAATTCTCCATTTACTTTATTTAATGTGTGCATTTAATATTATTAAAAAGGGCATATAGGTAAATCTATAATTGTCATTAATTACCTAATTAATTAAACTTGTAACTCATTTTTTTTCATGTACTCTTTTAAGATAAAATATTTTATGGCGTAAGACAATTTTCGACATGTGTAGGATAAATTTTAGTATGTATAGGATACATTTTGAAATGTGTAGGGTAAATTTACATGTGTGTAGGGTAAATTACGGTAAATGTAAGACATATGTAAGATAAAATTTGAAATGTATAGGATAAAATGTTTTTTTGCTTTATTAATGAGAAATAACATAATTAATTAGAGGAGTTATAAACTTTAAGTTTACCATTATGTCTTTCTTCTTTTTCTTTTTACATTAAATTTTTTCTCAAATGAACCTTCACATACTATTATATATATATATATAAAACCCCACCCTTGGCCCTCACCTACTGACACTGTCCCCACCAAAATCCATTTTCAGTAGTTCTTGCACAAAAATGAGGATAAAAACGTTGGCCATAATAGTGGCCCAAAAACGGTGGCCTAAAAACGTTGTTGTGTATGCTCTAAGTATAAAAATCTTGTTTTATGAAAATATAAAAATGAATACCGGTATTAGCATTGATGTTCGAATGGTCGGTTCAAATCGTCACAGTATTGGTACCGATATTCGACAAATTTGTAGAAGTAAAAAATTTTCTAAAAATGAATACAACTATCGTTACCGGTCTTTTTCGGTACGATATGGTAGCGACATGATGTTAGTTTATCGAAAACAAAACACAATAAAAATATATATCGGTACCGATACGATGTTGTTCGGTCATTCAGTTCAGTTTGGTGTGGTAGCAGCATAATATTCGTTTTCAATAAAAGTTATATCCAATATTGAAAAATATAAATAAACATAGTACGCAAGTTAATATGGACAAAATCAAATTAAATGATGAATAAAATTATATTAAATAAATAAAAAAATACTTCAAGTTAATAAATATCATTTATCGTCGGCTTCGGTTTGGTTTGGTATGACAGCAACACAATATCCATATTCAGTATAACTTATATAGAAATGTTAAAAAAATAAACATAATTGTAAAGTTAGCATTTTTAAATAAGTTAACGAATACAACTTATTATAAAAATAACAAAATAAATAATGAATAAAAGTTCATGAAAAGATTCTTATAAAAAATTAAATGCTCAAAAAATAAATAAATGTTCAAAAATAAACAAATATTATTCATCAAACTTTGGATTCATATATATAGTAAAAGTAAATAGTAAATTTGTCTGTCATGCGTTGTGGTGGTGTCAAAATGTATAGTCACTCGAATTAATACCGTTGAATGGAACGTATTATATTTGATCTAACTCGTTTTTTAACAAAATTTACATCAAAACATGGGTTTTCGTCGTTATCGGTTCGATTCGATATAGCACCGTAAATCGAAATGACAACCAGAAGAGATACGCCATAGAAAATATCGATACAAATTTTACATTGATCGAAAACCTCCCAATTCGGTTCGCCATGGTATGTTATCGTACCGACACTCATTATAATTTACAGTACCATAAAAACTACTCTATTACAAATATAACTCCGTTTTCAACGAACTTTATTCCGCCACATCAAAATAAAACATAAAACAAATACGATACAAAGACTGATTTTTTCAAACTGTATCCGTTTTGTTGTCCACGAAAAAAAATAACTATACTTAACTCATACGAAAAATAAAATAGGCTATAAAATAACTCGTAATAATATAGGCTAAAATATTTTTATAATAAAAATATTATAATAGATAGGCTCATATCTAATAATAACACATAAGTAATTTGAGAAGTTTTCATAAACAATTAAATCTCCGATGATATATTCTGAATACCATTTTATATTAGTTGAGTAAAAACATGCTAAATCTTCATATTGTTATGAAAAAATTATTTATGATCATGTTCTTAACTTTCATCTCTTTATATACTCTTGTATGAATAATATAGCCTATATATAGAGGTCCTATGTATTTGATATTAGATACTCAATATTAATAAAATTATTCATTCTCTATATTTCTTTCTCTACATGATCTATATTATCATGTTTATTATGTATATTAGTTGCTAATAGACCGTTGTTTATCATGTATTTGATATTAGATATACTTATGAATAGTTTACATAAATTATATTTATTTGTTTATTATTGATGAAAAAATATATCTTATTTTATCGAGTTTTTATTATAACTCGTTCTATATACTTACATGTTATAATATCATGTGATATTAAGTAATGCCATTTATTTTGCATGTTATAGAATATTTACATGTATTGTATTATATACAACTAAAAGACTAAGTTTTGTTAATATTGTTATTGTCATGATGTTAAGTTGATATGAGACTTATTACTAAGTCACTTAAGGTGTATTATCTATTCATGAATCCATGTTGTTTTCTAATATGTGTTTATTGAATTGCATAACAATGTTAACTGGTTGAGCATGATATTACATATTATATGGTTTTAGTGATAGTTGTTTATTTCATATCTCATATGTTTTATATATGTTTATATCCTTCTTGTGTTTTAAGATAGAGTGAGAAATATTTTTATTTAAGATACACATATGATTGGTTATGTCATCATAGGTTAAAACATCAATTAATCTTTTTATTTATAAGTGCTAGAAAAAAAATCTTATGTCATAAAGTATTAATATAACTTGTTATATATGATGACGTCTTATAATTTCATTATATGTATCACATTCTATTCTATATGTTATGTTTATTATAGATATTATATAATAGAATGGTTAAATCAAAGTTGTGCTTTACTATCAATCTCATGGAAAAGTATAGATACGTTTAGACATGACTCCCGATGTGTCAACTCCATGATGCTCATTCAAGTTGTAAAGGGTGGTAAGATGTTGGACCACTAAATATTACATGACTCAGACATTGAAATACTTCTTAGTGATGTTATGTGAAAAAAATTATTTATAAATGAAAGCTTGATAAAAATTTTCCATTTGTCATGCCTGAGATATGGTTTTAAAGTACAATATCATTAAAAAGGGTTGAAGGCTTGACATGACTTTATATACGTATGTCGAGAAAATAATAAAAAATTATGAAAGACTTAATATGATTTTATATCCGTATGCTGAGAAAATAATGAAAGCCATGAAACTTGTTTGGTTTTACTCTGATCCAAGTAAGGGATATATATTGACCATTGTGATCGTTAACATAATTGAAAAAAATGTAATGATGATCATATTAATAATGAGATCGACCATCTGAATACAATAATGATCATGTTAATAATGAGATTGACCACCACTGGTGGCAAATAAAAAGAGTGATTACAACATAATGGTTTGAACTTTGAAGTTATAATACGTTCTCTCGTTTTGTATTACATACGTGCAAGTAATACATATACGACGTAAACTAACAGTTTATAGATCATAATTATTTAATTAGTTGGCATCACTAGTTAGACCACACTGAGTCAATGATAATGATGATGAGAAACATAATGAAGAACTGCTAGATTCTTCATACTGGTATTAACATGTAATATTTGCTCTCAAGGGAAATTATATATTTTCAAATAAAGGAGGGTGTGTATCCTAAATATTCTGGAAGTGATTAAAAGATATGCATATTCTAACATGATACCGTTTAGTATTTTAAATCGATGCATCGTCTAAATGGTTATCAAATCCACAACATGAAGTTTGTGTGATTGTGGCTTAGCTAATGTGATAGCAAGCATATTATTCTAATATGTATTTTATTTTGGTAATATCAGTGAGGTTAGTTCCCAAGTTATTAATGATTATGAATATACGTGTTGAACTTTGTATAGCTTATATTCATATAAGTATTGCTTTGTTGAGACGATCACTAAACGTTCACAATTGATTACAAAGCAAATGACCATAAGAGTAACAATTTACTGGGTACATGTGTTTTTACATGTAAAACATTAATTCACATCAACCTAACAAGTTATAATAATTTATCTCCATATAGTTGGTTTTTGTTCAGGAACCAAAGATGTTCCATGGAAGATTTTTGTTGTGCGACATATATTGAAATTGATCCACCAAAACGCACAAAGATGAGACTTCAAGAGGTGTTTGGGGATACATGTTGATGTATAGAGCATTAACGATATATATGTTTACTACTCAATTAATTAATCTACGTCAATGGATTAACATTCCCAACATCCATTGGAGATAAAAAGCAATTAAAAATAATGGGTTAGAAACTTAGAATGATTATCATTGATCCTTATACTAAACAATGTGAACCAGAAGTTTAAAAGGATAATTCATTCACAAAGATTAGCGAGTCAATTACCAGACGCATTCACTGACATGAAAAAATAATTTGCTAAGTCACATATGCCAACTGTCAATGCTCCAATTAAGATAGTTGTCTCAAAAGAACAACATGTATTGGAAATGAGTCTATAGCACGCCTGAAGCGTGGTAGACAAGTCGATTCAAAAATAAAAATCCTTGAGAAAAGGAGCAAGTAATGAAGATGGTCAATTCGAGGTTATAGTAAAAAGTTCTCTCAGACATTAGACATGATGGTTTCAAAATAAACTCAGGCACCTGAAAATAGAGAGATCTCATTAAATTGTATCATGTCTAAAAGTATATGGAATCAAAAATAAAATCGACGTCATTATACTTTTGTATAAAATATAGCACTTGAAAAAATGAAATGATTAGGATAAAGATTTAAATCTGTCTATGAATAAATACAAAGAAATGATTGGCCAAAATGGAAAGATGCAAATGAGGTAAAGTTGAATTCTCTATTGAAATGAAAAGCTTTCAGGCAAGTAGTCCATACAAAAAAAAGTTGTAAAATATATTTAATATAATTAGGTTTTTTATGTGGATCAACAATTGATGGCACAAGGATTTTGCAAAGACCTATGATTAATTATGAGGAGACGTATTCTTCAAGGGTGGATGCAATAGCTTTCCAGTATTTAATTAGTCTGGTAATATAAAGAGAGAATTGATATGCGTCTTATAAATGTTATGTATCATTTTGATACTAAAGTTTACATAAAAGTACTTGAAGGATTTAAATTATGTAATTCATAAGTTTTCGAGAACAATATGATCATTGTATACAGATTCATTTTTTAATATGATTGAACTCCTGATGAGTTTCTTAAAGCAATTGAGTTCTCTAAAGGTGAATGAAAACATCTTAACGATGTAATTCTTGTGCACCAATAAACATACATTGAAAACTTGTATCTAGTGATTGTGATATCTCGATAAATAGTGTACACGCATGGTACAATATGCTTTTTGGAGATAAAAGCAAGTGTTCATGCCATTTTTGTATATGATATAGAAATCTTTGTGTTAAATGAGCAAGTTTATATATAAAAACTCTTGAAGAATGAATGCACATGAATATTTGGATAAGATGGAAAGAATTCCCCATGGATTTATAATGGGAAAAGCATTGATATCAGAACCTCAAGAATCGTACTATATGAAGTTGACAAAATACACATGGACTAAAATAGTCGAGTCATATGTGATATAATTGACTCACCAGTGAGCTCGAAAACGAGAAATACATATGGTGAAGTTGGTCCATTTGTTTTCATTAAAAGAATGATATGAGGTTTACAAGTATTGCAATATATGTTGATGATGTCATTGAATCTCCCGAAGAGAAAAAAAGAGCTCAAATATTTAAGCAAGAATTTGCAAATGAAATACAATATTGCAAATTTATGACTCGATATGTAGTACATACGTTTATATTATAATCCATCAATCATAATACATCTAGAAAATGTTAGACATTTTCATATGGACAAAGCTTTTGGTGTAAGTACATTTAATGATGTTCAAATATTTGTTATAGATAAAAATGACTTTTATCATCTTCTATCAAAGAAGCAAAGATCCTTGGTCATGAAGTACCATAATTCAATACAAATTGTATTAATATATCTTGCTAGCTATACACGAACATATACCATTAAATTCATTGGCAAGATTTAACTCGTGTATGATGAGGAGATAGTGTAACGAGTAAAACATTTATTTTCTATACACTTAAGGTACGAAAGGTATGAGTTCATATTTTACTAACCCATCAACAAGTTTGGTTAGTTTTGTAAATGCAAGGATTATAACGAAATACATTCATGGATCTTATGGTATCTACTTACAAGAGGAGGCAATTAAAGATTCACATGAAGATCATACATCAATTTTCATTGAAGGATTGTACATCAAGGATCAAACGACAAATTATTACAAAAGTTTTCAGCAATTTCATAGAATATTGACACCTGTTACTTAAATGATACATATCATAATGAGGGGGAGTTTTACACAAGTTGTATTCTTTTTCCCTTCACTAAGTTTTATCCCATTGTGTTTTCTTAGTAAGGTTTTTAATGAGGCAACATATATGATCTAAAAGTATCAAGGGGAGACGATACATGCTGCACTCTTTTTCCCTTAGCTAAGGTTTTGTCCCATTGGGTTATCCTGTCAAGGTTTTTAACGAGGCAGCATCTCCAAGCATATCAAATTGATAACCAAGCATATTAAAAGTTTATATATTATTTTCATTTATCACATGGATAGTCAAGGGGGAGTGTTATGAACAAATTATTATGGTGACTTTCCAAGTTCTTAACTTCCGTCTCTTTATATACTCTTGTATTAATAATATAGCCTATACATAGAGGTTCTCAGTATTTGATATCAGATACTCAATATCAATAAATTATCTCATTCTCCATATTTCTTTCTTTACATGATCTATGTTCTCATATTTATCATGTATATTAGTTGCTAATAGACCGTTGTTTTAACACAATATATTTTTTTTAACAGCTCAGAAGAATCTCTATATTAAATTTTGATACTTTTAGTTATCTTCATTTTATGCTCGTACATTAAACTTTAGAAAATAAATATTCATGTTATGTGTGCAAATTATAAAAGATGTAAATTAAATAAAAGGAAAGATGGCCCTACATGTTGTCACTATATGCAAATGTGATCCTTTTTCTCTTCACATGTACTTAAGCACTTGACATTTATACCCATTTGTTCTACAACAAACACACTTATCAATCCAATGGTATTTTTGTAATTAAATGTAAAACTATGGTTTTATATATACTGTAGCTAATAATGGTATTTAATATATAGTATAGTAGGGGAAGATTCATTTGAGAAGAAATTTATTATGAGAAGAAAAGAAAAAAATGACATAATGGTAAAACATTAAATAGTTTATAACTCCTCTTATTAATTATGTTATCTCTCATTAATAAAGCAAAACCATTTTATCCTACACATTTCAAAATTTATCCTAATATGTCTTATATTTACCGGATTTACCATACATACATGTAAATTTACCCTACACATTTCAAATTTTATCCTACACGTACTAAAATTTATCGTACACATGTCGAAAATTGTCGTACACCATACATTATTTATATCTTGAAAGAGTATATGAAAAAAAAGAGTTACAAGTTTAATCAATTAGCTAATTAATGACAATTATAGATTTATTTATATGCCCTTTTTCAAATATTAAATACACACATTAAATGAATAAATGAGAATTTCTATTGGTTTAAAAGTTATTCTTTTTATTCTTACAAAATTTTTCTTCTTATTTGAACTCTACACTAGTTAGTATAATGGTATTTTTGTAATTAAATGCAAAACTATGGTTTCGTGTACAGTATAGCTAGTGATGTTATTTAATATATAGTATGATATAATTTGCTTACGTACCAAAACTGCCTTTAAATTCTTTAGTGATTTACTAATAACCGGACATTGGCGGTTCAGTTGCCGCTGCAGTTCATCGTAAAACCTAGCTTGGTGTGACGACTGTCACCCATCCTTGTCACAAACCGGAAATCACCATCACATCACTCTTCACAGGGTGGCCTTACCATCATCACCGTCAACCAACGTCAAAGTACAACCTCTCATTCTGATTATCTGATTCTCCAGACTTTCCATCTCGTCTCTCTCTTTATCTCTTCTCTGTGTCTATTCGATGGAGGTCATGTCCGTGCAATTTGGAAAAAGTACAGCTGATGATGGAACTTTCACCCAAAATGGACGATGTGTCGTATACTATCAGTTTCCTCTAATTATGAGCATGAATTGATTTGTCGATTGGAGTTCAAATTCTAAAGCCCAGAAATTTGTTAAATGGCTATTTATTTAAGTATTTCTTAATATTAGATTAGTCTATGAACCAAAGTGATGAAATTGAAGCATGATTGTTGTGAATTTTGGAGTCACCATTCAGCTTTTGCTTTTTTCCTTTTTAAATTATTCAAAGATTGATGCATGATCCTTTTTTAGATTTCGAAGCTGGGTTTGTTTGAAAGTTGCTATCTTAGTGAAGACTGTAACATGTTAGAATGGTCACTGTTTTGACATAGGCACAACACTTTAGACTTCTTTTGGGACTTGATGGTTTAAAGATTTATGTCTTATACAGGGATTCTTTTTAATTTGATGTGGGTTTTTGAGAAAGAACAGTACATGAATGTTATGAATCTAGAAATGGGGCCTTTATATTCATGTTTATGGATTAAACAGAGGTTTCTAGTCTTGGATCCATTCTAATTGTAAGTGCAGTCAAGAATGAAAGAAGAAATATAATTTTGGAATTCAAACCTTTCGTTTTTACTTTTTAAGTTCTTCAAAGATGCAGAGATTTGAGAGAGTTTGGATGTGGATTTAAGGTGTGTAAAGTGAAATAGAGTGTGGGATAGGTTGTATTTATAATGGGAAATACGGGCTAGGTCGAATTTAATCCTAAAAGTAGCTGGAGGTTCAAAAGTGGGTGAGATAACATAAATTCGCAGCTGGGCTTCGCAGGCTGTAAAGGTGTTCCCCCACACGTCGTGGAGAGGAGAAAGGGCTTCTCCGCGTGGCACGAGGGGGGAGGGGTCTTCAAAAGTATGCATTTTTAGCCCCTAAAGTTTATTTTGTGATTAGTTTTAGCTGGATACTCCATGTTAGGCTCGTTTAAGTTATATATGTATATATAAGCATATGTAAAGGTGTAAAATGATTTAAACAACATAAGTAGACATATGTAAGTATGTAAAATGATATAAACAATATATGAAAACCTTCTAAATGATTTTTATTGGTTCAAATTTCAATGATTACAAGTTTTGAAAATGAAAGCATTAGATTACAACGAACGGAAAAGTACGGATATTACAATGATGCCTCATATACATATATGTAACTTTGGTTGCTTTATGTATAATTTTTATAGTATGGTGAATTTAAATATTCCGTCCCAAATGCATAACAATCTTTTTTTTAAATGTTTTGTCATAAATGCGTCACAATTTTTTTTATATATTTCGTTGCAAATACGTCACACCATATATTCATCATAAATACGTTGAAAATTGCCTTGTAAATAGTTTTTTACGGGGCTTTTTCCAACATTAAGAGTTTGTCACAAATCCGTAGCAAATTAGAATACACATTTGTGACAGAAAAACACATTAAAAATAACTAGTTTTCTAGTAGTGACATGACAAACATTATCCCATTAATGTAGCTTGTATTTTAGGGTAATTGTGAGGTAATTTACACACAATTAATAGTTTTTAAAATACAAAATTGTATTATTAATCACATATAAAAGAAAATTGTAGCAAACCCTGATACATACATATATCATACAATTATAATCATTTTACTTTGAAAATTTTAGATATAAGCACAAGATGCGTGAGGGTACAAATGATTAGGGTTGATACTTTTTGAAACGGCACATAAGCAAACATGTTTTGGGTTGATATATTAAACTCTTTTAGAAATGTGCTGTTTTTAAAAAAGCATGTTTAACCTATTTAATTAAACAAGTTTGCTGCTAGCCCATTTAGGACCCATTTAAGCCATTTGTTAACCATCCACCAACTCCATTAACACGATTATTTCTTGATTACCACTCACCAACCACTTGACATATTTATATAAAATGGATTAAAGTGTCGTTTTCAGGTTAAGTGTGTGCGGATTAGAGTTATTGTTCATGACATAAAAAAAGATATGGGCCGACTCGGATTGAATTGTTCAGCCCATTATGATTAACACACCTAAGTATGATATACATGATATATTTCATATTAAGAAATCATATGTATTTTTGTGAGAGGTTGAAAGTAAAGAGGATATACTAGTTTAAGTACAAATACAACCATGTTTCTACATATTGTATGACCATAGGCTACTATATATTAAGTGATACACATATTTTTAATTGACAAAATAACTGCTATTGGAAGAATTTTCCAATTTAAGGACTTACAATCATGGCTTGATGACCTCTATTCTCCCAAATACTCTCCCTCAATAAATACAAGTAATAATAAGAAAAAACAATTAAGTATGAACCACCAATCATATATTGCCACGTAACCTTTGTGTAAGAGAGGAAGTCTAAAGGTCACAGTCAAAAAAGATTCTCCACCATCGGATCAACTACTTGATCCAACGGCAGTTGTCACATGTAGATAATCAATCCGATGTAATGCACATTTTAACTAAATTGCGCAGGCATAAATACACCAATATAGTAACGCCCATTGCTCTAATTATTCTCTCTTAACTCAATCATGAACGGTGGTGACTACGGTGGTTATGGCGGTGACCACGGTGGTTATAATGGTGGTTTTCCTAATTATGTGAATTATCATAACCATCATTCTATGTACAAGCCTGCACCTCCACCATTAACAGCCATTGATAGATTCTTATGTGGTCGAACAAGAGTTGATCATCAAACTCTAAACCATGAGATTAATCAAGCCTCGTTCGCCTCTTCAAACATGGTTTCTGATTTTTCGGTTTGGAGTAACATGATCAACAATGAAAGTAGAACTTCTAATTTAGCTACATTTTTACCATCTGTCAATAGCTTTGCAGTTGATGCTAATGCCGATCATGTGTTTACGAATAACGTTGGGGATCAAGCCAGAAATTACTTGATTTATGATCAAATGGAGAATCTAAATTGAAAGGTGGTGTCGCCTCTAAGGTTTTGATCAAGGGACAATGGACAGATGAAGAAGACCAGTAAATTTCTAACACTTTTTTCTTACATTTAATTTCATATTCATTTTTATTAATCTTTTTTTGTTATTTCTAATTTTTTTGTGTGTTTTTAGCAAGCTAATCAGGCTGGTGAAGGAATATGGAGAACGGAAATGGGCTATAATAGCGGAGAAGATGACTGGAAGAGCGGGGAAGCAATGTCGTGAGAGGTGGCGCAACCATTTGCGGCCCGATATCAAGGTTTTGTTTCTGTCATTAGTTAGTTTAAGTTGTTTATTTCCTCTATAATCTGATTTGGTTATTAAGTTTTTATTACAATGATGAACATTTTATGTTCTAGTTAAAAATGCAAAGATGCAAATAGTCACATTTTTCCCACTTTGTGATTTTATGAGATCAACTTAGATATCGTGTCAATTTTGTCATATAATTATTAATCTATCCAAGAAACAATCTTTACACATGAATTTGGATTTGGATAACGATCTTCATAAACTGATCTCTATCTTGATTATCTTTGAAAATTTGTATATTTCGAGTTCGTTTTACAGAATTTTTTTCCCATTTATCATCCGTAAATCTTTTTTGAACAATAATTTTTTACACCTAAACATCATCAAACCTTTCACTTGTAATGATTTAAACACACGTTATTTTTGCGAGAGTGAAGCATCATACCACTAGACCACTAAATCATGAGTGTCATCCAATATTGTAAATAACGCGCATAAAGCGTGACAGAATGATAACAAAATTTCCATGTGACCGGTTATACTATAATTTCTTTAAAAAATTGTAGCAAGTTTCATGTGACTTTTGATACTTTTTTTTACCAAATGATTATAATCTTTTACAAAAAGGTGTATAAAAAGTAAATTCTCAATTGTTATATACTATAATTTCTTAAAAAATATAAAAAGTTTCATGCGACTTTTGATAATTTTTTTTTCATCAAATGATTATAATCTGTTACAAAAAGGTGTATAAAAAGTAAAATTTTCAATTGCTTGCTAACAGAAAGATACATGGAGTGAAGAAGAAGTGAGGATGCTAATTGAAGCTCATCATAAACTCGGCAACAAATGGGCGGAAATCGCGAAATTTATTCCTGGAAGGACAGAAAATTCGATAAAGAATCAATGGAATGCAACAAAAAGAAAGGAAAATTCCCGTAGAAAGAGCAAGAAAAGTGATGCAAAAGATAGAAAGTCTAAATTAACTCTTTTACAAGATTACATTAGAAGCAAGACTATTGATCACAGTCTTGCCTCCTCGTCCTCCACCACCACCACCAACCACCCGAGACTCCATCATTGTGGGCCCTGAGCTAACAAACTCAAACAACAACACTTCTGATCCTGTCTATAGAGATGACTCAGGCCTGTGATGATGAGTTAGCTTTTATGCAAGCCTTTTTCCAAACCACCTCTAATGATTCCTCCAGCCATGTTTCTGAACTTAAATCGTCGACTATCGATCATTCGATAGGGTTTTCTGGCAATTCACAATGCGGGTTTTCTTCAACTTCTTTTGATGAGAACTGGAATGTGTACTTGAACAATTACCATGATGTCAACCACTTGGAAGAAGTCATTGCACTCGCTAATTCAGATTATCATGTTCATGGATGACAAGTTGACATGGTGGTGGTTCTTCATCTGATCAATGCAGACAAGTCATATGGGATTAGTTGTTCTATATGTCCGGAAATGAGGGCTCATGTTTTTCTTATAATTTAAAATAAATAAAAAATCGTCGAATTCCAATAATTGGAAGGTCAGCTGACCATCTTTAACCCTATTCTGCCCCTGGCTGAGATGGATCTCAACGATTGACAGTTTTATTTTTATGATTAGAACTTTGTGATTCTAAGGTTGATGGTTCATTTTTTGTTTATGTTTCATGTAAGTTATTGTTTTTCCAACTTGCTATTGTTATGGGAAAGTAAACTGAATTTAGGGATGCTTTTAACTTTGTAGAAAAGGTTAATAAAAGTGTTATTTATACCTAGATATTTTTCTGAAAAAAAATTAGTCAAATTTATACTAGGTAAAAGCTATAATAGAATTTGTCTTTTAGTATATTTAAAATGTATCTAAAGTTGCAAAAAAAAATTTAAACAGGGAGAGTAGCAATATAATGTTTTATACATCTACTAAATTTACATAACACATTTTTCATATGTTTTATATATATATATATATATATATATTAAATTTAGAATAAAAAAACAAATGGTACAACTCTAAATATTAAATAGTTTTTTCCTTATCTCAATTATCTTTAACTAATTAGTTAGTTATAAAGACTATTGTTCACACTAAAACTTTTGCTTACACACATCAAAATTTATCCTACACTTGAATATCCTTATATTGAAATTTATTATACATAGCTAGTAATTCATCCTACACACCTCTTAATTTATTCTACACTTTACATTATTTTTTTCTTCTTTGAAAAATATATTTTTTGAAAATAATTTAAAAATTAAATGTATTTAGTTATTAAAAAAGAAAACTACCAATTAATGATCTATCTAAATTTACCAATATACCCTTACACTAATATTAAATACACAATTAAATGACGTAAAATGAAGCATTCTTATTGATTGAAATTTTCTTTTTTATTCTTACAAAAAATTTCTTCTCATTTGAAATCTCTACTATACATATTTTGTGTGTATGTGTGTAATATAGTAAATCTGTTAAAAATTAATAAATCTGTTAAATAAATTAAATGAGTCCAAAGCTATCTAGGATTTACATTGAAACGACTAAACTCGGGGTCTCAGCTAATGAATTTATTCATCGGTAAGTAGGGGTGTTAAAATTGGTTTCAAAATTCGATTTGATTATCAAGAATATGTTTCGATCATCAAGAATTCAAATTTGATTATATTCAAGTCATGTAAACGGAATACGAATTTATAATTTTAAATTCGATTTGAAATTCGAATTAAAATTATACATATTTAGATTTTTATATTTGACACATATATAATTTTTATTAGGCTATAGTATAAATTAATCTCTAAATTTATTCTATGTATTAAAATAGTCCATTACCAAATCTAGGGGTGTTCACGGTCCGGGTTTTAGGTGAAACCGTGAACCGAACCGTTAGTAATGGTTTTTTTATTTTATTTTTGTAAACCAAAACCAAACTATAGAACTTTTAAACCGAACCAAACCAACCCGTTGTAAAGGTTTGGTTTACGGTTTGAGCTCGTTGGGCCTTTACACAAGTTGTACCGAATTTTAAAAGAAAAAAAAGTTGAAATAAAAAATGTCCAAATTCTAAGATGTCATAAAAGTTGTCAAATGCTTAGAACAAGCTGTTTAACACAACCAACTATACAAATAGCTTTAATTATAGTCCAATACATAGAAATATCTCTAAATATGTCAATATAAATGTGTTGGTTGCTGTTTGGAAATTTATAATTTAGAAAAACTCATATACGAGGATGGGTAAGTATTGTACCAAAATATGATAATGGGCTTAGCATACTTTTATTTACATTAATTTATATATAGGTTATAACAGACTTGTTTTTATTCTTGTCTATACATATAGTATGAAATATGTAAAAAAAAAAAAGAGTAAGTTTGTTCGTTCCGGTCCGGTTTTATACGGTTGGTCTTCGGTAGAAACCGTGAACCAGAGCGTTCCGTACGGTTCTGAAAATATTGAAACCAACCGACCGAAAGTTAAGTAAAAAACCGACAGTAAAACCAAACCGATGACCGGTTTGGGCGGTTTCACGGTTTGAAACCGAACCATGAACACCCCTAACCAAATCCACTACAACGCCCATAACTTCAACAAATTTATTACATATTTTAACTGAATTTGAATCAAAACGAAGTTATCTGAATTTGATTTGAATTTGTATTGTTAATCGAATTCGAATTGGGATTTTAATTCAAATACGAATTCGAATCGAATTGGTTGGTTTCTGATTGACTTTGAATCGAAATCGAATATAAGCAAAAAAGTAAATAAATTATTCAAAAGTTTTGATTCAAGCAATTCAAAAAATTTGATTCGAGAAATTCGATATTCGATTCAAAGAACACCCCTATCGGCCAGTAGCCTTTAAAACATAAAACTTCATTAAATAAAAAAGCATCTAAAACTAACACAACCAACCAACCCAGTGCAAAAGTAAACAATTGTCTTTAACTAGAAAGCAACAACAAGGATAGGAAGCTATCGTCCAATGGGAGCTTTGCCACGAGCCAACAATCAACCTATCCAATCACTGTGAGTGAGTCTTAGTTTAATTGAAGCAACTGTAAACTTTTGCAAACATTAACCACGTTATGTAATTAAGGAACATCTGTATGTCACATAATTGTACACTATACAATAATCACAACACAACATAAACAACAACACTTTAGTATAAACTGTAACATGCATATTAAACTGTACGCAGTTGTTCAACCACCGACAAGTCACAAAGGCATTGCCCTTTTATCACGACCCATAGGTAACCAACCATCAGTTCATGACTTCGTAGTTAACCGCCTATACCATGGCCCCGTAGGTAACCATCTATATCATGGCCATGTAGATAACCGTCTATACTATCAACATACATACTATCACTTTAGCACTTTAAAAACTTTATGATTTCTATAAAAAATTTATCATAATCTATCATGCTTGATAACACAATACTATACTTTGAAAACATAGTAAGTATTCATGCTGTCCCAAAAGTAATGTAAATAGGGATCTAGAAACTCACATGTGTTTCTGTGTTGTTCTTTACAAATTAATGAGCTTTCCTAACCTTTAGTAACCTCTAGGTAATTGTTCTAAGTTCACACGTGAAATGTTTCAACTATCTTTCAACTATAGGGCGCAAAGTAGCCTTTGTGCTCAAAGTTATCCCGTGCGCAAAGTCCCTTTGCGCTTGGGCAAAGCCTGCACTCCACCTATGTCATTGTGCTACACTATATGCGTGACCACATTGCACAAGCATGACCTCGCACGAAGTGTCAAGAGTGAACTATATTAAACCTAATCTATGAAGTGAGAAATAAAAAACGTAATCAATGCTATGCGCGCCCATAAGGTGGAACATACATTGTGGAGCGCAATGTACCTATTCGATGAAGAACCCTGGAACTGAATTGTTTAGCGCCTGTAATATAATTACATGTAAAAACCATTCAAGATGCCAACTTTATGATACCATGTGGCCCAAAAATCAATCCTAAGTCAACCCCATGCATATGCTTTATAAAAAATTCCCGATTTGTTTGAAAAACATACCTTGAATGAGCAGATCTTGAATCGAACTCGAACCAAATACGAATGGAGGTCATGTCACACCCTGACCCGCAGCAGAAATGGTAGTCGGGCATGATTGGGTTTTCATCAAAGCTCATGACATTTACTATAATAAAGTTTCATATTGATTATTTTCAATTTACTAGGAAAGGTTTCAACACATAAACCATACAAGCATATAACGATCTAAACAAGACATTCAAGTAACGTTTTATTCTTCTTCTAAGGCCCAATCTTATGTGTTCCTTGCTTCAATCTGTCCACCTGTATCATGTGTAAAAGTAGGGTTTTGGGTCAACAAAAGTTGGCGAGTGGATCTTATTTAAACACTGGAAAGAATTAGTTATATTAGTTATTTAAATAAAAATTTTACATAGACCAAATATGAGTATATGCATATGTAAGTCTAACCACAAACCACATAATATCAATCAATGTACACACAAGCACGACAAATGATGAACAATGAGATCAAGGATCAATCAAACGGAGCTGATCTAATGAGGCACACAATGCTCAACTCATCTCCAACAAGGAACTGATGGGCCTAATGTGAATGATTGCACGCAACTGACAAAAATGTAAACACAAAAACACAACAAATAACATTACATAACACGTAAGATCATCTAATGGTAATAGCACAATGTTTGTATAAACGAAATATGTAAACAACACATGATACACCCCAAAATGTGAATAAAAGGGGAATTTGTAAGGATTCACTCACTTTGGGTGCGTTTTCCTTGGGTTGATGACGAACGCGCACGAATTTAGAATTTAACCGAGGAAGGAAACTAACCTAAACAATAACGTAGTAATTCAATAAATAAATAAAAGTTAATTTTTAGTTAATGCTTTTTATTAGATTTTTAGATTATTTTTATGGTAATTAATACAAATTTTTAAGCTTTAAAACCTTATTTTTAAGTATTTTTAATTAATTTTTAGTGAAAGTAAAAAGTATTTTAAGTATTAAAAAATTACCCTTTTTTTCAGGTTTGACTGGTCAATGGCCGGACTGACTTAATTATTGGCATCGTGTGAGGTTCGAACTCGTGACCTCCCTTATACGTGCACGCAGCTCTACCAACTGAGCTACGTGTCTAACCCGTAAGATCTCTGATTTTAATTATTCTTATATACTAATTAGAATATTTCAGAAATTAATTATTTTTAAAAAAAGTTTTAAAATCTGTTGGACCGGTGTTCACCACCGAAATCGAACCCACGACGTTGGTTATGGTTTGCACCTAGCCCAACCAACTGGGCTGGGTGTCTAACCCATTTAATATAGAAATTATAATGTTTTTATAAACTTACTGAAAAACAAACTTATTAAGTTTAAGAAAAAAGGTTTTTTTATTCCTGAATACCGGCGAGGGTTAAGGTTCGAACCGGGACGTGTGTCTTATGTTTGCACACAGTCCACCACTGACTGTGTGTCTAACCCGGTTATAACCCGGTTTTTATTATATTTATATACATCTTAACACTTCATCTTATTCCTTAAAACAAACCCAGAACAAGATCCGACTGTTATCATTTTTTAACAGTCTGGGTTACCTATTGAAATCTAGAATGTACTAAAAACAAGATATAAAAAGGTTTAGGAGTTTATACCAACTGAAACAAGGTTCCGGTTTTCCGGCGATACCTCCGGCGAGTGCAAGGATTTCCCGGCAATGTGCTTTGAAAGAAAATTTCAAGAAGAGAGTGTGTTTCTGAGCGAATTGATCATAAGGAATTGGTTGGATATTTATAAGGTGAACAAGCTGTTTCGGTTTCAATTTAGAGACCCAAAAATCACGGTCAATGATTTCAATTCTTAAAAGAAACGGTTTTGAATCAATTGTGTTTTAAATAACGTTATAACCGATGTTATACATCGGTTATATGTGTTTAATTGCAAGGGAAACCGTTAATCTCAATGATTAATTCTAGTTTAGTTTTCCGGCAGTTGCAGGCTGGGTTTAACAAGAGAAGGTTACGAGTTTCCTTATAAATTTTATACACTGGCTAATTTGAAAACAGTGGTGAAGGTTGTGTGTGCTTTTTGGTGGATCCGGGTTCGAATCCCGGCTACCCATTTTATTATTATTTTTTGTTTTATTATTTTAAGGTTTTAATTAATTTTATTGATTATTAATTTTTTTATTATGCAGTTTATGTATTATCTATAAATGGTGAATTAAATTACAAACACTAATAAATGCATAATAAGTTTTTAATAATATTTGATTCTCTAACGGAGCGGGTTTTGGAACCCGTTTTACATAAATGTTGCAGTCGAAACCATATAAAACGACCTCATAATTGAGTAATTTAAACGCCCACACGTTTGGATCGCCAAGATCTACCCGAGCTTTCCCCTTTCTGCCACAAGAATCCTCCGTCTTTGTTTCTAGAAAGCCAATCTTCGCAAGAAACCGCCATTTTTTGCACTATTCCATTCTAGAATCAAACTCCCATGTCGACTAACTGAGTCAATTAAATTCCTGCACTGATTCTATTCCTGAATCTCATCTATCATGTATGGTGTCATTTCCATTCCTAATCCCATTCTAAATTGTTATTACCTCATGAGACCTTATCTTTCTGATAGGTGTTTCCAGTTGCCACGTCAATCACAATTCTAGAGTAACAGTTTGTGCTTATGCATGTGTGAAAATAAAGGGTTGAGTGGGGATGACCATCTCCCATGTAGAGTGCACAAATCGGGTTAGGGTTTCAACCCGAACATGGTTCAAACCTAGTTGGGATTAGGTAAAAATATTCAAACCGAGTTGGCAAACCAGAGAACTAAACCCTATGAAACCAATTCGGGTTAGGTTGGGATCAGGTTGGGTTCTCAAACTGGGTTCAACCTATTGCTCAAATATATTAATATAAAATAATCACAAATAAAAAATATAATTAACTTAAAAATTCACACTTTATTTATTTTTTTAATATAATAAGTATACTAAAACATAATTTTATGAAAAAAAATAAATAAATCTTATGACACGAATGTAACACCTCGTAAAATCGTGTCCAATAGTATAGTGATGTGTCATATTTTTATGATAGTCTATTAAAGACTAATAGGGACTAAAGGTGTCAACATGCTTAAAAATGAGCCTCTGAGTGACCATCTGATGTCAACATGCATAAACTTAGCCTCTGAGTGATTGATATGTCAACATGCTTAAACTTGACCTCTGGGTGACTGATATGTCAACATGCCTAAACTTGGCCTCTGGGTGACTGATATGTCAACATGGCTAAACTTGGCCTCTGGGTGACTAATATGTCAACATGCCCATCCTCTGAGTGACATCGGAGTCAACATGCTTATATGAGCATCTGAATGATCCTTTACGAAGTCCTAACTCTCATTTGTCGCATTTGTTGGACGAGAGAGATTAAATCTGTAATTATTTAAAAGTTGGACAATGGAGGGATTAAAAGTGTCAACATGTTAATTTATACCTCTGAGTGACCTTTTAACGAACCGAGAGCTCGACAATGTCCGGGCATACTCCCGGGTATGCCAAATATTGGTTACGGAGGGCTAAATATGCTATAAAGGTGTTTTAAGAGGGTTTTATCAGTTAAGGGGCTAATGTGACAAACTTTGAAACTGGCCATAGGACGCTCGTGGGGCGCGAGAGACCAGGCCTGGATTTCTCGCGGGGCGCGAGAGGCCTGTGTCTGCATAAAATTTGCTTGCCTTCCACACATGTTGCCAAAAACCATTGTTTCGAAACTATGGACTTTTAAACAGTCATGCCACGTTTTAGGACACTTGTAAGCTTCCTCTTACACCCATTAACACCTGGTATCACCTCCTTTAAGCTCTCCAACTATAAATAGGTGTCAAGGTTCACCATTTGAACTTGCACCTTTCTCATTCACAACTCTATCTCCCTCCTCTGGAAGTTCCTAACTGAAAAGAGCATCCAACTTAGTCCTATTGCATCCTAGGAATCATTTGTAAGTGTTCCTTTCTCTTGCATTTTCGTTTATAGACTTTTATAACCAAAAGTCAAGTGTTTTACGAAAAACGCCTTGACTTTCGGTTAAGACCATTATGGTCAAGCCATTGTTCGTAACGAACATGGCTAAGTAATCGTAATAAGGTAGGTGTTAGTCCCTATAAAGGGCACCTCCTGAAGATCACGTTTGCTAGACCAATTGACGGGTCAAAGTATTGATATTAAAAAGTCAAACATGCCATTTTTCAATCTTATATATGTTATGAAACCTGTTTTGCCACTTAAACAAGATAGTAATAATTATTAGAACATGTTCGGCTCGTCATTTTCAGTTCTAGGGTCGGTTTGCAACCGAAAGTCGCGAAGTTTGACTTCTGCTTTGACTTTTGATTCTGAATCGATTTAGATTAGTTAGCTACTGATCTAAGGTTGCGTTATGATCGTAATATAATATAGCATAACCCTCTGAGGTTATATTACATGATCATAATCAGAAATCTGAGTTTATGCATAAGTTCCATAATTATGCCATTTTGACTAAAATGCCCTTTTTATATAAAATAAGGTTTAAATAATAATGAACTTGAAAATAAGTTTCCTACTGATGTAATATTACAAGTAGGATTAATTGGGATGTCAAACCAGATTATAAGTTGAGTTTATGAACAAGTCCTTGTATTATGTTGATAAATGACGATAAAGCCCTTGTGGCTCATAAAATTGTTTTAACCATACCTTTTCGAAATAAACCTTTTACCTACTGATATGCTATGTTAAATAACATATCCAAGATATGTTAACTTTATCTTAACATCAGTTTTATTAAATATCGCATAAATCGTCATATTTAAGACATAAGCATCAATTCGGCGCATAGTATGATTTTAAACCATATTAATAACTAAGACTTGTTACCTACTGATTTTAAAACTTATTTAAATTATTTTTATAGTAGGTACATGATATAAACTCAGAATCCCAAATAATTAATAAAACTATGTGTAAAATGACCAAAACGCCCTTATGAGGCATAATTTCATTTTAAAACCTTAACAGGCATGAAAGTTGATATCCTACTAATATTACAACTGATTTAAAGTATAATGGCATATAGAACTTGTCCATGACTTATCCGGTTACCCGATATCGCTGATATGCGTACGGTTAAGTATATGTAACTAATTTACGAATATTAACTGAAACGGGTCTACCTTGTCATTTAAGTTTCAAAATCCAGAATGTCTATAGTTTACCTATATTATACAAGTCCAAGTACTTGTCGGGTTTAAACTACATTCTATCCGATCATCGTTTAATCAAGCGTTATACGTCTTGATCCTGTACACTACTCGGTCTAAGTCAATGACTTAAATAAGACCGTTAGTATTTAATCGGGTAGTTTATTGTCACAACCCGCTAAAAATTCAGATCGCAACCGAGAGTTTCCGGAATATTCTGGCAGCTTCAAGAGTCCCTCATGGCAGATTTTTCCTTAGAAAAATCTGGAATCAAGGCCCCAAAAATATCTTCAAAGTCTAGAGATTTCTTACGAAAATATCTAAGATATTTTGTATATTTTATACTTAGAATTCTCTAGATTAGGATTAATCTAGAACACTTAGCAAGTAGTATAAATAGGTGATGTTGGCTCATTTGCACATCACCTCCAAACTTGTATTCAAAGCACACTTTGTAAGAGTTCTCAATGCAATATAAGTGTTCTCTTTATTCACTATCTTTGTTCCCTTGTTTCAAGTCATAAGAATCGAGTTAGCTAGTTAATTCAAAGGTTGATCTTAGCACTGTGACCAAGAGCCGCACGTGGGTTGAAGGATTAACTCCGTGGCAAGTGGTATCAGAGCACGTCGACTCGCTGAGAAATGGCTGATTCTGTAACATCAGACAAAAACGGGTTCTAAAACCCGCTCCGTTTTGTAATCGAATATATGTTCTAATTTTGTGTTCCAAACTTATGTTAGTCGTTTAATGAATATCGTGTTATTAATAGAATAAATAATATATATATATATATATATATATATAAAATAATAATAATAAGTAAAATATATAAATATAATATCAATTTGGTCCAAAAATAAATAAAGGGTGGATCGCGGGATCGAACCCGGTCTCCACCAAAACCGAACACACAACACACCACTACACCACTTGCCCATATCTGTTATAATTCAAACCAATTAATCACTTGTATTCTCTTTCCTTTGACCCGGATTCAAATAGAAACAACCGCGCTAAATCATCGGCAATCATCAAGACCTCGGTTTTTTTCCTCTACAATAACGAATTGTAACTGCTCTCAAATCGTGTAATAAACTCAATCAATGAGTCAAACGTTTTCAATTATGAGTTACAATCATCACCCATAATGGGATTTGACCTAAACCGAAAAGAAAATCAAATCATATGAGCGAATTCGACTATAAATAGTGGGTCATGAATTCATTTGGAATGCACATTCATCCTAAAACTCCTTCCAATTTTCTGCTCCTAAAAAAAACACTTCACCGAATCTTGCTCAATCGCCGGAACTTACCGGAGAAATCACAAGTTATCGTCCATGTTTGGTATAATCCTAAATCTCTTAAATCCTTAATTTTCCATTTACGTTTATCAGTGGTAGATTAATTGGCAAGATAAAAGAAGTGATAAACGAGTATTGATCAAACTGTTTTTATTCACATGAAGAAGATGAAGTCTTATAAGTGTATACATATAATTAAAATTCTCTGTTCTCCGATTAGACACCCAGCCCAGTTGGTAGGGCTGGGTGCAAATGTAACAGCAGACGCGGGTTCGAATCCAGGGTTGTGCACCGGTTCAATATTTTCTAAAAAACTTTTTAATTAAATGAATTTCAATATTTACCTAATTAGTATATAAGAATAATAAAATCAGAGATTATTTCGGGTTAGACACGTAGCTCAGTTGGTAGAGCTGCGTGCACGCATAGTGGAGGTCACGAGTTCGAATTTCACACGCTGCCAATTTCGCATAGATCCGACCGGTTGACCCGGTCAGACCTGACAAGGTCAAATATTTTTTTAATCTTTATTTTATTTATTTTCTTTACTTTCATTACTAAAAAATCATATAAAAATGCTTAAAAATAAGACTTTTTAGGTTTTAAAAACTCCATTAAACACACAAAAATAACCTAAAAATCTAATAAAAAGAATTAATTAAAATATTAACTTTTACTTATTTATTTAATTATTACGTTATGATTTAGGCTAGTTTTCTCCGTGGTTAAATCCAAACTCGTGCGCGTTCGTCGTCAAATCAAGGAAATGCACCCACTGTGAGTGAATCCTTACAAATTCCCCTTTTTATTCATGTGTTTGGGTGTATCATGTGTCGTTTACATATTTTCATTTATTCAAATAATTGTGCTATTACCATATATGATCTAACGTGGGATGTAAATATTACTTGTTGTATTGTGTGCTTACATTTTTGTCAGTTGCGTGCAATTCATTCATTAGGCCCATCAGTTCCTTGTTGGAGACGAGTTGAGCATCAGTGCCTCATTAGATCGGCTCCGTTTGATTGAGCGTTGATCTCATTGTTCATCATTTGTCATGCTTGTGTGTGCATTGATTGATAATATGTGGTTTGTGGTTAGATTTACATATGCGTTTACTCATATTTGGTTATGCACATTTTTATTTAAATAACCGATAACTAATTCCTTTAAATGTTTAAATAAGATTCACTCGCCAACTTTTATTGACCCAAAACCCTATTTTTACACATGATACAGGTGGACAGGTGAAGCAAGGAACGCATAGGAAATTGCCTTAGAAGAAATATAAAGAGTTCATGAATATTGTTGTGCTTGTATGATTTTTGTAATTTTTCCTTTAAATTGGAAATAATAAATATGAAACTTTATTATAATAAATGTCATGAGCTTTGATGAAAACCCAATCATGCCCCGACTACCATTTCCGCTGCGGGTCAGGGTGTGACAGATTCGGGCAACAAAGGAGTAGGCATCAATATTGTTGTTGGTGATGAGACTCGCGGACGGGATGAAGTAGCCCATGGAGGAGGAAACATCGCGGTGCATCTAAGGATAAGACCTTAGAGAAACGAGTAACTGAAATGGAGACCGCGATAACCGGACTTGGAGCTCAAGTCGATGGTGCATTTCAACGCTTGGACGAGATGGAGACCAACTTCAGTAACCTTCGAGACGGATTGAAGGCTGCAATGGAGTTGATTCAGGCTGAGTTCCAGTTGAAAGTAAATGAAGCCATCAAGGAGGCTACAGAAAAGGCAATTTTCAGACTTCGTAAAGACATGGATGACTTATCCATAGATATGCATCGTACCTTCCTAGCTTAGAAACCAAAGTAAATGAGTATGGCAGAGCCATGGTTTCTGCCGGTGGAAGCGTTGTTAGCTTTACACCAAGGATCGAAGTACCAAAACCAACACCCTTCATAGGCAAGCGGGAGGCGAAGGCTGTTGACGGATTCTTGTGGGAGATGGAGCGCTACTTCGAAGGTATAAACGTAACGGACGACGCTACAAAGATCAAGATGGTTTCGTTGTACTTGAAGGAAACCGCGGGCTTGGGTGGTGACGTAAACATGCAGAAATGGAAAAAGGTACGTGTATCCTTAACACTTGGGCTGATTTCATTAGAGAAATCAAAAAGCAATTCTATCCGGAAAATGCAGACAATGAAGCTAAGAGCCGGTTGCGAAAATTGAAACAAACCGGCACTATCAAGGACTATATTAAAGAGTTTACTACCATTGTCCTTGAAATTCCGGATATGTCCGACAAAGATTCTCTCTTCTACTTTCTCGATGGCTTACAAAAATGGGCCAAAACTGAATTAGAAAGACGCGGTGTCCAAGATCTCTCGTAGGCAATCGCTACAGCCGAGAGCTTAACTGATTATAGCCGAAGAGAATCTAGGAGCAAGGACCGCAAGGGTAGCCATGAGAAAGGTGGGGGAGAAAAATCAGCCCAAAATAGAGAAAGCACTACACGTAAGTCTCGACCACAATGGAAGGCCCGGGACAAGAAGCCCGTAAGCAAAGATAATAAGTGCTTCATATGTGACGGATCACATTATGCTCGAGACTGCCCCAAAAGAGCCAACTTACATGCCATGATTGCCCAGCCGAAGGTTGTCACAAGAAGAAGATGTTTGTATGGGATCGATGCAAATACTAACCGCAATCAAGGTCATGGTCAAAACACGTCCGTCACCTAACAAAGGGCTACAATTTGTCCAAGCTAACATTTTGGGAAACCAAGTTCGGGCCCTTGTTGACACGGAGCTTCTCATAATTTCATGTCTACAGAGGAAGCAAGGCGACTTGGTGTAAAATTTACTAGTGGAACAGGAGCAATGAAAACCGTCAACACTAATGCCAAACCAATTCAAGGGGAGGCCGGGGACGTTCAGATTTGTATAGGTGAATGTCCGTGACTTATCAACTTCTCCATTGTAGAGATGGACGATTTCTAGGTCGTGCTTGGCATGGAATTCTTCGATAAGGTACGGGATTTCCCTATGTTGTTTGTTAACTCTTTATGTATCCTGGACGAGGGGAGGACTTGCATGGTGCGCACAGAGCGCGGGTCGAAGAACGGATCAAAGACCCTTTCAGCCATACATTTCAAGAAGGGATATAACAACAAGGAGTCCTGCTACTTAGCGGTAGCAAAGGTTGACGAGGAAAAGCCCAAGGAAGCTGTGCCGATGGAGATTATAAAGGCACAGGAAGAATTTAAGGATGTCCTGCCAACTGAACTACCCAAAAGCTTCCACCCCGAAGAGAAGTTGACCACGAAATCGAGCTAGAGTCGGGTTCTAAACCCCTAGCCAAAGCCCCGTACCGCATGCCGCCACCGGAACTAGAAGAGTTACACAAACAACTTAAGGAGTTGTTGGATGCTGGCTTTATTCGCCCATCGAAAGCCACCTAGGTGCTCCGGTATTATTCCAAAAGAAGAAAGATGGGTCCCTACGAATGTGTATTGATTACCGGGCACTTAACAAGATCACGGTAAAGAACAAGTACCCAATTCCTCTTATTACTGATTTGTTTGATCAACTTGGCAATGCTAGGTACTTTTCAAAGCTGGATTTACGTTCAGGATACTATCAAGTAAGAATCGCCAAAGGGGACGAGGCGAAAACAACATGCATCACGAGGTATGGCTCGTATGAATTCTTGGGGATGCCTTTTGGTCTTACCAACGCGCCAGCAACATTTTGCACTCTCATGAACAAACTCTTCCACCCCTTTCTTGACAAGTCTAGGCTGGCAAGTCATATACGACTCGTAGATGGGCCGTCTAGACCTAGACGACACGTATGGAATATTTAGCAAATTACCGTTTTACCCCCGAGTGGCCATCCGTCTAGGCCTAATTTAGGGGTAAAATGATAATTAACCACTCTGAGTTGTAAAAGACTCAAGTGGTTAATTACCATTTTACCCCTGAATTAGGCCTAGACTGGTGGCCACTCAGGGATAAAATGGTAATTTACATTTAAAATTTTAAATTAAAAAATGCCCAGGGTTAAAAGATCCCACTCAAACTGTACGTGGCGTCTAGGTCTAGATGACCTGTCTAGGCCGTGATAATATGACCATTTTGCCCGTGAATTTAGCCTAGACGACCAACAAACCAGGAGTAGAATGGTCTTCTTGCTAGACCAAGACGAGGCGTCCAGGTCTAGACGACTCGTATATTTACAATTAATTTTTTTTGATATAACTAATAGTATTTTATTTACTTATATTGAACTTTGATATAAGCCGACATTCCACCAGTACACCCAAGACACTACAATTAAACCATACAAAGCCTATCTAAAAACCAACAAACTCCGGTATTGATAAACAGACGGTAATCATACTCTTCGACCTCTCACGTCCCACCGTCGCCACCGGCAGTATTGACATTTCGTCATCTACCGGTGCCGACGGTTGGACGTGAGAGCTCGGAGAGTATAATTGCTGATGTTTGTCAATACCCGGAGTTTGTTGGTTTTTTAGATGGGCTTTGTATGGTTTAATTGTTGTGCCTTGGGTGTACTGAAGGAATGTCGGCTTATATCAAAGTTCAAATTAAGTAAATAAAATCCTATTAGTTATACCAAAAGTTTTTTTATTGTATAAAAAATCTTTGTATTAATTATACAAATAAATCGTATTAAAATAAAAAAATCGAGCCATTGTTCTTGCTTTGTTGACCGTGGTTGACCAAAACTGATCGTCAGACGATGACTGAGACTCGTTAGGTGCTGTAGAAACACCTGAAATAAGTTCAACAACATATCACTATGTTAAACCACAAGACACTCAATTACGCAAACAGAAAACATATATATTTAAAAAAAGACAATATTTCTCATTTACCTGCATTTACTCCTCGAGTTTCCCTTCAGTTACAGTCTTCGATTGAGCACAAGACACTCTTTGACGTGTAGTCGATTGAGATACAAATTTGCACGCTGGAAACCGTCCCTCCAATAGTTTTTTTTCCAAAATATATAAGGCTGATCTCCATCGGGTAAATATGTTTTTATCTCACTATGTAACGGGTTGTTTTTCAAACCATCTCTGTGAGGTACGGATTGCCTGCGCATGGGGGTGCCTCACCACCATATCCTCCACCATCAAGAATAATGTCTTGCATTGTAACTTTCGTAACAGTCTGGTCCACATGGGATTTTCTTCAACAAGAGGAAGCTCGTTCAAATCTATAAACAATATGTTTTGATTTACTTGTACACTAGACACAACCTCCTCTTGCTCGTTAGAATTGGGAACACCGCTCTCCCCCTAACAACGATATCACCATTAGTAAATAATTAAAACAGCAACTAGTTTAGCCTAATAACTGTTACCGTATTGGCTTCAGGCACCCATGACTCGCCAGAATACGCCCCAAAGAAATAGTTTTCGTCCCAGTTTGATGACGTTTCACCACCTTTGAATGATATCAGATGAAGTAATATAAGCCAAAGTTCATGACAAAGAGAATTTCGACGATGAATTGAAAGTTTCATGCGACATCAAATGCTCTGCATGGGTCTATTTAACAAAGAAATATACGCCCCATCTAAGCCTAGACGGGGCGTATCACTTTACTACTTTACTGACATGCATTGAATGATATCAGATAAAGTAATATAAGCCAAAGTTCATGACAGAGAGAATTCCGACGACGAATTGAAAGTTTTCTGTGACATCAAATGTTCAGCATGGGTCTATTTAACAACGACATATACGCCCCGTCTAGGCCTAGACGGGCGTATCACTTTACTACTTTACTGACATGCATGCAGAGCACAACCTTCAAGACGGCTCGTCCTGGCCTAGACGTCCCGTCTTGGGCTGGTCGTCTTCAACATCTGTCTATGGCTAGATGCCTCGTCTGATGTGACTGATTTGACGTTGTACGGGGCAGGAATGTGGTCGGAGAAAAGGAAACCTAGACGCACGGTCTAGGTCTAGACGACTTGTCTAAAGGGTATCTAAATAGGCAGATGGGTGTGTGAATATGTAGACCCCTGGACAAAAGTGTGTTTGCGGATTGACCTACTTGACCTGACCCGTTTTAAGCTGACCTAAAAAATTATATGTTTGAACATGAACCTGTTTGACATGTTTACCAACCTGACCATGTTGCCCACCTCTATCATAAGCTATATATGCATGTTGATGAAATCTTAGCATTCAATTTTTCTAACACAATGGAAGTATAATTCAATGTATATTCATTCATTCATTCTTTGTCTTTGTAATTATAAAAACATTTTTATTTATAATTTTTTTTAATTTTAGCTTTTCTTTCTTTGTCAGGATTGCGAGATGTAGAGGAAGATAGGTTGAAGTCTTTAAAGTAAAATAGCTTGCAATATGTCATTTTTACATTGAGTGGCGTGGGGGTGTATCTCTTGGCTACTGTGGCTGCGTTTCCTAATCTGGATGATAAGATCCAAAGCACTAGCTTGAAGGTACACATTGTAGATGATAAATCTTTAAAAGAAAGAGATCTAACGTGCCTATGAATTAAGCCTAATATCATAGATTGGAATGGAAGTCCAGTATTCCACTCACTTGAAAAAAGTTTCTCATTAACATATTTTACTTACAACTATGAGAAATTGTATCACTTAGTCCAATATAAACTAAGCCTACGTTCACTGAAAAAAGTTTCTCTATACATATATCGTACATAAAATAAAATAAAATAAAATAAAATATTGGAACATATTTATACAGTCGGTTTCCCGTGTAAACCCACACCAAACCGTTTACTACCGACTGACCAACCGAAAAAAGCGACCGTAAAACCGAACCGATGACCGATTCGAACCATTTCATGGTTTTAAACCAAACCATGAACACCATTAATGCATGATAAGTGAATTCTGTAGATGAGCTCATGTTGTTGAGTTATGTTAAAGTGGTTTTTGTCTAATTAGTTTTTGTATTTTGTGTCGGAAAACACTTAGCCAATCAACTTGGAGTTGCTTATAACATGCGTAAGAATTACCTATAGGGATTGTAGTCACAATTTTTAGAATTGCTTTCAACTAAAGTCGTTGACAAGTGTGTTCTTAAGACATGACTTTTGCTTAATGTTAACGTATCTTTTTCCTTAACGCTGCAGAATCAAGCCGCACCTCAAAGAAGGTACCTGAAGAATGATGTCAAAGGGAACCGCTTTTTTGATGGCTACAGCATGGGCACACTATGCAGTCAAAAGCCTGGGATAAGCCAGAATGCCTATCGCCACCATCTTCCAGAAATGTACAACACGGAAACATGATTCCTACAACCTATCTTAACCTAATACAGCTGGTGTTGGTAAGATAAGTTGTAAACAAATGATACAACAACTTCATGTAGCAATGTAACAAGCATCTGGCTTTCATCTACTATCATATATATAACTGACTCCCGCTGCACCGCGGCGGGTGGTAAATCTAGTTTATACTAAGTACTATCGTATAGGATGAAAAAAAGATCACAATTAAATGTACTATAATGGTCAAAAAGCCATTAAATAGTCGTTCGTTTGACGACATCACAACACATGGATATGTATACATCCTAGTATATAATTCCACTTTACTGTGAAAATAGTTTAGGTACCAATATGATTCCCAATACACATTTTGTTTATGCTACTTATTAAGAAAACGTGCATGTTGGATTTAATTTTCTTTGATGCAGGTTGGTTTGTAAACAGCCCTACTTTATTTGTAAAAGAGTTCTAGTTTGTTTGGTGTATCGTTGGTTTGTGATGTCACAGGCTTAGGTTATTTTGAAAGTTAAAAAAGCATACTGTCCACTAAACGTTGTTTAAGGGAAACTCATAGCACATAAAATACATCGTATTCGTGTGTTTAATGAGTTTAAAGCTAAAAGAAAAGCAAAAAACAAAGGAGAAATGTGACTTTGGTGTAGGAATGAGCAATTTGGTACGGGTACTGAAAAATATTGGTATCGAATTGTACCATATCGATCAAATTTCGGTACCAAGTACCAATTCGATACACATTTTTTGGTGTTTTCAGGATCAATACTTTTTGTTAGATATTTTAGTATAATCGGGATTAACTTGGTGACTAAAGAAATTTTAATATACATCGAACAAGTTAGGAGATGCGGGAGTGCACGCTTATTCGAGTTGTTATAATTCAAAGTCTTCGGGCAAAGCTCCAAATGGAGGTTTGAATGGGGCAACGGCCCCATGGCCGGTGTTACGGGAAGCGCCCCTGGGAGCAGGGTCCAAGGGGCAAAGCCCCTGATTGGGGTCGAGCTAGAATTTCCAGTTATTTTCGAAATACTAAATAAGGGCATTTTGGGAAGCAATTTTATTTTTAAAATTAAAATTGCCATTCGAAAATTCTCTTTGCTTCATGCGGATTTCACACTCACGCATACTGTTGTTCGATTTCTCAATCTGAGTTGTATCCGACTGAATTATTCAGGAGAACTATCGAATTAATTTGATTTGAAAGTAAAATCATGTCACATCCCGTATTTCAAACACCGGTGGGCCCGGTGGGGAATATCGTGACGTAAGTTGATATCATCATAGTCAAATAAACATAGCACAGCGGAAGTCTTTGGATTTAAATTACTAATACAAACAGAGATGTTCAAAGTATGAAAATAATATACAGACGGCTTGTAACGAAAGATCCACAGACCAATTGTAAAAATACATAAAAATGTGTAACAGCCTTTGGGCAGATCTAAGGATTTGCAAGATCCTCTTATTTCACTACCAAGCAGCTTCCAGCCTATTTCGTATTGTACATGCAACTTAGTCTTTTGAAAATACGTCAGCTTTCGCTGGTAAATACACCCAACTGACTCGTTTTGAAAACATTTTAAAATTAGATTTAAGTGCATAGGGCACAAATCTTTTATAACTTGGGAAAGTCAGCCTTGTAACCTTGTTAACGGATTCAAATGTTTGTCCATACATATGGTGCCCAGCACAGAGACCGAGACATGATTAACATACACACCACTTAAGAACTCACGAAGGAGTTATCCTCAACTAGTGGGTAAAAATAATTTAGCATGAGCATCTGTCGGGTGTATGCCTACACCCCGCGCTTTGGTCGTGGCCATTAACTAATGTAATGAGCCGAGGATATCCAAGACATGGTCGTTAACCCCCGATGTTTAAGTTATCAAACAAAACTGATTAAAACGGAATATGCGGATTTACTAGCCACAATCCGGCATTCGATTGATCCCATTTCCGACCAAGCGGTAATAATTTACCGTAACCCAAGCCCGTATAGGAAAAATAAGTCAAGAGTATTTACCTGAGCTAGTCTTGATTAAAAATGCAAGATTTATTATCTCAGCGGTATTCAAAATGAAATAAGCGCAGATAGCATTTACTGGAAGGCTCTAGTCTGGATTATGGCATAAGCTAACCAATTACAATGCTAACGGTCTTATTTAAGTAATAGACTTAGACCGACTAGCGTATAGGATCAAAACGGTACGCTAGATTAAGCGATGACCGGATAGAACGTAGTTTAAACCCAACAAGTACTATTGTCACACCCCGGATTTCCACAATCCAAACACCGGTGGGCCCGGGTGGGAATATCGTGACGTAAGTTGATATCATCATAGTCAATTAAACACAGCACATCGGAAGTCTTGGAGTTTAAATTACTATTACAAACCAAATGTTCAAAGTATGAAAAATAATATACAGACCGCTTATAATAAAAGATCCACAGGCGGATCGTAAAATATACAAAAATGTGAAACAGACTTTGGCAGATCTAAGGATTTGCAAGATCCTCTTATATCACTATCAATCAGCTTCCATCCTATTTCGTATTGTACCTGCATCTTACTCTTTTGAAAATACGTCAGCTTTCGCTGGTAAATACACCAAACTGACTCGTTTTGAAAACATTTTAAAAATTAGATTAGTGCACATGGCACAAATCTTTTATAACTTGGGAAAGTCAGCTTTGTAACCTTGTTAACAGCTTTACATGTTTGTCAATACATATGGATCCCAGTACAAAGACCGAGACATGATTAACGTACACACCACTTAAGAACCTACAAAGGAGTTATCCCCAACTTATGGGAAAAAATAATTTAGCATTCGCATCTGTCGGGTGTATGCCTACACCCCGTGCTTTGGTCGTGGCCATTAACTAATGTAATGAGCCAAGGATATCCAGGACACGGTCGTTAACCCCCAATGTTTAAGTTATCAAACAAAACTGATTAAAACAGAATATGCGGATTTACTAGCCACAATCCGGCATTCGATTGATCTCATTTCCAACCAAGCGGTAATAATTTACCGTAACCAAAGCCCGTATATGGAAAATAAGTCAAGAGTATTTACCTGACCTAGTCTTCATTTAACGGTCTTATTTAAGTTATAGACTTAGATCGACTAGCGTATAGGATCAAAATGGTACGCTAGATTAAGCGATGACCAGATAGAATGTAGTTTAAACCCAACAAGTACTATTGTCACACCCCGTATTTCCACAATCCAAACACCGGTGGGCCCGGATGGGGAATACTGTGACGTAAGTTGATATCATCATAGTCAATTAAAACAGCACAACGGAAATGTTGGAGTTTAAATTACTATTACAACCAAATGTTCAAAGTATGGAAAATAATATACAGACGGCTTGTAATGAAAGATCCACAGGCGGATCGTAAAATATACAAAAATGTGAAACAGACTTTGGGCAGATCTAAGGATTTGCAAGATCCTCTTATATCACTACCAATCAGCTTCCAGCCTATTTCGTATTGTACCTGCATCTTACTCTTTTGAAAATACGTCAGCTTTCGCTGGTAAATACACCCAACTGACTCGTTTTGAAAACATTTTAAAATTAGATTTAAGTGCACAGGGCACAAATCTTTTATAACTTGGGAAAGTCAGCTTTGTAACCTTGTTAACAGCTTTACATGTTTGTCAATACATATGGAGCCCAGTACAGAGACCGAGACATAATTAACGTACACACCACAAATGAACCCACGAAGGAGTTATCCCCAACTTGTGGGTAAAAATAATTTAGCATTCGCATCTGTCGGGTGTATGCCTACACCCCGTGCTTTGGTCGTGGCCATTAACTAATGTAATGAGCCAAGGATATCCAGGACACGGTCGTTAATCCCCAATATTTAAGTTATCAAACAAAACTGATTAAAATGAAATATGCGGATTTACTAGCCACAATCCGGCATTCGATTGATCCCATTTCCGACCAAGCGGTAATAATTTACCGTGACCCAAGCCCGTATAGGGAAAATAAGTCAAGAGTATTTACCTGAGCTAGTCTTGATATAAAAATGCAAGTTTTAATATTTCAGCTGTATTCAAAATGGAATAAGTGCAAATAGCATTTACTGGAAGGCTCTAGTCTGGATTGTGGCATAAGCTAACCATTTAGAATACTAACAGTCTTATTTAAGTCATAGACTTAGACCGACTAACTTAAAGGATAAAAAACGGTACGGTACGCTAGATTAAGCGATGACCGGATAGAATGTAGTTTAAACCCAACAAGTACTTAAGACTTGTATAATATGGGTAAACAAATAACATTCTGGAATTTGAGATTAAAATGATAAGGTTAAACCCGTTTCGGTTAATTTTCGTAAACTAGTTACATATACGTAACCGTATGCATATAAGCGATATCGGGTAACCGAATGAATCATGAACAAGTTCCATATGTCATTATACTTTAAATAAGTTGTAATATCAGTAGGATATCAACTTATATGTCCATTGAGGTTTTAAAACGAAACTACGCCTTATTAGGCGTTTTGACCTTTTTGTGTCGTATAAAAGGAACTTGCATGTATTCTGATGTTATGATCATAACATTCTGGAAAATAATTAATTTATGATCTATTATTAGTAAGAAGTCACACATAAGTGTGGTTTATGGTTTAAGACCAAACTATGCACCGAAAGGGCATTTTGGTCATTTAAAAAGTATACATTACGATATTAAACTAAATTAGTTTATGATCAGAATATTAACATCATAATATGCTAATTACATTAACATATCAGTAGGTAATTCATTTACAAGCTCATTATTGATTAAAACCATTGTTTTATGTAAAAAAGCATTTTAGTCAAAGATTGACATTTTACGGAACTTGTGTATAAACTCAGATTATGGTTATGATCAAGTAATATAACCTCAGAGGTTATGCTACATTGTATTACAATCATAATGTGACCATAAGTCGGAAGTTAACTATACTAAGTCAGTCAGAACCGAAAGTCAAAGCAGAAGTCAAACTTCCGACTTTCGGTTGCGAACCGACCCTAGGATTGAAATTGACGATCGAACATGTTCCCACATGTTCTAATAATTATTACCAACTTGTTTAAGTATCAAAAACATGTTTATAACATGTATAAACTCAGATTATAGTTTTTATGAAATCTGACCCGTTTGACTTTTTAAAACAATAATTTTGACCCGTCAATTGACCTAGTCAACGTGATCCTTAGGAGGTTCCCTTTTAAGGATTAACACCTACCTAATTACGATCACTTAGCCATGTTCATTTCGAACAATGGCTGGACCATAATGGTCTTAACCGAAAGTCAAGCATTTGCCGAAAACACTTGACTTTTGGCTATTAAAAGCCTATAAAAAGAAAAGAGCAGAGATGGAACACTTACAAGTGATCCAAGAGAAACTTAGAACTCAAAGGGAAGCTCCTAAATGGTCAGGAACTTCCAAGAGTGTAATAGAGAGGAGAAAGAGTGAATGACAAGGAATGAGTGAGTTTAGTGGGCTATTTATAGTGCAAGGAGGTGTGTGAAGATGAAGCCAGGTGTTAGAGGTGTTTTAGGATCTTCACAAGTGTCTAGCAAGGTGTCAGAGCTGCAAGTGTATGGCATTTTGCAGGAGAGATGGCATCTTGGCAGAATTTTGGGTTTTGACACTTTTAGTCCCTCAAAAATAGTTTTGTGGATTGTCATGAATTGTCCCTTGACTTATATTTAATGACATAATGATACAACTTGGTCTTTTCGTTCAACACGAGATGTATTGAAGAAGAGTACGAATAACCGAACGTCAATGGGTGTCATACTAGTGTTCTTACGACTTATAAGTTTTTACTAGCTTAAACGTGTAAGATATGAATACTTATGGTTTCATGAGTTAAATTATCCAAACTAGTAAGGTTAGATGTTCGGTGAAGATGTGTGATACTCAAGAATGGTGAATCAAAAGATATCACCTTAACTGGGAGTCGTTCGGGTCGAAAAATGACTTAGTTATGCAAGGAAAATGTAATAATAAAGTCTAGGGGCCTTTGGGTTATTACTTGAAAAGTTAAAATGGTGTAAAACTGAAGTTCTCGTGGCCGCCATAGGCTACGGTCACTGTACCGTAGCTTACGGTTGGTTTAAAAACCAAACCAGAAAGCCTGGACCGTAGCTTATGGTCCGGGACCGTAAGCTATGGCCAGGTTTAATTTTTTTTTTGATTTTTGGACACGTTTAAGGAGTTGAGTGGCTAACTCATTTGAGGTATTATTCAAGGGCAGTACACGTGCCGGTATATTACCGAACACGAATTTTATGAGGTTTACAACCATGACTTGTATAATATGGGTAAACCATAAGCATTCTGATTTTGAGACTTAAAATGATAAGGTTAAACCCGTTTCGGTTAATTTTCGTAATTAGTAACATATGCTTAACCGTCGCATATAACGATATCGGGTAACCGGATAAGTTATGAACAAGTTCTATTGCCATTACTTTAAATAAGTTGAATATCAGTAGGATATCAACTTACATGCCCTTAAGGTTTTAAAATGAAATTATGCCTCGTAAGGGCGTTTTAATAATTATATATCGTATAAAAGGAACTTGCATGTATTTTGATGTTATGATCATAACATTCTGGAAAAATACATAATTTGTGATATATTATCAGTAAGAAGGGCACACATAAGTGTGATTTATGGTTTAAGACCAAACTATGCACCGAAAGGGCATTTTGGTCTTTTAAAAGTATAATTTACGATATTATATCAAAACTAAGTTTATGATCAGAATATTAAAATCATAATAAGTTAATTATATTAACATATCAATAGGTAATTCATTTGCAAGTTCATTGTTGATTAAAACCTTGTTTTATGTAAAAATCGACATTTTAGTCGAAATGAGCATAATAACGGAAACCATTGCGCAATAAACTCAGATTTCTGATTATAAATGCAACCTTAGATCAGTAGCTAAGTAGTTAAATCGGGTCAGAATAGAAAGTCAAGGCAGAAGTCAAACTTTGCGACTTTCGGTTGCGAACCTGACCCTAGAACTGAAATTGATGAGTCGAACATGTTCTCACATGTTCTAATAATTATTACCAACTTGTTTAAATGTCAAAACATGTTTTATAACTTAATATACTTAGATTATAATATTTTCAAAATCTGACCTGTTTGACTTTTTAATATTAAAACTTTGACCCGTCAATTGGTCTAGGAAACGTAATCTTTAGGAGGTGCCCTTAACAGGGATTAACACCTACCTTATTACGATCACTTAGCCTGTTCGTTATGAACAATGGCTGGACGATAATGGTCTTAACCGAAAGTCAAAGCGTTTTCCGTAAACGCTTGACTTTTGGCCATAAAAAGCCTATAAACGAAAATGCAAGAGAAAGGAACACTTACAAGTGATCCTAGTATGAAATAGGACTAAGTTGGATGCTCTTTTCAGTTAGGAATTTCTAGAGGAGGGAGATAGAATGATTTATGAGAAAGGTGCAAGTTCAAATGGTGAACCAATGCACCTATTTATAGTTGGAGAGCTTGAAGGAGGTGATGCCAGGTGTTAGCAAGTGTTAGAAGAAGCCTACAAGTGTCCTAAAACGTGGCATAGTAGTTTGAAAGTCCATGGTTTTGAATCAAATGGTTTTTGGCAACATGTGTGGAAGCCAAGAAAAATTCTACAGATACAGGCCTCTGGCAGCCCGCGAGAGACCAGGCCTATGTCTCTCGCGGCCCGTGAGCGCCTTACGGGAATTTTCAAACTTTGTCACATTTAGCCCCTCAACGTATTAAACTTCTAAAACACCTTAATAAGCATAATTAGCCCTCCGTAGACAATATTTGGCGTACCGGGAGTATGCCTGGACATTGTAAAGCTCTTGATTCGTTAAAAGGTCACTCAGAGGTATAAATTAACATGTTGACACTTTTAATCCCCCCATTGTCCAACTTTTACATATTTACATAATTAATCCCTCTCGTCCAACCAGTGGCTCATATGAGAGTTAGGACTTCGTAAAGGGTCACTCAGAGGCTCAGTTTTAGCATGTTGACACTAATAGGTCACTCAGAGGCTCATTAAGCATGTTGACACTAATGGTCACTCAGATGCTCAGTTTAAGCATGTTGATACTAATGGTCACTCAGAGGCTCAGTTTAAGCATGTTGACACTAATGGTCACTCAGAGGCTCAGTTTAAGCATGTTGACACCAAGAGCTCACTCAGAAGGTTTGTTTAAGCATGTTGACGCTTTTAGTCCTTATTAGTCCGTATTAGACTAATATAAAAGTAATGATACGTGTCATTATATTATTGGACATGATTTTACGAGGTGTTACAAATCACACCTCTTAGATTATTCGTGTTTTATAAATTCCTCAATACTTTTGGTTCAGTCCAATCAAACGTTACCCTTACCGTTACCGTTACCGGTATAGGTATCCAATCTTTGGATTTTCGATATCAATACATTCAACATCGGTACTAAAGGGGCATGGTCCCAAAAACTGCGCCGACTAACTGAGTCAAACTCAGGTTGTGCGCAAGACCATACCTTAGACGAGCTTAAGTAACAACTTCACAGACCTTGCACCGACCGAATGGATGTCTCTAAGGTCACGCGCGAGGCCGAGAAGTAAAGTTAAGCATTTTAGACACTTGTTCCTTTTAGTCTAAAGACAGCTTCATAATCTCGCGTTGACTTCAGAGGATGCACCTACGTCGCACAAATGTATGACGTGCAGGGCACGTTAGGAAAGTACGAAAGGTACAAGTGACAGTACAATAGGCCAATAAGCGCTTTACAAGCTGTATTATATCTTGCTACACGATGAGCAATCGTGCAGGAGACAAAAAGTACACAAGGACACATACGTAGCACCAATCAGCTTGCGCCGACCATTGTTCCAGGATCTCCACTACATAGCTGATGACAGACCAGACAACAAGGACAATTGGGGGGACACGTGGATCCATTCAGCGTGCGCCGGCGACCCTCTTGCCAATATCCACTAACGGTCATGGGAGATGGAGCAAAATGGATATTCCTTATTGTCGACCTCAGGCCCTAGACCCATCGGCCCATCTCCTTCACAAATCACTCCGGTTATAAATAGAGGACTTCACCTCCAGGTTTAAGGATCGTTCTCTTACCCTCTCACTTAATGCAAATACTATTATCCTTAAAACTGATGCCTATTCTTACGCTGGAGGGTGGTTACAAGAGAACCCTCTTATTCTCCTCCTTGTAATGAGCTTACGATGTGTTGCTGGTTTTGTAGGATCATTGTAGCCATTTGGACGACACGGAAGAATATTAACCTTTATTTATCAAGCTACAAACCACAAACTAAACCTTGTTTTAGTTTAATGTTTCTTCCTATACTAATACCAAACTCATCTCTAATTTAGTGTCTAATAAAAGTCCAAATGTAGGTTTTGCTATTAAACGTGTAAATAATAAACTTGATGTAAAAGAAAAATCAGCCGTGCTTGTAAAAAAAAAGAAGAATCAGCCGTGCTTTTACAGTTTACAGTCCAAAGGCCAAACTGAAACAACAATAAACCTATCCATAAAAAGCCTGAGCAAGAGGATAACGATAACACACACACACACATTCACCCCTTTCTCCCACACAACAACAATGGCGACCTTCATACGCCCACCATCATCACTCTCCTTCCTCTCATCCCAAACCCCCTCATCCCTCTTCACCAAACCCCCCAAACCCCACTCCCTCAAACCCACATCCACCCTAACCCGCTGCCAACTCTCCACCCTCCCAATCCTCTCATTCGACGGCACCAAAATCGGCGAAACCACCATCAACCTCAAGTCCGCCAGCCCCGACACCGCCCGCGCCGTCGTCCACCGCGGCATCACCACCGACCTCAACAACAAGCGCCGCGGTACTGCCTCCACCCTCACCCGAGCAGAGGTCCGGGGAGGCGGTAAAAAACCGTTCCCACAAAAGAAACTGGGCCGCGCCCGTCGCGGGTCGCAGCGTACCCCGCTGCGGCCCGGGGGAGGGGTCGTGTTCGGCCCAAAACCTCGGGATTGGTCGGTTAAGATTAATAAGAAGGAGAAGAGGTTGGCGATATCGACCGCGTTGGCGTCGGCTGCGGTTAATGGGATTGTGGTGGAGGAGTTTGGGGGTAAGTTTGAGAAGCCAAAAACGAAGGAGTTTATTGAGGCGATGAGGCGATGGGGGATTGACCCGAAGGAGAAATCGATGTTTTTCATGACGGATGCTGAGGTTGAGGATAATGTGGTTCTTTCGAGTAGGAATATTGGGACTTTGAGGATGTTGACACCAAGGACTTTGAATTTGTTTGATATTTTGAATGCGGATAAGTTGGTGTTTACGAAAGGCGGGTTGGAGTATTTGAATGAGGCGTACGGGGCGGATGATGGAGAGGATGAGGATGAAGAGGAATCCGAAGAAGAAACTGAAGAAGGTGAATTGATTAATTCATAATTGTGAATGATTGAATGATTGATTGATTGTTTTGATATGAATAAACAGGAACCGAGGCGGAGGAGATTGTGTTGCCACCAAGTGATGCTTGAAAGTTGAAAACCACTTTGTAGTTGCATCGAATTCTGTTTGGTAAATTTGTATTTTTGTAGCAGATTAATGGATATTGATATGAGGCATTGAGGTGTTGTGTGTTTATTGTGATCTATTGTGTTTGCGCTTGTTTATAAGCTTCCTGGTGCTTAGTATCGAGTTCTATATATGTAAGAATTCATGATTCAATTCTAGGTAAGGTAAGAAAACAATCAAATGTTGATCCTTTTATGTTAATTTTTGAAATTGCGAAATAGTTTATGTTTACATTTATGTTTTTTTTTTCTCAAAATCTGTTTGTTTATGTAATTAAGATTGGAATTTGAATAATTGTATTGTAATTTGGGAGGCTATGAGGTATAGGTGTGTAGAAATTAGTATGGCGCGAGTATGATCCAAAACTTTGTATCAAGTCGGTGAAAATATTTGGTCAAAATTGTTTATGTTGTGTTAAGAGAGCCTTGATTGAGGAGAATGTTCTTTAAGATAAAGAGAAACAACCGGTTTTCGGAGGCTGCTTCCCCTAACGACGAGATGTTGGATTTGAAGGTTTACAAGTATTCAGATTGAAGGCTTGTGAGACCAATGGTAAGAATCAAGTAAGTTATGCAAAGGTGTGTTGTGTATGGTTAATCTGTTGTTACTTTTAGTTATTTGCTATTGTAGTTGATGATTGCTCTTCTCAAAACAGGATGAATTTGACCCGCTCTTATTAAAACATGATGATTTTGATACTATTGATTTGTCTGATGATGAGATTGTTGAACTCGAAAAGATCATTATTGGCATCACTTCGGTCATATGGTGGGTCAATATCTGTCACAACTCACATGATGTCAACACTACTACTTTGATGAATTAAACTTTTCGAACATTACTATCTTGATTTGTCATTTGCTGGAGAAGAAGAAAATGTTAAATTATTGTAACCAACTGTTAGTTCTCATTACCGTGCTCTTGCGATACTTCAAATCCTATAATAGCTCATGAATCATAGAACTTGAATGGACACTTTGTTGTTACTTGAATTTCTTTGATATTCAATTTGCATATAAAATCTTATTTCATCACTTAATCTGTCACAGTTGGCTGCATCCGAATAGGAGAACTTCTTCTATGTCGCCAAGCAATCCGAACGCTACGAAGGTTAGCAACTTTTGTGCTCTTTCTTCAGCCATCACCACCCGCTACACCAGAAACACCGCAAATGGTATATGTAAAAATCATCCAAGCCCCATAGACTTTTCAAGGATATTTCTGTCATACACCTGTACACACATACGGAATGTTGACACGCTTATCTTGCAGCTGCTGTATATGTTTGTATGAATCCTATAAACATTTTTCAATTAATTACACAGAATGTGAGATATAGTTTTTGTCGTTTAATTCAGATTATTATAGCCATTAACACGATTTTATATTACGCAATGTAATTATTAGTATTTGTTAAGATGTTTTACTCAAATTCCAAATTTGGGGCAACATACATGTTCCCTTAATGACACATCTGATAGGTTGACAGACAGTTGGTAACTAGATTTGTCGGGTATTCCAAATCACATATTACAGTTAAAGATTGGTTCACCACAAGGTTTGTGTAACAGGACTCGCTTAGTAGTGACTCAGATTAGTCGTCTGGTTATCGAGGCTGTGATTATGATGGGTACGGGGTACCCATGTTGGAAGCAAAGCAGTCATTTGTAGCATTGCTATAACAATGAGCAGAAGTCAAAGCCAGACATTTAATCATGTTTGTGCGTATCTAATAAAGCCTATTTTTACACATGGGTACCGCTGTGTGGCAGCATCATGTGAAACGTCTTGTCGCAACCTACTGATTATGTGGACAATGTTGGAAGTGTGACAATACACTTAACTAGGAATGTTGTTTAGAAAGAGGGTTTTTATTTTCTTTTTGTTGTTTGTACTCTTGGAAGCAAGGGCTAGCAGATGTTAGTTTATAGTTTATGACTCAGAATTTTGGTTGATTGTGATGAAATCTCCCCCACTTACAAGTCAAGAAGTACATGGTGCAAACAATGTTTTCTTTTTGTTTAGAATGCAAAGAGAAAATACTTATCTTATAATGACATTAAAATACCTGTCTACTGCACGAGTATAAAACTAGTTTACATAAATATACATTACATACTCATATGATACATACAGTCAACATACTATTTACTATAATATATATATATATATATATATATATATATATATATATGGTGGGTTTCGGCTACAAAGTCTATTTTTCCTACAAAGTGTACAAAGTCATAAAACACACTCAAAACCCACAAATAACATAGTGAAGATCAATAAAACACAATATTCAAACCCTAATAGTCCTTACAAACTTCAAACACACTATTGTTCACCGATGAATATAAAACACAACGTGATAATTAACATAAAACATACTAATGTTAGTCATTCGATAATCAAAGTCTTATCATCCAAAACACAACACAAAACCCACAAATATGGTGTTTTAGTAATCTTCACTATGTTATTTTTGGGTTTTGAGTGTGTTTTATAGTTGACATTATAGTGTTTTATGACTTTATACACTTTGTAAGAAAAATAGACTTTGTAGCCAACTCTCACCCTATATATATATATAATATATATATATATGTATAGTCCAAAATCAATAATGTAGTTTGAGACGTTTAGATATTAGAATGACAGTGACACATCAATAAAGATATAGTAATTTAGGAGGTGGTAATCAGAATGATAGTAACACATCAATAAGATATAGTAATTTAGCAAGCGGTAATATCAAATTCAAGACTCTAAATTATATAAAATTTGTGCATGAGTCACAAGATATGATTGAGTGTGAGCCTATATAAGGTGAAGATAACACTCAGATCAACAGATAATCCAATTACATTTTATAAAGTTTTAAGACTTACATGAACATAGATGACTCCTGCACCAGCAGCGACTGCCCTAGAGTCGAATCTCCGCTACTCAACAACTTCGGCGGCGGCGTTGTTTACTACAAAGGCCGTCCTATCCTCAGATCAAAATCCGGTTCATGGTGCTCTGCATATTTCATATCCGGTAACATTAAGTCTCTCGAACACACTCAGATTAGTACAAGTTTTGCAACCGTTTAATGTTGTATTCAGTTGTCGGATTAGCGGAGAGATTTGCATACAATGGAGTCAGTTCAAATCTAATCACGTACTTGACAGGACCTTTGGGGCAGTCAACGGCAAAAGCCGCCGAGAATGTCAACGCCTGGTCTGGAACAGTGTCGCTTTTACCCCTAGTCGGTGCTTTCATCGCGGATGCTTTTCTCGGTTGATACCTTACAGTTATAATTGCTTCTCTGCTCTGGTTTGCAAATCTTTTCATTTTCATTTTGGAACAAGGGTAGCTCAAGGGGACAAAACAATATAATTAATTACGGAAAATCACAAAAATGTTGTGAAACAACGATCTATTAGCAACTAATATATATGTATACAAACATGAGAGCTAGACTATGAAATCACGTAGAGAATAGAACATGGAGAATTCTTATTCATTCATCTAATATCATATACAAATGCCATTATATATAGGCACTCACATTAGTACAATAGTAAATAAGAGAAATGGGTTATACATGTGGAAAGTCACTACATAATGGATGCATTCATAGATAGGGGTTATACATGTGGAAAGTCACTACATAATGGATACATTCATAACACTCCCCCTTAACTATCCACATAATGGAATACTATTCTTTAATACGCTTAATGATGTTGTCTCATTAAAAACCTTGCTAGGAAAACCCAATGGGACAAAACCTCAGCTAAGGGAAAAAGAGTGCAACGCGTATTGTCTCCCCTTCAATATAATATGTATCATTTCAAGTAACAAGTGCCAATCTTCTATGAAAGTTGTTGAAAAACTTTTGTAGTGAGTGATTTGTTGCTTGATGTGCAATCTATTAATGAACTTGATGTATGATCTTCATGTAAAACTTTAATTACCTCCTCTTGTAAGTAGATACCATAAGATCCATGAATGTGTTTTGTTATAATCCTTGCATTTACAAAACTAACCAAACTTGTTGATGGGTTAGTAGAAAATGAACCCATACCTTTCGTACCTTAAGGGTATAGAAAATAAATGTTTTACTCATTACACTATCTCCTCGTCATACACGAGTTAAATCTTACCAATGAATTTAATGGTATATGTTCGTGTATAGCTAGCAAGATATATTAATACAATTTGTATTGAATTATGGTACTTCATCACCAAGGATCTTTGCTTCTTTGATAGAAGATGATAAAAGTCATTTTTATCTATATCAAATATTTGAACATCATTAAATGTACTTACACCAAAAGCTTTGTGCATATGAAAATGTCCAACACTTTCTAGATGTATTATGATTGATGGATTATAATATAAACGTATGTCCTACGTATCGAGCCATAAATTTGTAATATTGTATTTCATTTGCAAATTCTTGCTTAAATGTTTGAGCTCTTTTTTTTCTCTTCGGGAGATTCAATGACATCATCAACATATATTGCAATACTTGTAAACCTTATATCGTTCTTTTAATGAAAACAAATGGACCAACTTCACCATATGTATTTTTCGTTTTCGAGCTCATTGGTGAGTCAATTATATCATATTTGACTCGACTATTTTAGTCCACACATATTATGTCAACTTCATATAGTATGTTCTTGAGGTTTTGACATCAATGCTTCTAGCATTATCAATCCATGAGGGAATTCGTTCCATCTTATCCATATATGCATGTGCTTTCACTCTTTAGGAGTTTTGCTATATAAATTTGCCCATTTAACACATAGATATCTATATTATGTAAAAGTGTCATGAACACTTGCTTTTATCTCCAAAATCCATATTGTACCATGTGTGTACACTGTTTATTGAGATATTACAATCGCTAGGTACAAGTTTTCAATGTATGTTTATTGGTGCACAAGAATTACATCGTTAAGATGTTTTGATTCACCTTTAAAGAACTCAATTGCTTTAAGAAACTCATCAGGAGTTCAATCGTATTCAAAAATGAATCTGTATACAACGATCATATTGTTCTCGAGAACTTACTTTACATGAATTACATAATTTAAATCCTTCAAGGACTTGCATGTAAACTTTAGTATCTAAATGATACATAACATTTATAAGACGCATATCAATTCTCTCTTTATATTACCAGACTAATTAATTACTGGAAAGCTATTGCATCTACCACTGGAGAATACGTCTCCTCATAATTAATAATAGGTCTTTGCGAAATACTTGTGCCATCAATTATTGATCCACATAAAAGACCTAATTATATTAAATATATTTTACAACTTTTTTTATGGACTACTGGCCCGTAAGCGTTCCATTTCAATAGAGAATTCAACTTTGCTTCATTTGCATCGTTCCATCTTGGCCAATCATTTCTTTGTATTTATTCATAGGCAGATTTTAAATCTTGATCCTCATCATTTCATATTTTCAAGCGCTATATATACAAAAGTATAACGACGTCGTTTGTTTCGATTCCATACACTTCTAGACATGATATAATTTACTAAGAGCTCTTTATTGTAACATCCGTCAAAAAACGGATTTACCAAACCCGCTCCGTTTATCAACCGAACAGTCAGTTAAAATTTTAGTTGCGAATTAAATGCCCAAAATAATTTTAAACGATCCGTAATCAAATATTATGCGGGGATATGTATTTAGTTTTTGAAAATCTGTCAAAAATATCAAAATAAAAATGTTTTACATTTGCCGGGTTTCGAACTCGGGTCTATACCGGGTCAAACCAAAGACTTACCTCTTAACCGAACAACCGCTCCGCCACATTGTTTTTCTGGTGAATAAAGGAATTACTTAATTCAAATATTGAAGTTCCGAAATCAATTTCTGTATTTTTGCGCCCAAAATAAAAGTCGTCGGAAATCCCGACGATTTCGCCGTTTATTTACGTTATCGCTCAATATAACCGAAGTCTTAACTATTACGACGGTTATAACCGACGTCTGAACCGCGACATCAGCTGTAACCGCCGGAGAACGGCTGACTTCGAATTGAGACCGAATTCAGACCCCATTCAATCCCAATACTACCCTATAAATACAACCTCAACTCGCCAGAAGTCTTTCACACTCAAATCGCACCTTTTCTCGGCGAAAAATCACCCGCCGGAAATTCTTGATAATTCGCCGGAAAACCGTATCCGTAAACTCTGAGCTTACTGAACCCCCTAAACTTTCTCCGAAAACACCCACACCCTTTTCAAGCCTTCGGAAGACTTTCTGCTGCAAAATACTTGTCGCCGGAAAAAGAGTTCTGTCGCCGGAGTTCTGCCGGAAAACAGAGTAAAACCAGTCGGTACATCTCACGCCTATTTTCTTCCCTTTTTACTTTTATCTCGTCTGTAATTGATCATAAAACACTAAAGGAACAGGAATTAACTTTTCGAACCAAGTCCGTCGTCACTTCCGGTTAAAACCGGTGAAGAAGACGAAGTTCAGTAATCGTTAAGTATAATTAAAATCAAGATAATTACCGGGTTAGACACACAGTCCAGCGGTGGACTGTGTGCACTTTTAAAGCTAAGGTCACGAGTTCGATTCCGGTTTCACACACGCCGCCTTGATAAAAATTCTCTTTTTCGCAAAACAGAACCGGAGTGTTTTGTGATATGTTAAGTATATTGATAACTGAGTTTATAATCAAGTGAGACACACGGTCCAGCGGTGGAGTGTGTGTCCGCTAACCCACAGGTCCCGGGTTCGAGACCTGTGGAGCACACCGGTTCTGAGATTTATTTCGTTTTTAATAATAAAGGATTTCTGTTAAATCTAATTAATATATATATATAATTAAAATCGGATATATAACGGGTTAGACACGTAGCTCAGTTGGTAGAGCTGCGTGCACGCGTACGGGAGGTCTCGGGTTCGAGCCTCACCCGGCGCACAACAAAATGCCTATGAACCGGTCAACGATAGTCAAGTCAACGGTCAACGTGTACTGTAGCAATAAAATAAAATATTTTTTTTATTATTTTTATTTAATTATTTTAATTAAAAATCAATTATAAATACTTAAAAATAACATTTTTAAGGTAAATAGCCTCAAACTCACAAAAATACACCCAACAATCCTACTAAAATAGATTCATAAAACCCGTTTACTTACCGAACCATTATGCGATTTATCTAGGATTAATTTCACTCGTGGTTAACACCATTTCGCGTGCATTCAACCTCATCAACCGAACGCACCCAATGTGAGTGGATTCTTACAAACTCCCCTTTTTATTCATGTTTTGGGGTGTATCATGTGTCGCTTAAACTAATTTTCTTATGCAAATTCGTGCTATACCATTATATGAACTAAACTAGAATGTAACTATTGTTTGGTTGTGATGTATTACATATTGTCAAAGTTGTATGCAAATTATTTAGGCCCATCAGTTCCTCGTGGGAGACGAGAACATCGCGTGCCTCAAAACTCATTCATTAAGGCCCATCAGTTCGTAAGAACAACGCGTGCCTCAAAACTCATACATTAGGCCCATCAGTTCCTCGTGGGAGACGAGAACAACGCGTGCCTCAAAACTCATTCATTAAGGCCCATCAGTTCGTAAGAACAACGCGTGCCTCAAAACTCATTTATTAGGCCCATCAGTTCGTGGAACAACGCGTGCCTCAAAACTCATTCATTAGGCCCATCAGTTCCTCGTGGGAGACGAGTCGAACATCGCGTGCCTCAAAACAATCATTTGGTGTATGTGAGTTTAATATTCAATATTATGTGTTGTGTGAATAAATTTACATCTACATTTACTCATATGTGGTATGCACATTATTTATAATCAATTGGTTAAACTTGTTCAAATGTTTTTCCATAGGATTCACTCGCCAACATTATGTTGATCCAAAACCTTTTTACACATGATACAGGTAAACAGGTTGAAGCAAGGAAAACATAGGATATGCCTTAGAAGAGAACCAAGAAGCTTAGACAGATAGATAGAATATGGTGTATCATTTATTTCCATTAAATTGTATTAATGAATATGAAACATATAATAAATGTCATGAGCTTTGATGATAACCCAATTATGCCCCGATCACCTTTTCCGCTGCGGGTCGGGGTGTGACAGATTGGTATCAGAGCCATGACTATAGGATATAGGATAGGTTATTAGACCCTTAGAGCCTATACTATAGTCTGCCTAAAATTTAACTTGATTAGGTGGTTACATACAAACTTGTGATATTTATTTGTTTCATATTTGTTTACATTTCAGTCAAACATACATGCTCATATACATATTCATTATACATATATACATATTCATTATACATATATCGATGTTCATGTATTCAATTTATTTTCATACTCTCAATATCCAAAGATTTTGTGCAATTTTCAATTCTCATCAAAGTAAGTTCTGCGACGGGCATGTAGTAACTGGAAGGGTACAAGTACCGGTAGTCGGAACGTCCTGTCTAGGTTGGCATTCGTATAAATCCAAAATAACGGACCAGTTTGCCTACCTGGGGACTAACGATGAGAGTACGACGGACCTATTAGGCCAAAGCATGCCACACCAAACGTCGTTCGAACTAACCTCACTTTGAGATGTCACCGTGCCCATGCCTGGACACATTCCGAATATCACACGTTGTATACATATTTCTCGATTTTCTCCGGGTTTTGTGTACGCAACCAGGCAGAAACCGTGCGAACCATATGAAAAACCGGTATTCATGGGGGCCCACATGATTACACAGGTAAAGTATGGCGGCATGACGGGCCTAACAGCGAGCAAAGCCCAAGACATCCTATGGATGTAGTAGATTTATTTTCTATATTTACTTTATGAACGTTCAATCCCAAACACGACCCACGATCCCAAAGGCATCCAACTCATACTCTTGACATGTATTCCTTGTAGATGTCTTCTAACCTCGCCCGTAGGAAGATGAGAGCAGAAAAAGCCCGTGAACGCATGGCTACCCAAATCGCTCAGCAAATGGCGACCGTAATACCCAACATCGTAGTTCAAGTTCAACAAGCCCTTACCGCTAATTCCGTTAACCCAACCCAACAAGAGGATCAAAACACTATCAACCTTTCAGTCACTAAATGCACCTACAAACATTTCAAATCCTGCGATCCTCCAAAATACGAAGGAACTGAAGGTGTCACCGCTCTCCTCCATTGGTTCGAAGAAATGGAGAACACTTTTCTAAATTGCGATTGCCCCGATGATCGCAAAGTGCGTTATGCTACCGGTCGTTTACTTGGAACAGCACTCACATGGTGGAATACAGAAAAGACCAAACGAGGTGTTGAAGAAACTATGACCTTGACTTGGGAAGAGTTGAAGGGAATCATGACAAGACGGTTTTGCCCAAGAAGTGAAATCAAGAAATTGGAGGATGAGTTCCATGCTTTGAAACAAAAGGAAGGCGACCACACCACATACAACAAGAGATTCCTTGAGCTAAATCAAATGGTTCCCAACTTGTTCACTCCCCTCTACCGTTTGATCGAGCACTACATTCGTGGTCTTCCATCAAAGATTCAAGACCCTGTAATAAGCACCTCGCCTGCAACTTTGGAAGCAGCAATGGAGCTAGCAACCGCGCTCACCGAGAACCGAATCCGGAACAAAGATTTCAAAGAGGAGAAGAAGAAGGATAAAGCATCAACGGAAACCTCAAACCCCACCCGAACCGAATCCTCTACACCACCTACATCTAAGAGAAAGCGTGATGGACAAGTCTTCGCCGTCACCCAACGCAAACAACCAGCTTCACAAGTTGTACCTCCTCAAACTATCCCAAACGCTCAAGTAGCACCCAACTCAACTTACCCAAATAAGAAACCTTACATTGGACCTCACCCTCAATGCAACACCTGTTTCTATCACCATCCAACTACTTCACCCTGTCGACTATGTGCGAATTGTGGACGCTACGGTCATTTGAGCAAAGTTTGCCGCACCGCTCAAAACCAAACCTCAACCCCTACTCAACCCATGACCCAAACATATCAACAACCTCAATACCCCATGAACCCATATGTTCGAGCTTGTTTCAATTGCGGCGACCCTACCCATTTTAGAAACACGTGTCCTCGTTTGGTTAATATCATAAACGCCCAAGCTCAAGCAAACCCAGTTAACCAAGCAAACCAAGCAAACCCAGCTCCACCACCAGCAAGAGGAAGAGTTTATAACATCAACGCCAATCCTGTTGAAGATGTTAACGGTCCAAACCAACCACTTAACTAGCCTTCTCTCACCAAGAATCAAGATTCAACTCTAATCACTTAGTTTTTATGTTTTCTTTATGTTATCTCAATTTTCACGTATCTCAATTGGAATTTTATCCAAGAATTTTAATGCAAATTACTAGTTCAGTTGGTTTTATACTCATTGATTTAATATTCATATCATCATAATTCACGACATATCTCAGAAGTTGAGTTGTGTCTCACATGCAATACATTTCATTTCACTTTACATTTCAATACATGCAATACGCTCGGCTCCGTTTGATTGAGCCTTGAGCACACAGTTCAATTTACATTTCAATACATGCGATACGCTCGGCTCCGTTTGATTGAGCCTTTAGCACACAGATCAATTTACATTTCCAGTTCATGCAAAACGTTCGGCTCCGTTTGATTGAGCCTTGAACGCACATACATTTTCATTATCAGTATCTTGTGGTTGTGGTGTTTGTTGTAGAGTCGCATAGAACTAATCATAACTGGCGGATGAAGTCAATGAAAATTTGACAAGAATATGGTGGATACGCCGCTGGTACTTCCTATATATAAGTATTCTTGTCAAATGATCGGAGGCATTATCAGGCAGTTATGAGAGGTTCCATGCATAGGCTGTTTGTTGTGATTAAGTTATTCATTTTCAATACATGCAATAAGCTCGGCTCCGTTTGATTGAGCCTTGAGCACACAGACAATTCCATTCTCAATACATGCAATAAGCTCGGCTCCGTTTGATTGAGCCTTGAGCACACAGACAATTTCATTCTCAATACATACAATACGATCGGCTCCGTTTGATTGAGCCTTGATCGCACAGATATATATCATTTCAGTATTTTTATGTTTGTTGTATTGGTTGTAGAGTTATAGGACTAATCATAATTCACTGATAAAACCAATGAAAATTTGACAAGAATATGGTGGATACGCCGCTGGTACTTCCTATATATAAGTATTCTTGTCAAAGGATCAGAGGCGTTATCAGGCGGTTATGAGAAGTTCCATGTAGGATTTACTATTGCCTTGGTTGAAATTGTGTTACATTTATATCATCTCACTATTTAAAGGAATTGGATTGTGATCCATTTCTATATAGACTAACCTCTCCATCATAACAAACGAGAGAGGAACCATCACCATTCAAACATATATGCTATCAGAATGTGGATACAATTGTTAGTCGTTGTGTTTATTTGTGTAGATTGTAGAATTTCTGCCTTAGGATATAACCCTAAGCATATTCAAACTTTTATGCGTGATATCATTTTAGCGAATCATTCCTGCTTAACAATATTTATACAGTAGGCAACAAAAAGCGATTCCTGTATTAGGTTGCTTAACCTTTACAAGGAACGTTACCGCCTCAAACAAAAACTCAAACCCTTATTTCTTCTAAGTATGTAACTGTCAAAACTAAACACCATCATTCTTTTAGTCAATTATATCCCTGTTTAAATTTCGGGACGAAATTTCTAAAAGCAGGGGATACTGTAACATCCGTCAAAAAACGGATTTACCAAACCCGCTCCGTTTATCAACCGAACAGTCAGTTAAAATTTTAGTTGCGAATTAAATGCCCAAAATAATTTTAAACGATCCGTAATCAAATATTATGCGGGGATATGTATTTAGTTTTTGAAAATCTGTCAAAAATATCAAAATAAAAATGTTTTACATTTGCCGGGTTTCGAACTCGGGTCTATACCGGGTCAAACCAAAGACTTACCTCTTAACCGAACAACCGCTCCGCCACATTGTTTTTCTGGTGAATAAAGGAATTACTTAATTCAAATATTGAAGTTCCGAAATCAATTTCTGTATTTTTGCGCCCAAAATAAAAGTCGTCGGAAATCCCGACGATTTCGCCGTTTATTTACGTTATCGCTCAATATAACCGAAGTCTTAACTATTACGACGGTTATAACCGACGTCTGAACCGCGACATCAGCTGTAACCGCCGGAGAACGGCTGACTTCGAATTGAGACCGAATTCAGACCCCATTCAATCCCAATACTACCCTATAAATACAATCTCAACTCGCCAGAAGTCTTTCACACTCAAATCGCACCTTTTCTCGGCGAAAAATCACCCGCCGGAAATTCTTGATAATTCGCCGGAAAAACCGTATCCGTAAACTCTGAGCTTACTGAACCCCCTAAACTTTCTCCGAAAACACCCACACCCTTTTCAAGCCTTCGGAAGACTTTCTGCTGCAAAATACTTGTCGCCGGAAAAAGAGTTCTGTCGCCGGAGTTCTGCCGGAAAACAGAGTAAAACCAGTCGGTACATCTCACGCCTATTTTCTTCCCTTTTTACTTTTATCTCGTCTGTAATTGATCATAAAACACTAAAGGAACAGGAATTAACTTTTCGAACCAAGTCCGTCGTCACTTCCGGTTAAAACCGGTGAAGAAGACGAAGTTCAGTAATCGTTAAGTATAATTAAAATCAAGATAATTACCGGGTTAGACACACAGTCCAGCGGTGGACTGTGTGCACTTTTAAAGCTAAGGTCACGAGTTCGATTCCGGTTTCACACACGCCGCCTTGATAAAAATTCTCTTTTTCGCAAAACAGAACCGGAGTGTTTTGTGATATGTTAAGTATATTGATAACTGAGTTTATAATCAAGTGAGACACACGGTCCAGCGGTGGAGTGTGTGTCCGCTAACCCACAGGTCCCGGGTTCGAGACCTGTGGAGCACACCGGTTCTGAGATTTATTTCGTTTTTAATAATAAAGGATTTCTGTTAAATCTAATTAATATATATATATAATTAAAATCGGATATATAACGGGTTAGACACGTAGCTCAGTTGGTAGAGCTGCGTGCACGCGTACGGGAGGTCTCGGGTTCGAGCCTCACCCGGCGCACAACAAAATGCCTATGAACCGGTCAACGATAGTCAAGTCAACGGTCAACGTGTACTGTAGCAATAAAATAAAATATTTTTTTTATTATTTTTATTTAATTATTTTAATTAAAAATCAATTATAAATACTTAAAAATAACATTTTTAAGGTTAGAAAATAGCCTCAAACTCACAAAAATACACCCAACAATCCTACTAAAATAGATTCATAAAACCCGTTTACTTACCGAACCATTATGCGATTTATCTAGGATTAATTTCACTCGTGGTTAACACCATTTCGCGTGCATTCAACCTCATCAACCGAACGCACCCAATGTGAGTGGATTCTTACAAACTCCCCTTTTTATTCATGTTTTGGGGTGTATCATGTGTCGCTTAAACTAATTTTCTTATGCAAATTCGTGCTATACCATTATATGAACTAAACTAGAATGTAACTATTGTTTGGTTGTGATGTATTACATATTGTCAAAGTTGTATGCAAATTATTTAGGCCCATCAGTTCCTCGTGGGAGACGAGAACATCGCGTGCCTCAAAACTCATTCATTAAGGCCCATCAGTTCGTAAGAACAACGCGTGCCTCAAAACTCATACATTAGGCCCATCAGTTCCTCGTGGGAGACGAGAACAACGCGTGCCTCAAAACTCATTCATTAAGGCCCATCAGTTCGTAAGAACAACGCGTGCCTCAAAACTCATTTATTAGGCCCATCAGTTCGTGGAACAACGCGTGCCTCAAAACTCATTCATTAGGCCCATCAGTTCCTCGTGGGAGACGAGTCGAACATCGCGTGCCTCAAAACAATCATTTGGTGTATGTGAGTTTAATATTCAATATTATGTGTTGTGTGAATAAATTTACATCTACATTTACTCATATGTGGTATGCACATTATTTATAATCAATTGGTTAAACTTGTTCAAATGTTTTTCCATAGGATTCACTCGCCAACATTATGTTGATCCAAAACCTTTTTACACATGATACAGGTAAACAGGTTGAAGCAAGGAAAACATAGGATATGCCTTAGAAGAGAACCAAGAAGCTTAGACAGATAGATAGAATATGGTGTATCATTTATTTCCATTAAATTGTATTAATGAATATGAAACATATAATAAATGTCATGAGCTTTGATGATAACCCAATTATGCCCCGATCACCTTTTCCGCTGCGGGTCGGGGTGTGACATTTATTTTCAGGTACCTGAGGTTCTTCCAGAACTATCATGTCTAATGTCTCTTCAAGAAACCTTTTTTTACTATAACCTCGACTTGACCATCTTCTTCATTACTTGCTCCAATTTTTCGAGGAATTTTTATTTTCTTGGAGTCGACTAGTCTACCACGCTTCAGGCGTGCAATAGACTCATTAATATATGGTTTACCCTACTAGGACAATTCACTTAATTGGAGCATTAGTAGTTGACTACGTGACTTACTTAGTCACTGTATTTAGGTCAGTTAATATGTCTGGTGATTGATTCTTTAATTTAGGTAACGAATTATCTTTTGAACTTCTTGTTCACACAATTTAGTTTGAGGATCAATGATAATTCATGCATACCCATTCCTATTTCAACTGACATTAATCTCCCCATAATGTTGAAAATGTTAATTTACTTAAAGTAAGATTTAACGAGCCATAAATAAATCTCTCGTTAATTGCTTTAAGTATGTAATCATAAATAGTATTTTCATCCAACATATATTCCCAATATTATTTAAGTTTCAATCTTTATGCGTTGTGGTGGATCAATTCTAATGTATACCGCACAATAAAAAGTTTGATGAAAAATATTTGGTTCCTGACCAAAACCAACTATAATGGGGAGAAACTATTACAACATGTTGGCTTGATGTGAAATAATGTTACCACATGTAAAATCACATGCTCAAATATGAACTTTTGCTCTCTTGATTATTGGCTTTGCAATCAATTTGTAGACGTTTGATCATCGTCTTCAACAAAAGCAATTTGTGTCTTAAGCATTTAGAAAGTTCAATACTTATTCCAATAATCGTTAGCAACAAGGAAATTAAATTCAATATTATAACCACCATAAATATGATAATATGGAATAATATGTTTGCTATCTCATTAGCTAAGATACACACAACTTCAAGTTGTAAATTTGATGACCATTTAGACGATGCATCAATTTAAAAACACTAAATGGTATCACATTTGGATATATACATCCTTCATTCATTCCATAATATTTTAGAGATTTATACAATTAATTGGCAAATAAATAATTTCCCTTAAGAGCAAACATAATATGCTATCAACTAGAAGAATCTTCAAGTTCTTCATTATATTTCACATCATCATTGACTCGGTGTGCTCTAACCGATCATACCAATAAAGTAAATAATCATGATCCATAAACTTATGGTTTATGATATTGTATATGTATTACTTGCACGTATGTAATGCAAAACATAAGATATGAAAGAATGTATTATAACTTCAATGTTCAAACCATCGTGTTATGTAATCACTAGTTTACCACTTTTGGTGGTCGATCTCATCATAACTATCATTATAATAATGATATTCGATCTCATTATTAGCTTGACTATCTTATAATTTCTGATAGTTTGATCTCTTATTAACATGATGATTGTTGCACTTCTAATGGTCAATCTCATTATTAATATGATCATGATTATAACTTTCTCAATGATGCCCATGATCAATATATATTCACTTCATGTATTAGAGTAAAACATACAATTTTATGGTTTTCCATTATTTTCTCGAACATATAGATATACAGTCGTTTCAAACCGTTTATACCCTTTAAATGATATTGTTACTTCAGGAGTATATTTGAGGTTTGACAAACAAAATTTGTTTTATCCTATTTCCCTTATAAATAAACTTCTCTTCGTATAACGTCAATTGAGAAGTAATTATATGTCCGAGTCATATAATATTTCTTTTATACTGATAATGAGATACAAGGAGTATGACACTTTGGGTGTCAAATCGAAGCATATTTCTACTTTTTTCATGAGAATGACAATAAACCACAACTTTGGTTTAGTCGTTCTATTCGGTATTATCGATGCAAAGAAGTGATAGCATATAGAATACAAGGTATAGATAGAAACAAATCATATAATACATGACCTTATAGCATGTCACTATATAAAAACAACTACGATGTGCCTTTATAAAATAAGAAACTTTTTATCACTTATAAGCAAACGCATATAATTTATGTAATAACTTATTATGGTATAACCAAACATAATATCTTATATATTTTGAACACTTACTTTAAAAGTTAAACATATATCTCTTTCAAGTTCTCAGATCATTTACTACTTGTATTTGAAAATTTTATTTGAAAACTGTAATACTGATGAATTACATAACATACTCATTTTTTTCTCAAATATTGGTATTTAAAAAAAACTGATGACATCATATAAGCAATCTATACATTGTACATATGAACCAATAGCAATAGTCACTATTTTATATTAGCAATAGTAATAGTTAATATGCAAAAAAATTGTTAAACATTATGACATGACATAATGAATGCATGAGAGGTACCGACATCGCTAGAAAATATTTCTCTAAAAACAACTAATGATATCTAGCAATATTAATCTATTATAGGAATTTCTTATATGCAAAATTTGTTATAGCATTAACCTTAGTATGAATACCAAACGATATTTGTATAATCATGTTATAACAATAATAATAATAATATATTGCATTATAAGTTGTATAGTTTATTTAAAACTAAATCAATTGATGTTTATAAACAGAGGATTAGTATCCAATGAGCACTACTCACATAAATCATTTATATCTAATTATTTAAAAGTCTTTTAGCATGCTATGTATTAACAATGACTAATGAAAACAATTAATTACAGAATTCATATCCATTTAAATTATAAACTATACAAAATGAAATTTTAGTACATACATCATGTATATATTACCACCAATACAAACATATATACCTATTACAATTGCATTGTTTAGTCCATAAATATTGAGTTCCATACTTTGTAATATCCGAATATTGAATTTAATTGTTTTTCATGGATTCTAAAGCACATATAATATTCTCTAGATTGCAAATTAACTTACTCAAATCAAAATAATTCAACAATTTTATTTACAACTTAACAAGGTTAATAAAGAAGCATAAATATATGATTATGGTGGCTCAAAGAATATGTAGATGGGCATCACTAGATTGTAAGAGTCCTAAACAACATATATTAAATTAACTAATTAAATGATAATCCAGCCAATTTAGAATAATATAAGGGATCATTTGTAAAAGAGAAAAATAAAATAAATACTCGTAATATAGTCGTCGTCAACGAAAAGTATAGTTATTCAATTAATAATGAGTATTAGAAAAAAGATGAATTAGTCAATTGTAACGTCATAATTTATGATGTAACATCTAAATCCTTATGAATACCAACATGCGAATATATATATATATAATAACTTCTAAAAGCAAATGAAAAAATATATAGATAAGAGTTCAATCATGAGACTACATTCTAGAATTTATAGTAATGATCAGTTTAAGTTTATATATGTATATTAATAAGTGTCACCAGTAAGATTGATGTATCATCATCAAATATAATATGAAATAATCATATGAAGAATCATACCTTTATTAGTAGAGATAGTTGCATAATTATTGAGTTGCTTTCTCAACATGCGAGATTGAGTTAGGTTGGAAAATAATGCACATCAAAGGCAAGAAAAAGGGACACCAAGGGTGACAAAACACATAGAGCACGTTCGTGCTGATAACGTGTTGTGAAACAACGGTCTATTAGCAACTAATATATATGTATACAAATATGAGAGCTAGATTATGAAATCATACAGAGAATAGAACATTGAGAATTCTTATTCATTCATCTAATATCATATACACATGCCATATATATAGGCACTCACATTAGTACAATAGTAAATAAGAGAAAGAAGTTATACATGTGGAAAGTCACTACATAATAGATGTATTCATATATAGTGGTTATGCATGTGGAAAGTCAATACATTCATTACATAAAATAAATATTTTGACTTTAGATTTTACCAAAATAAACATTCACTTTTACCCTACTAGTAAAAAAGTATTCTTAAAATAACCCAATCAAAACGTGCCACTAGTACCCCACTGATAAAAAGAAATATATTTTTCTAAAATACCCCAATCAAAACGTGCCACATAAGCATTGCTGGCTAAGAATATTGTAATCTAGCTGGCACGGAAATAAATGAACAGTATGATCAGTCAACAAAAGAAAAAAAACACAATACACGTGTAAAGAGCTTTTACATTGACTAGATTTAGCCTCCAGCAAAATTCAAGGATGTTTTATTAGATGTTTTTCTGGACCCGTATTACGTTTTTATGCCAGCTAAATTGTTGTGTTTTGATTGGTTGGTTTTGGAAATGCTTATTTGTGAGTGGTAAAAGAGAACGTTTATTTTGGCCAAAAAAATAGGGTCAAAATGTTTGTATCAGTGACTTCTTAAAATTGTTATGAATGTATGAATTATAGAATCAAAACCAAAATAATTTTATTTTTTGACAAAAGAGCCACAAGTTTGTTATCCAAACCCAGACAAAAGCTTGAACCAGCCGCTACTACGAAATTTGAATGATCACCAGATTAATTAAGCAAATTATGAAATTAATGACTAAAAGGCACTTGCATTGTTGGCTTTTTCGACTTTGAGTCCGTCTGACTGTACAAGCGCCATTGATGGCTCATCATGTTCACCTCAGCTCCAACCTATCATATTTTTCATTTCCTTATATCTTGTGCCATTTGCCCAAGGTGGACAGAGACCATGTATTCAGGCTTTTGGAGCTGACCAGTTTGATGTAGATGATCCAGAAGAACTCAAATCCAAAAGCTCATTCTTCAACTGGTGGTTTTTTGGATTGTGTTCAGGGCCTACAATTGGTATCTTTCTTCTTAGTTACATTCAAGATAACCTTAGTTGGGTTTTTGGCTTCGGGATTCCTTGTGTTATCATGGGTTTTGCTCTTGTAAAGTTCTTGATTGGAACCATGAGTGGTGAGAAAACCCAAGGAAAAAACCCGTTTCTGCGAATCAGCCACGCATTTGTTTCCCCTGACGGGTCGAATGAAGATGGAACCGTTTGTAGTGCCGATGAGGTGGAAGAAGCAAAGGCGGTTCTTAGACTAATTCCAATATGGGTAAGTTGTTTAGGGTATGGGGTTGTATTTGCTCAAACTTCCACATTATTCACCATGGACCGGTCAACATTTGAGATTCCACCCGCCACACTACAATCTTTCATCTGGATCTCTATTTGCATCCTCATTCCTATCTATGACATCATATTAGTCCCTCTTACCCGAGCAACGACAAATTTACCATCTGGCATAACAATGCGTCAAAGAATTGGAACCGGCATTTTTATATCTATTGTTTCAATGGTGGTTGCAGCCGTCATTGAAACAAAAAGACTCAACATTGCTCGTAAGTACCGATTATTAGATGATCCAAATGCGATCAGTCCGATGAAGATATGGTGGTTATTACCTCAATATCTGTTGGCTGGAGCTGGTGATGTGTTTACAATTATCGGTATGCAAAAATTCTTTTATGACCAAATGCCAAGTGATCTGAAAAGTATAGGCTTAGCGCTTTACCTCAGTATATTGGGAATGGGTAGCTTTCTGAGCAGTTTTATAATCTTGGTCGTTGAAAAAACGACAGGTGGTAAAGATCAAGATGGTTGGATATCTGATAACTTGAATCAAGGGCATCTTGAGTATTTTTACTACCTTCTTGCTGGAATTAGTGCATGCGCATTTGTGATATTTATATATGTTGCAAAATCTTATGTTTATAAAGGAGAAAGAGGCATGTGATGTTGCTGAGTTATGATGGATTTAGTGAACATTTGTTGTGAATTGATATTCATAGATGCAGCAGGATGTATGCAAAGGCTGCTTAAATAAAGGGATGTATTTGGCTTTACTACCCTTTTACTGATAAAAGTGGATTTTAATTATCCACTCTCTTTGGAATTTTTAGCATAATGAAACCTCTATGACTACCATGAAAACCTATCACTGAAAAAGAAAACATTAATGAAACAAATGTCTAGCAAGCGGAGAACCGGAATAACAACAATAAGCAATATGACAGCAATAAATTAACATCATATACACTAACAGGTGTATCAATAACATATTATAACAATGTGAAATCGCTATGTGCACATTCATATTGACCATCCACTAATGTAATAAATCTCGACGTTGTAATAAACAACTTTCTTTCATCCATGTCGGTGTCTATGGCCTATAACAAGACATTGACTTGGGTCTTGCAGCTGCCAACCTTATAGTAGGAGTTTGGGATCTTGTAATGAGCATACTCTAGACAAACTTTTTTTATTGCCCCAACGTCAGTGGCCGTGTGAGGGTGATCAATCATGTTTGGCCAAATCTAAAAGTGGCAAGAAAAAAAGGGCCAGAAAGAACATTTTTTCATAACAACTCGCTCTTATTGGTTTCTCTTCACTATGATTGGCCGGAAAACCATCTCAATATGCCTATGAAATGATGTAATAACTCATTGCTCTTAAAGCATAATGGCAAAAAAAAAAAAAAAAAAAAAAACAACTTGATCTAATCACACCACCATAGTGTTAAAAATATATATCTCAATTTCATTATTTTTCATTTTATGATTTGTATATTTTTACTTTTATATTTTATCTATTTTGTTACAAGTGTGGGCCTGACTTGAAGAGAATGGGTTGATGTTATGTTGCTGATCATGCTTAGAGTAGTTGGGCTTTGGACTGCGAGTTGGGCTTGTACCTTCGCATAACTTGAAGGTTTAGGGTTTGGATCCAACCTATATAAAGGAAGTGTGTTGTCTGGACACACACGCATCACTCTTTCTCTCTCTAAAAGTTCGAGATCGTACTTTGGTTCTTGTACTCTCTCTCTCTCCTAGGGTTTGCTCTTAGTTATTAGATCTCTTGTTGAGATCTTGTTTATCTACATCCGATCTATCTTTGCGAGTAGCAGATCATCATGTTGATGATCTGCATGTGAGACTTTGTGAGAGTTTATCACTTGTTCAGTGTTTCTTTGTAAGAGTTGATTACAGTTGTGTTAATAAAGCATTCTACAGTTGATCGATGTTCTTTGACATGGTATCAGAGCTCTTCTAGAGTTCTTGGGGGAATCAGAGTCGTTTGAGTTTCCGGTCATACTTCCGCTGCTGCGACTTGATTATTCTGGTATAGATCTGTTTCAGGTCTGTGAAGATTGAGGTTCTTGGAGTCTGTACTGGTTTTCTTGTGAAGGTCCCTAATATTAGGGTTTTACTGGGTCAGATATTTCTAAGATCTGTGGAGATTCGAGAAGATCTAAGGAGTCCTGGTAGTTCAGTTGTTTCTATCGACTTCAGATGTCAGATCTTGCTGGTGTGCCGGTGTGAAGGATTGAAACTCTATCTCTAGGGTTATGATTGGGCTTTGAAGGGATTCTTGTTGGTCTCTTTAGTCACGTAGTTTACAGGGCAAACCAACAGGATTTGTGGTATTCTTTCTTCTCTCAGTTCTTGCAGCCCTATGTGAAGGCTGCAAGTGTGATTGCTTGAAGTTATACGCATCAGGTCGTGTTAATCCTTTCTCAACTCTTTTATTTTATAGTTCTTTGCATTAGGCATTTTTGTTGTCGGAGTAGTTGGGCCGGTTTGATTGATTGGAACACAGAGAGGATACACTCTGTTGCATTATTGTGTATTTTATTATGATTACTTGTTGTTCTGTGTTACTATGATTATTGATTGATTGTTTACATTGTTGTTGTATACACTTGTAGTGGTCCAACTTCTGTTGTAAGACTTGGTTAGGCACCTTTAGAGTGACGAACGTACCATTTGGCCCCTGGAATAGATTGGCTGTTGTGAATCTGTTAGTTGTTGGATCTGTTTGTTTTTTTTATTCTAACTGGTTTTCTTGTTTAAAGTAGTGATGGCTGATTTAGTTAATGCAAATGGTGAAACCTTAATTAGCAAGTTAGTTACTGATAGTCCTTTATACTTACATGCTAGTGATTCTATTGCTTTAACTGTTGTTAGTGTAAAACTTAAAGGGTCTAATGCCATGAATCTGGTTTGAGAGTAAAAAATAAAATTGGTTTTATTGATGGAACTTTTGCTAAACCTGAGGGAAATGCAATTCTTAAACACAATGGGAAAGGTGTAACTCGGTTGTGTTAACCTGGATTTTAAATTCTATCTCAGAAGAACTATATCTAGATCATGTGTATTCCAAATCTGATGCTGAGTTTTAGAAGGAATTAAGGGTGATAAAATAGATGGGTCAGTGGTGTTTGATTTATATCAAAAGATTAACTCATTTAGTCAGTCTGGTTTATATGTTGTTGAATACTATCACAAATTAAACATAATGTAGAAAAAACTAGATCAGATTTTGTAGATTCCTACTTGTACTTGTGATGCTGCAACTAAGTATAATAACTTCAGTCATTTAGTAAAACTTATGAAGTTTTTAATGGGTCTAGATAATGTGTATCAATCTGTAAGAACTACTTTGTTGATTAGAGAACCTCTCCCTTCTGTGAAAGATGCTTTTGCTATTGTTTCTAGGGAAGATGTAACACCCTGTAAAATCGTGTCCAATAGTATAGCGACACGTGTTGTACTTTAAATATAGTCTGTTAAAGACCAATAAGGACTAAAGGCGTCAACATGCTCAAACCGAGCCTCTGAGTGACGGTCCGATGTCAACATGCATAAATAACAAGCCTCTGAGTGACTGATATGTCAACATGCTTAAAACTTGGCCTCTGAGTGACTGATATGTCAACACGCCAAGCCTCTGAGTGACATTGGAGTCAACATGCTTATAATAAGCCTCTGACTGATCCTTTGCGAAGTCCTAACTCTCTTACGTGCAAATTGTTGGACGAGAGGGTTCAATTTTGTAAATATGTGAAAGTTGGATGGTGGAGGAATTAAAAGTGTCAACATGTTAATTTATACCTCTGAGTGACCTTTTAACGAACCGAGAGCTCGACAATGTCCGGGCATAATCCCGGGTATGCCAAGTATTGGCTAGGAGGGCTAAAAGTGCCAAAAAGTGTTTTAAAAGGTTTTTAGAAGCTCTAATAAGTTAAGGGGTTCAAAGTGTCAAAGTTTGAAAGTAGCCGTGGGGCGGTCGCGGGCCGCGAGAGACATGGCCTGTGTCTCTCGCGGGGCGCGAGAGACCCTCTGCTGCAGAAAGTTTGTTTGGCAGCCAAGCAAAACTCCAAAAACCATGTTTTCGAAACCATGGACTTGTAATCAGCTATGCCACGTTTTTGGACACTTGTAAGCTCCCTCTTACACCCCTAAACACCTGGCTTCACCACCTTTGAGTTCTCCAACTATATATATGTGCTTAAGTTCACATTCCAACTTGCACCTTTCTCATTAATTCACTCTTCTCCCTCCTCTGGAAGTTCCTAGATAAAAGGAGCATCCAAAATAGTTCTTTTGCACCGTAGGAATCACTGGTAAGTGTTCCTTCCTTGTGCATTTTCGTTTATAGGCTTTTATAGCCAAAAGCCAAGCGTTTTTCGGAAAACGCTTTGAGTTTTGGTTAAGACCATTATGGTCCGGCCATTGTTCGAAATGAACATGGCTAAGTGATCGTAATAAGGTAGGTGTTAATCCCTATAAAGTTCACCTCCTGAAGATCACGTTTGCTAGACCAATTGACGGGTCAAAGTTATGATATTAAAAAGTTAAACATGCCATTTTTCGGAAAAAAATCATAAATTGATCTTATATGTTATGAAACCTGTTTTGACACTTAAACAAGTTGGTAATAATTGTTAGAACATGTAAGAACATGTTCGGCTCATCAATTTCAGTTCTAGGGTCGGTTCGCAACCGAAAGTCACAAAAATTGACTTCTTCTTTGACTTTCGATTCTGACCCAATTTATATTACATGATCATAATCAGAATCTAAGTTTATGCGCAAATTCCATAATTATACCATCTTTGACCAAAATGTCCTTTTTTCTTAAAACAAGGTTTTAAATAGTAATAAACTTGAAAATGAGTTTTCTACTGATGTAATAATATAAGTAGGATTATTTGGGATGCTAAATCAAGTTATAAACTGAGTTTTCAAGCAAGTCCTTAAACTATGTCGATAAATTACGATTTTAGCCCTTGTGGCTTATAAAATAGTTCTAATAAAATCTTTTCAAGATAAATCACTTACCTACTGATATGTTATATTAAATAACACATTTAAAACATCTTAATCTGACCTTAACATCAGTTTTCATAAACATCGCATAAAAACATCATTTTACGACATAAGCGCCGTTTCGGCGCATAGTATGGTTGGAAACCATATTATTGACCAAGACTTGATACCTACTGATTTTAAAACTTATTTTAAACATATATACAGTAGGTACATGTTATAAACTCAGAATCCCAAATAATTTATAAACTATGTGTAAAATAACCAAAATGCCCCTTCGGTGCATAATTTGGTCATAAAAGATAAATTACACATATAATTGATATCCTACTGATATTATATCATAAATAAAGTATTTTTCCAGAATACTTATAATTATAATATTAAATTTTATTTAAGTTCATTTTATATAGTATGAAATTACCAAAATGCCCTTATGAGGCAAAATTTCGTTTTAAAACCTTAACGGATATATAAGTTGATATCCTACTGATATTTTAACTTATTTAAAATATAATGGCATATAGAACTTTTCCATGACTTATCCGGTTACCCATTATCACTTATAAGCATACGGTTGATTATACGTAACTAGTTTACGGAATTTAACCAAAACGGGTTTAACCTTATCATTTTAATCTCAAAATCCAGAATGTTAATAGTTTATACATATTATACAAGTCAAGGTAATTGTTGGGATTAAACTACATTCTATCAAATCATCGTTTAATCTAGCGTCATACGTTTTGATCAAGTACGCTAGTCGGTCTAAGTCAATGACTTAAATAAGACCGTTAGTATTTAATTGGTTAGTTTATGCCATAATCCAGAGTAGAGACTTACCGGTAAAGGCTATATGCACTTATTCCTTTTGTGTACGGCCGAGTTATTAAAAATTAAAAGAAGACTAGCTCAGGTAAATACTCTCAACTTATTTCCCCTATATGGGCTTGGGTTAGTCGGAAATGGGATCAATCGAACGCCGGCTCGGGGCTAGTAAATCCGCGTATTCTGTTTTAATCAGCTTTATTTGATAATTTAAACATCGGGGGTTAACTACCGTGTCTTGGATATCCTCGGCTCATTATAATAGAAATGGCCACGACCTTAGCACGGGTGTAGGCATACACCCGATAGACTCTCAATTATGCATTCCCACAAGGTTGGGAGGAATTAACTCCTTCGTGAGTCCAAAGTGGTGTGTACGTTAATTGTGTCTCGGTCTCCGTACCGGGCCCCATATGTATGGATAAACATGTAAATCTGTTAACAAGGTTGGACGGTCAATAACCCAAGTTATAAGAAGATTTTGTGCTGATACGCACTTAAAACATTTTTGAAATGTTTTCAAAATGAGTCAGTTGGGTGTATTTACCAGTGAAAGCTGACTTATTTTCAAAAGACTAAACTGCAGGTACAATAAGAAAATAGGCCGGAGGTGCTCGGTAGTGATAGAGGATCCTGCAAATCCTAAATCTGCCCAAAGTCTGTTTTTATTCTTTCCATGTACAATTTATGATCCGCCTATGGATCTTCTATTACAAGCTTGTATATTATTTTGTATTTTTGAACATTCGGTTGGTAATAGTAATTTTACTCCAAGACTTCCGTTGTGCTGTGTTTAATTGACTATGATGATTATCAACTGACATCACGATACTCCCCACCCGGGCCCACCGCTGTATGGATTTGGGTTGGAAATTCGAGGTGTGACAAGGTTAGTATCAGAGCCAACGTTTGAGAGAATTAAACACTATCCTTCTTGTGTTTAATATCAAACTTACACGAGCACATTCCTTAGAATTCCGAGTCTAGGAATTGACCTAGGATTACTCATTTCATTATTAAGTTATTAGTATTGTTTTTGAATTGAAATTTTAACAGAAAGCCGCCACATGTACGAGGACAAAGTGGGAGAGGAAAAGGTCCAATGAGGGGAGGACCATCGGGGCGCATTCCCCCTCAACCTCACAACTCAGATGCTTACCAAGAATCAGGAGATTCATCTCCTTGGTAGCCAGCGAGATGCTCTGTCTCTCATAGACACTCGCCCTCACATTCCAAAAATTGTACCACTCTCACCACTCCTATCATTCGCACCATACCCATCATTCCCATTCGCATTCTTACCATGAAGAATTTAACCCTAACCATTACTTTAACACGCCTCCAGCCGATCAAAATCAGTTGGACCAGCCAAACCCCATGAGTGAGGAATCCGACCCAGAGATGTCGCCGTCGGGATCTAATACTCATCCCATTGAAATTTCAAGCGATTCAAACTCCTATGCCGAATCGCCCTACCAAGGTCCTAATGAGTGGGACCAATATTGGAATCAATTCACCTTCACCCACACTCCTTCTCATCACTCTCAACCACCCCATGTTCAAGAAGATGTCCACATGGAACTAGTGGACCAATCTCAACCACCACCTGAACCACTAAGAAGGAAGCGTGGAGCACGTATGTCAGTACATGCCGGACAAAGTTCGGGATCGCTGCCACCTTTGCCCAACTCCTACCCCACAATTCAAGAGGACCACAAATGGAAGGACCCTATAACGTTTCACCTATAGTGGAACCAACACCTGCTGTTCAACCACCACCATCGGGTTATACTAACCCAATCCCCACGTATCCAGACACGTCTGGATATGATCCTTTTAACCCGTCTACACCATAGATTATCAAGCATGGTCGCAAGACCCCTACATGCAGGCGGTTATGCACAACGCACTTTACCCGTCTCCTTTCCCACCTACTTATCCACCGACTGGATATCCAACTTATGGGTACCAGTATCCGGTTATGCCACAACCTCAACCACAACCTCCGCCACCACTTGAGGCCATCAATGAGGCCTTGGAACAGATGAAAGAAATGCAGCAGCAAGCGAAGAAAACGACAAGAAAACAAACAAATTCTTCAAGAAACTCTCCAAGTTGGTCAAAGGAAAGAAGGACGAGTGAAGTCTCTTCTAATTATACGTAGTCCCTACAAGGACCTTGTTATTTCTTTAGTCCCTGCGTGGACATTTTTATTTCTTTAAAGTCCTTGCATGGATAGTTTATTTCATTTCTTAGTATTGAAATTTCTATTCGAAATTTAATGAAGTACTTCTGGAATTATATTATATATATATATATATATATATATATATATATATATATATATATATTTATATATAATTCATCCTCTTGAAAACGAGCGCCTCGATTTTATTCGAAATTTATCCTCTGCTATATAATTCTAAAAGGCCTTAATAGATTTGATTATGCCAAGTGGCGTAGAACCACACATTGGCCAAGAAATGATAGTTAAGTACGAAGGGGTCTTCTATCAGGATAGTTAAGGGAAGTTATCCTTCTACCCAAAGGTAAGGGACTAGGTCCAAACCTCCAAGGTCGTTAAGGTCGAAGGTGAACGGGACCATTAATCAATCATTAAGGTACTCTTATGTAACATTAAAGAATGTTCATACTCTTGGTAGTGTGGCTTGAGGAACCACACTAACCGTTCAACGGGACTGACTGATATGCCATATGCATCTGATATGATGTAGGCCAATGTGCCCAATTTATGTCCAACGGGACAGGCTGATATTCCATATACATCTGATATGATGTAGGCCAAGTGCCCAATTATTCCAAGGGCAAGGCTGATATACCATATACATCTGATATGATGTAGGCCAATGTGCCCAATTTATGTCCAACGGACAGACTGATATGCCATATACATCTGATATGATTAGCAATGTGCCCAATGTGCCAATTATGTCCAATTGAGAAGGACTGATATATATACATATATATAGCTTAATTATTAATAATATATATATATATATATATATATATATATATATATATATATATATAATATCATGTCCAATATGACAGGCCAATGTGCCCAATTATTTTGTCCATTAGGGACAAGCCTATGAGCTATATAATTGTCAATGACAATGACAGTTGTGACATTGCGATCCACTGTCCAATAATATATGGACTACGTCCAAATTGTAATTTGCCTATGATGGTCCTATTAAGACCTAGGCCAAATATAGTTATGTTAAGCCTAAGAGTTGTGATGTTATTCACACTAGTATAGGCAATGGATTATTATATCCAATGTTGAAAGCCGATATGGTTGATACACCATGGCTATGAAGTTTTAATGGTATATAGAAACCAAGACTTAAAGATGACAAACTCAAATGAAGCACAAAGTAGCCACAGGAATGTTGAATCTAACAAAGCTGAAAACAAAAATATAGATGATGATATTTTCAAGCTCACATTGATGCGGCTGTCGAAAAGGCATGGGAAAGGCCATAGAAAAGCTAAGAGAGTCGAGTGCCACTCGCTCTAGACCCTTATCTATTCCACCATCTTCAGCTCATAAGGAGAGCTCCGTTCACTCTTCAAATGCGAAGAGTGAACCAAAGAAAATAGATCTTACTGAAAAGTCCCGTTCTGTTAAGGACGATGTACCTATAAGTACTTTGTCTCCTATAAACCCTGAGACTTTAACGGGGAGAAAGGAGCTGTAGAGGCCCTAAAGTGGCTAGATGAGATGGAAATGATTGTAGATATCAGCAACTGTGCTGATAAGGATGTGGTCAAGTACGTATCACAATCCTTCAAGGGCGATGCCCTAATATGGTGGAAAGCCATGATCCAATCTACAGGTAAGGTACACCTGTATAATTTGGGATGGTCCAAATTTGTGGACCTTTTAAGGAAACATACTGCCCACCCACGAGGTGGAGAAGTTAGAGACAGACTTCTTGTCTCTTTTGATGAAAAACCTAGATTGTCGGAAATACGTCTCCGATTTCAATTCCCTATCTAGGTTAGTTTCCTATCTAATCACTCTCGAATCCAAATGCATTGCATGTTTTATAAATGGATTGGCGCCCGAAATAAAGGGCATGGTAAAGGCTGCTCACCTAGTACCTATAGGTCCGCTGTAGACCTATATCTTTCCCTCACCCTAGATCTGGTAAGACAAAGGTCAGTTAGGACTGAAACTGACGGAAAGAGGAAACGAGAGGATAATAACTCCCAAAAATTTAAAAAGAAAGGAAAATTTGGGTTCAAGAAGAACCACACGCGTCTAATGACAAGCCTCTATGCAAGAACTGTAAATATAGGCATTGGGGACGGTGTAGTATAAATCCACAAACCAAACCCCGTGGTATCTGCAAAAGAAGAGGGCATAAGACCCTAGATTGCAAGGATCTTAAGGATGCAGTTTGCTACAACTGCAACGAAAAAGGGCATATAACGTACAATTGCCCCAAGAAACCCAAAAGTAATGATGCAAAGCCTAAGAGGCCAAGAAGGGGAATGCTCGTGCCTTTCAAATGAATACCAGGGAGGCCGTTAATGATAACAACATCATAACAGGTACATTCCTCATTAACATTATTTACGCTAGAGTTCTTTTCGATTCAGGTGCGGATAAATCATTTGTTGACCATAAGTTTAGTAAACTATTAAACTTACCCATAAGAACTATAGACAAAACTTATGCGATAGAACTTGCTGATGGAACGATAGAAACAGTATCTTCCATTCTTGACGGATGCTCTATATCCATTAAGAATCATTCCATCCTTATCTCTCTTCTGCTAATGAAATTGGCGGGGCTCAATGTTGTCTTAGGCATGGATTGGTTATCTCATAACCAAGCCCGCATTTCCTGCGATAAGAAACTTGTCGAGATTAAAACCCCATCGGGTGAAACAATCACCATCCCTGGAGACTCACACTATGGATTTCCAGACAAGGTGTCGTTATTTAAGGCATCCAAGTGTTTGAGAAGAGGATGTGTCATTTACATGGCACAAGTTACCATAAATGAGCCTAAGCCAAACATGGAGGACCTACCAGTCATCTCAGAATATCCCGATGTATTCCCAAAATAATTACCAGGCCTACCTCCAGACAGGCAAGTGGAATTTAGAATAGATATCCTACCAGGTTCAGCACCCGTAGCTAGAGCTCCATATAGGCTAACACCAACGGAGATGAAGGAATTGAGGACGCAACTAGACGGACTCTTGAGAGAAAGGCTTTATACAGCCTAGTTCCTCACCTTGGGGAGCTCCTATCCTTTTTGTTAAAAAGAAAGACAGTTCAATGCGAATGTGCATCGACTACCGAGAGCTAAACAAGTTAACAATCAAGAATAGATATCCTCTGCCCAGGATCGACGATTTATTTGACCAACTTCAAGGGGCTAGCTACTTCTCCAAGATCGATTTGAGATCAGGATATCATCAACTGAAGGTTAGGAGTGAAGATGTTCCTAAGACAGCCTTCAGGACTCGATACGGTCACTTTTAGTGATGCCTTTTGGGCTGACAAATGCACCTGCAGCATTCATGGATCTCATGAATAGAGTCTGCAAGCCATATCTAGATAAGTTTGTCATTGTCTTTATAGACGATATACTTATTAATTCTCGTAATCAAGCTGATCACAAGAAACATCTTCGGTGCATCTTAGAACTACTAAGGCAAGAAAAGCTTTACGCAAAATTCTCTAAGTGTGAGTTTTGGCTCAGAGAGGTCCAATTCCTTGGACATATGGTAAGTGAGCATGGTATCCAAGTAGATCCCGCCAAAATTGAAGCCATCATGAATTGGGAAGTACCCAAAACCCCATCGGAGATTCGTAGCTTCCTAGGATTGGCTGGATACTATAGAAGATTCATTGAGAACTTTTAAAGAATAGCCACTCTCTAACTAACTAGACCCGCAAGAATGTTAAGTATAATTGAGGTCCAAAGCAACAGGAATCTTTCGAAGTTCTTAAACAAAGTTGAGCAATGCTCCTGTGTTATCCCTACCAGAGGGTGTTGAAGACTTTGTAGTCTACTGTGATGCGTCGCACACTGGCATAGGCTGTGTGCTAATGCAAAAAGGCAAAGTATTCGCCTATGCATCACGACAATTAAAGGTGCACGAAAGGAATTACACCACCCATGATTTGGAATTGGGTGCCGTTGTATTTGCACTAAAACTGTGGAGACATTACTTGTATGGCACAAAGTGTATTATATACACAGACCATAAAAGTCTCAGCATCTGTTCAATCAGAAAGAATTGAATATGTGACAACGCCGATGGATGGAAACACTTAATGACTATGATTGCGAGATTCGCTACCATCCAGGCAAGGCAAATGTAGTTGCTGATGCCTTAAGTTGCAAAGAATGAGTTAAACCTATAAGGATTAACGCTAAGAGCATTGAGCTCAAAATAGCTTAAGTGAGAAGCTACTAAATGCGCAGAAGCAAGCTCTATTAGAAGCTAATATCCCTAATGAGGGATTGGGTGGAACTGGGAATCAGTTAGCGCTTGGAAAAGCTGGAATCCTTCGATTTAACGATAGGATCTGGGTTCCAATCTTTGAAGGACTTAGAGATCTAATCCTCCAAGAAGCGCATAGTTCGAGATACTCAGTTCACCCGGGAGGTGACAAGATGTATCAAGATCTAAAGAAGAATTATTGGTGGATGGGTTTGAAGAAATCCATAGCCATTTATGTAGGTAAATGTCTGACGTGTTTGCAAGTTAAGGCCGAACATCAGAAACCATCAGGACTTCTACAACAGCTTGAAATTCCCACTTGAAAATGGGAAATGGTAACTATGGATTTGATACAAGTTATCTAAGACCAAAAGTGGAAATGACACTATTTGGTCATTGTGGATAGGCTGACTAAGTCAGCAATTTCTTGCCAATTAAGGAAACATATAATTCAGATAAATTGGCTAAATTGTATGTGGACAAGATTATGTCCCTACATGGTGTGCCAGTATCTATTGTATCTGACAGAGATACTAGATACACATCTAACTTTTGAAAAAGTTTCCAACAATCTTTAGGCACACGATTGAACTTTAGTATGGCTTACCATCTGCAGACTGATGGTCAAAGTGAGCGTACTATCCAGACACTGGAAGACATGCTTAGGGCAGGTGTAATTGATTTAGGTGGAAGTTGGGATGACCACTTACCCCTAATAGAATTCTCCTACAATAACAGCTATCATACTAGCATCAAGGCTGCTCCTTTTGAGGCCTTGTATGGGAGCAAATGTAGAGCGCCCATATGCTGGGCAGAAGTTGGGGAAGCCCAACTAACAGGACCAGAGATTGTCTTGGAGACCATGGAAAAGATTGTGCAAATCCGTGATCGTCTCAAAGCTGCCAGGGATAGGCAGAAGAGCTATGCTGACAAGAGGCGTAAACCTCTTAAGTTCCAAGTAGGGGTCAAAGTCATGTTAAAAGTATCACCCTGGAAAGGTGTGATGCGTTATGGAAAGAAGGGAAAGTTGAGCCCAAGATATATTGGACCATTCGAGATAGTCGAATGTGTCGGCACTGTAGCTTATAAGCTCAGGTTGCCAAAGGAGCTTAATGGAATTCATGATGTATTCCATATATCTAACCTTAAGAAATGTCTAGCCGATGAGTCGCTAGTAATGTCGCACAAAGATGTGCAGATAGATGAAAACCTGAGTTTTGTTGAGAAACCAATTTTGATCGAGGATCGACAGGTTAAGAAGCTCCGAAGAAAAATGATACCTATAGTAAAGGTTAAGTGGGACGCTTTTAGAGGTCCCGAGTATACATGGGAGGTTGAGTCCAATATGCGACAAAAGTACCCCGTTCTTTTTGAATAAAATCTCGAGGTCGAGATTTCTTTTAAGGGGGTGAGGATGTAACACACGGTAAAATCGTGTCCAATAGTATAGTGACACGTGTTTTACTTTAGATATAGTATGTTAAAGACCAATAAGGACTAAAGGCGTCAACATGCTCAAACTGAGCCTCTAAGTGACGGTCCGATGTCAACATGCATAAATAACAAGCCTCTGAGTGACTGATATGCCAACATGCTTAAAACTTGGCCTCTGAGTGACTGATATGTCAACACGCCCAGCCTCTGAGTGACATTGGAGTCAACATGCTTATAATAAGCCTCTGACTGATCCTTTGCGAAGTCCTAACTCTCTTACGTGCAAATTGTTGGGCGAGAGGGTTCAATTTTGTAAATATGTGAAAGTTGGATGGTGGAGGAATTAAAAGTGTCAACATGTTAATTTATACCTCTGAGTGACCTTTTAACGAACCGAGAGCTTGACAATGTCCGGGCATAATCCCGGGTATGCCAAGTATTGGCTATGGAGGGGCTAAAAGTGCCAAAAAGGTGTTTTAAAAGGTTTTTAGAAGCTTTAATAAGTTAAGGGGTTAAAAGTGTCAAAGTTTAAAGTAGCCGTGGGGCTGTTGCAGGCCGCGAGAGACATGGCCTGTGTCTCTCGCTGGGACGAGACAGCCTCTGCTGCAGAAAGTTTGTTTGGCAGCCAAGCAAAACTCCACAAAACAATGTTTTCGAAACCATGGACTTGTAATCAGCTATTCCACGTTTTTGGACACTTGTAAGCTCTCTCTTACACCCTTAAACACCTGGCTTCACCTCGTTTGAGTTCTCCAACTAGAAATAGGTGCTTAAGTTCACATTCCAACTTGCACCTTTCTCATTTATTCACTCTTCTCCCTCCTGTGGAAGTTCCTAGCTGAAAGGAATATCCAACTTAGTTCTCTTGCATTCTATGACCTCTTGTAAGTGTTCCTTGCTCTTGCATTTTCGTTTATAGACTTTTATAGGCAAAAGTCAAGTGTTTTACAGAAAACGCTTTGACTTTCGGTTAAGACCATTATGGTCCAGCCATTCTTAGAAATGAACATGGCTAAGTGATCGTAATAAGGCAGGTGTTAATCCCTTCAAGGGCACCTCCTGAAGATCACGTTTGCTAGACCAATTGACGGGTCAAAGTTATGATATTAAAAAGTCAAACAGGCCATTTTTTTGGAAAAATCATAAATTGATCTTATATATGTTATGAAACCTGTTTTGACACTCAAACAAGTTGGAATAATTATTAGAGCATGTAAGAACATGTTCCTAGATAAAAGGAGCATCCAACATAGTTCTTTTGCACCCTAGGAATCACTGGTAAGTGTTCCTTCCTTGTGCATTTTCGTCTATAGGCTTTTATAGCCAAAAGTCAAGCGTTTTTCAAAAAACGCTTTGACTTTCGGTTAAGACCATTATGGTCCAGCCATTGTTCTAAATAACATGGCTAAGTGATCGTAATAAGGTAGGTGTTAATCCCTATAAAGGGCACCTCCTGAAGATCACGTTTGCTAGACCAATTGACGGGTCAAAGTTATGATATTAAAAAGTCAAACATGCCATTTTTCGGAAAAAATCATAAATTGATCTTATATATGTTATGAAACTGTCACACCCCAAATTTCCAACCAAACACCGGTGGGCCCGGGTGAGGAATATTGTGACGTAAGTTGATATCATCATAGTCAATTAAACACAGAACAACGGAAGTCTTGGATTTAAATTACTATTACAAACTGAAATGTTCAAAGTAAAAAAATAATATACAGACGGCTTGTAACGAAAGATCCACAGGCGGATCGTAAAATGTACAAAAATGTATAACAGACTTTAGGGCAGATCTAAGGATTTGCAAGATCCTCTTATATCACTACCGAGCAGCTTCCAGCCTATTTCGTATTGTACCTGCAAGCTTAGTCTTTTGAAAATACGTCAGGTTTCGCTGGTAAATACACCTGAGTGACTCATTTTGAAAACATTTTAAAATTTGATTTAAGTGTATAGGGCAAAAATATTTTATAACTTGGGAAAGTCAGCTTTGTAACCTTGTTAACAGCTTTGCATGTTTGTCAATACATATGGGGCCTAGTACAGAGACCGAGACATGATTAATGTACACACCACTTATGAACCCACGAAGGAGTTATCCCCAACTTGTGGGTAAAATAATTTTAGCATTCGCATCTGTCGGGTGTATGCCTACACCCGTGCTTTGGTCATGGCCATTATCTAATGTAATGAGCCAAGGATATCCAGGACACGGTCGTTAACCCCCAATGTTTAAGTTATCAAACAAAACTGATTAAAACGGAATATGCGGATTTACTAGCCACAATCCGGCATTCGATTGATCCCATTTCCGACCAAGCGGTAATAATTTACCATAACCCAAGCCCGTATAGGGAAAATAAGTCAAGAGTATTTACCTGAGCTAGTCTTGATTTAAAATGCAAGATTATATCTCAGCCGTATTCAAATGAACTATGTGCAGATAGCATTTACCGGAAGGCTGTAGTCTGGATTATGGCATAAGCTAACCAATTAAAATGCTAACGGTCTTAATTTAAGTCGTAGACTTAGACCGACTAGCGTAATGGATCAAAAACAGTACGATACGCTAGATTAAGCGATGACCGGATAGAATGTAGTTTAAATCCAACAAGTACTTAAGACTTGTATAATATGGGTAAACAATTAACATTCTGGAATTTGAGATTAAAATGATAAGGTTAAACCCGTTTCGGTTAATTTTCGTAAACTAGTTACATATACTTAACCGTATGCATATAAGCGATATCGGGTAACCGGATGAGTCATGAACAAGTTCTAAATGTAATTATACTTTAAATAAGTTGTAATATGTAACATCCGTCAAAAAACGGATTTTACCAAACCCGCTCCGTTTATTAACCGAACAATCAGTTTAAAATTTCGTGGCGTATTTAATGCCCAAATTAATTTTAAACGATACATAATTAATTATTATATTGGAATATATAATTTGTTTTTGAAAAATTGTTAAAAATAATGAAATAAAAATATAATGGTTCTGCCGGGTTTCGAACCGGGTCAGTATACCGGTTCAGCAGACTTATCACACGCACACTCAACCACTGCGCCACTAGTGTTCCTTGTTAGTTATTAGAATCAATTATTCATATCATGATTCTCGAATTCAAAACCGGCGCCCAAATTTCAGTCGTCGGAAATCCCGGCGATCTCGCGAGATTTGACGGTTTCTTCAAGTCTTAACGTAAACATTTAAACCACATCGGTTATAACCGACGCCTGAACCCGCGACACAAGCTATAACCGCCGGAAAACGTAATGACTTTGAATCAAGTCGGAAATCGGACCAAATTCATCGACGACTTGCCTTATAAATACCCCCTCAAACCTCTGCAAGCTTTTTCGCTCAAAAACGCACCTTTACCCGACGTAATTCCACTCGCCGGAAAATTTCTGTACATCGCTGGAAAACCGAACCCTCCACTTCTGAGCCTTACTAAACCCCCTGAGCTTATACCGAAGTCACCCACATCCTTTTCAAGCTTGCTGAAGACTCTCTGCCGCAAGACACACGACGCCGGAATCTTTTGCTGTCACCGGAGTTTCGCCGGAGAAACAGAGGAGTCTAGTCGGTATACTTTACGCCTAATTTTTCTTTCTTTTTATTTATATCTCACCTGTAATTAACTGAAACACGCTAACGAACATGATTAAAACTCGAACCAGTCAGTCATCGTTTCTGGTTAAAACTGACGAAGAAGACGAAGTTTCGGTAACACATAAGTTTAATTTAAATCAAGTTATAACTCGGGTTAGACACACAGTCCAGCGGTGGACTGTGTGCACATTAAACACGTAAACGTCTCGAGTTCGAATCTTGTCCCATGCATGCTGCCTTAATAAAAATGTCTTTTTTTGTTAACCGAACCGGAGTCACCGCTGTACATGTTAAGTTTAATAATAACCGGAATAATAACCAAGATAGACACACAGTCCAGCGGTGGACTGTGTGAAATGTTTAAACACACGTCACGAGTTCGAGTCCGGTCTACTGCACCGATTCGGACAATTATCTAACTTTTTAAAATAAGGCAGAAATGAAATAATGAAGTTTGTTCATAAGTATAATATAAAATCGGATTATTTAACAAGTTAAACACACAGTCCAGCGGTGGACTGTGTGTTAACCTAAACCACAGGTCCGGGTTCGAGACCTGTGGAGCGCCCGGTCCGACGCATTAAATCATTTTTGAAAAATAAATGATTTTCAGTTTAATCTAATTAGTATATAAATATAATTAAAAACAGAAATATTTCGGGTTAGACACGTAGCTCAGTTGGTAGAGCTGCATGCACGCGTACGGGAGGTCTCGGGTTCGAGCCTCACTCAGCGCACACATACACGCATACGAACGGTCAAAGTCAACAGTCAATGGTCACTGGTCAACGGTCAACGGTCAAAAAAGTCAATTTTTTTATTATTTTTATTTATTTATTTTAATTAAAAATCAATTAAAAATACTTAAAAATAACATTTTTAAGGTTAGAAAATAGCCTTAAACTCACAAAAATACACCCAACAATCCTACTAAAATGGATTAATAAAATCCGTTTACTTACCGAACCATAATGCTATTTATCTAGGTTAATTTCACTCGTGGTTAAAATCACTTCGCGTGCATTCAACATCATCAACCGAACGCACCCACTGTGAGTGAATCTTACAACTCCCCCTTTTTAATTACACGTTTTGGGGTGTGTCATGTGTCACAAAATAATTAACTCGTTTATTTAAACTTGTGCCGTACCATATCGTGATCTAAACTTAGATTGTTTATATTGTTGTGATCATGTATTTCATTTTGTCAACTTATATGAAATTCATTCATTAAGCCAATCAGTTCCTCGTGGGAGACGAGTTGAGCAACGCGTGCCTCAAAACCAATCCATTATTGTTCATGTGTGTATTATTGAGTTTATATTGTTTGTAGTTATGTCTTTCATATTATCATGTTTATGCAATTCATTCATTAGGCCCATTAGTTCCTCGTGAGAGACGAGTTGAGCAACGCGTGCCTCTAAACGATCCATTATTGTTCATGTGTGTATTGTTTAATATTAAATTGATTTATGAATAAGTTTACATCTATTTTTACTCATGTGTGGTTGTGCACTTTATTTCATAATCAATTAAATAAACTTGTTCAAATGTTTTCCATAGGATTCACTCGCCAATTTTTTGTTGATCCAAAAACCCTTTTTACACATGATACAGGTGAACAGGATGAAGCAAGGAAAACATAGGAAATGCCTTAGAAGAAAACAATGAAGCCTAGATTGATTTAGGACATGTTGTAATATTAATTGTAATTTTCCATTAAAGTGTATTAATGAATATGAAACGTTAAAATAAATGTCATGAGCTTTGATGATAACCCAATCATGCCCGATCACCTTTTCCGCTGCGGGTCAGGGTGTGACAGATTGGTATCAGAGCATGACTATAGGGATATAGGATAGGTTATTAGACCCTTAAAGCCTATACTATAGTCTGCCTAAATTTTAATTGATTAGGTGGTTACATACAAACTTATGATATTTATTTGTTTCATATTTGTTTATATTTACAGTCAAACATACATACTTACATACACATTCATTATACATATATCAATGTTCAAATATTCAATTCATCTTCATACTTTGGTTATTCAAAGATTTTGTTGCAATTTTCAAATCTCATCAAAGTAAGTTCTGCGACGGGCATGTAGTAACTGGAAGGGTACAAGTACCGGTAGTCGGAATGTCCTGTCTAGGTTGGCATTCGTATAAATCCAATATAACGGACCAGTTTGCCTACCTGGGGACTAACAATGAGAGTACGAAGGACCTATTAGGCCAAAGCATGCCACACCAAACGTCGTTCGAACTAACCACTTTGAGGTGTCACCGTGTCTACACGTGGACACATTCCGAATACCATACGTTGTATACATATTTCTCGATTTTCTCTGGGTTTTAGTGTACGCAACCAGGCTAACACATGCGAACCATATGAAAAACCCGGTATTCATGGGGGCCCACATGATTACGAAGGTGAAGTATGGCGGCATGTAGGGCCTAATGGCGAGCAAAGCCCAAGACATCCTATGGATGTAGTAGATTTGTTTTTCTATAATTATTTTATGAACGTTCATTCCTGAATGCGACCCATGATCCCAAAAGCATCCAACTCATACTCTTGACATGTATTCCTTGTAGATGTCTTCTAACCTCGCCCGTAGGAAGATGAGAGCAGGAAAAGCCCGCGAACGCATGGCTGCCCTAATCGCTCAACAAATGGCTGCCGTAATACCCAACATTGTAATCCAAGTCCAACAAGCACTTACCGCTAATCCTGTCAATCAAGAAGATCAACACGTTATCAAACCCTCCCCCAAATACCACTAATGCACCTACAAGTATTTCAAATCATGCGACCCTCCAAAATATAAAGGGACTGAAGGTGTCACTGCTCTCCTCCATTGGTTTGAAGAGATGGAGAACACTTTTCTAAATTGCGATTGCCCGATGATCGCAAAGTGCGATATGCTACGGTCGATTATATGGAATAGCACTTACTTGGTGGAATACAGAGAAGGCCAAACGAGGTGTGGAAGATGCTATGACTTTAACTTGGAACGAATTGAAGGAAATCATGACCAGACGATTTTGCCCAAGGAGCGAAATCAAGAAATTAGAAGATGAATTTTATTCGTTGAAGCAAAAGGAAGGAGACCACACCACATACAACAAAAGATTCCTCGAGTTACATCAAATGGTTCCCAACATGTTCACTCCCCTTTACCGTTTGATCGAGCACTACATTCGTGGTCTTCCGTCAAAGATCAAGACTCTGTAATAAGTACCACGCCTGCAACTTTGGAAGCAGCAATGGAGTTAGCTACAGAGCTCACCGAGAACCGAATCCGGAACAAAGACTTCAAGGAGGAGAAGAAGAAGGATAAAGCATCGACTGAAACCTCCGACTACACCCAAACCGAATCCCTTCTCAACCCAATTCTAAGAGAAAAAGAGACGGGCAACTTTTCGCTACTATCCAACGAAACCAACCAATCTCACACGCCATACCCATCCAAGCTATCCAATCACTCAAGTGGCACCCAACTCAACTTACCCAAATAAGAAACCATATCTTGGACCTCACCCTCGATGCAACAACTGTTTTTATCACCATCCCCTTACTCTACCTTGTCGACTATGTGCAACTTGTGGACGCTATGGTCATTTGAACAAGGTTTGCCGCACCTTTCAAAACCAAATCTCTCCCCCTACTCAAACCATGAACCAAACCTATCAACAACCCCAATACCCCATGTTCCCATATGTTCGAGCTTGTTTCAATTGTGGCGACCCTACCCACTTTAGAAACACATGCCTCAATTGGTTAACGTCATCAACACTCAAGCTCAATCAAACCCAGTTAACCAAGTAAAACCAAGAAAACCCAACCGCTAGGCCACCAGCAAGAGGAAGGGTCTTCAACATCAACGCCAATCCTGTCGAAGATAATGACGGCCAAACGAAGATACCCAATAGTCCTCTTCACCGAAGATCCAGATTCAACTCCAATCGTTTAGTTTTATGTTTTTCTTTATGTTTTAGAATCACATAGAACCAATCATAACTTAAGGATAAAGCCAATGAAACTTTGACAAGATATGGTGGATACGCCGCTGGTACTTCCTATATATAAGTATTCTTGTCAAAGGATCAGAGGCATTATCAGGCGGTTATGAGAGGTTCCATGTGTAGACTGTTTGAGTAATTATTGTTTATTATTTCAGTACATGCAATTTCATAGGCCGCCGCTCCCATTACATTATGAGTGTTGAGCATGTTCCCCATTTCATTATGAGGTTGAACCTGGCGTGCCCACATACGATCGGCTCCGTTCGATTGAGCCTTGATCGCACAGACATTTTCATTTTCAGTACATGCAATACGATCGGCTCCGTTTGATTGAGCCTTGATCGCACAGACATTTTCATTATCAGTATCTTGTGGTTGTTGTAGAGTCACATAGAATTAATCATAACTTGCGGATAAAGTCATGAGAATTTGACGAGAATATGGTGGATACGCCGCTGGTACTTCCTATATATAAGTATTCTTGTCAAAGGATCGGAGGCATATCAGGCGGTTATGAGAGGTTCCATGTATAGGCTGTTTGTGTGATTATTGTATAGGTTAAATTTATTATTTTCAGTACATGCAATACGATCGGCTCCGTTTGATTGGGCCTTGATCGCACAGACATTTTCATTTTCAGTACATGCAATACGATCGGCTCCGTTTGATTGAGCCTTGATCGCACAGACATTTTCATTATCAGTATCTTGTGGTTGTTGTGTTTGTTGTAGAGTCACATAGAACTAATCATAACTTGTGGATAAAGTCAATGAAAATTTGACAAGAATATGGTGGATACGCCGCTGGTACTTCCTATATATAAGTATTCTTGTCAAAGGATCGGAGGCATTATTAGGCGGTTATGAGAGGTTCCATGTATAAGCTGTTTGTGTGATTTTTGTTTAGATTAAATTTATTATTTTCAGTACATGCAATACGATCGGCTCCGCTTGATTGAGCCTTGATCGCACAGACATTTCATTTTCAGTACATGCAATACGATCGGCTCCGTTTGATTGAGCCTTGATCGCACAGACATTTTTCCATTTTCAGTATTTTGTGTTTGTTGTATTGGTTGTAGAGTCATATAGTACTAATCATAATTCACTGATAAAACCAATGAAAATTTGACGAGAATATGGTGGATACGCCGCTGGTACTTCCTATATATAAGTATTCTTGTCAAAGGATCAGAGGCATTGTCAGACGGTTATGAGAAGTTCTATGTAGGATTTAGTAGTTTCTTGGTAACTAATCATAACTTGCGGATAAAACCAACGAAAATTTGACAAGAATATGGTGGAGACGCCGCTGGTACTTCCTATATATAAGTATTCTTGCCAAAGGATCAGAGGCATTATCAGGCGGTTATGAGAAGTTCCATGTAGGATTTAGTATTGCCTTGGTTGAAATTTGTGTTACATTCATATCATCTCGCTATTTAAAGAAATTGGACTGTGTTCTATTTCTACATAAACTAACCTCTCCATCATAACAAACTAGAGAGGAACTGTCACCATTCAAACATATATGCTATCAGAATGTGGATTCAAATATTGGTTGTTGAGTTATTTATGTTCTAGAGTTACATCATAGGACCAATCATAACTTACTGATAAAACCAATGAAAATTTGACAAGAATATGATGGATACGCCGTGGTACTTCCTATATATAAGTATTCTTGTCAAAGGATCAGAGGTATTGTTAGATGGTTATGAGAAGTTCCATGTAGGTTGTAGTATTAGAAGTTTTGCCTTAGGATATAACCATATCCTCCCAAAACATATCCAAACTCTTATGCATGATATCATATTTAGCGAATCAATTCTGCTTATCAATACTTTTACAGTAGGCAACAAAAAGCGATTCCTGTAATAGGGTACTTGACCCTTACAAGGGACGTTACCGCCTCAAACAAAAATTTAAACTCTTACTTTTCTTCTAAGTATGTAACTGTCAAACTAAACACCATCATTCTTTTAGTCAAATATATCACTACTTAAATTTCGGGACGAAATTTCTAAAAAGCAGGGGATACTGTAACATCTGTCAAAAAACGGATTTTACCAAACCCGCTCCGTTTATTAACCGAACAATCAGTTTAAAATTTCGTGGCGTATTTAATGCCCAAATTAATTTTAAACGATACATAATTAATTATTATATTGGAATATATAATTTGTTTTTGAAAAATTGTTAAAAATAATGAAATAAAAATATAATGGTTCTGCCGGGTTTCGAACCGGGTCAGTATACGGTTTAGCAGACTTATCACACGCACACTCAACCACTACGCACTAGTGTTCCTTGTTAATTATTATAATCAATTAATTCATATCATAATTCTCGGATTCAAAACCGGCGCCCAAATTTCAGTCGTCGGAAATCCCGGCGATCTCGCGAGATTTGACGGTTTCTTCAAGTCTTAACGTAAACATTTAAACCCACATCGGTTATAACCGACGCCTGAACCCGCGACACAAGCTATAACCGCGGAAAACGTAATGACTTTGAATCAAGTCGGAAATCGGACCAAATTCATCGACGACTTGCCTTATAAATACCCCTCAAACCTCTGCAAGCTTTTTCGCTCAAAACCGCACCTTTACCCGACGTAATTCCACTCGCCGGAAAATTTCTGTACATCGCTGGAAAACCGAACCCTCCACTTCTGAGCCTTACTAAACCCCCTGAGCTTATACCGAAGTCACCCACATCCTTTTCAAGCTTGCTGAAGACTCTCTGCCGCAAGACACACGACGCCGGAATCTTTTGCTGTCACCGGAGTTTCGCCGGAGAAACAGAGGAGTCCAGTCGGTATACTTTACGCCTAATTTTTCTTTCTTTTTATTTATATCTCACTGTAATTAACTGAAACACGCTAACGAACATGATTAAAACTCGAACCAGTCAGTCATCGTTTCTGGTTAAAACTGACGAAGAAGACGAAGTTTCGGTAAACACATAAGTTTAATTTAAATCAAGTTATAACTCGGGTTAGACACACAGTCCAGCGGTGGACTGTGTGCACATTAAACACGTAAACGTCTCGAGTTCGAATCTTGTCCCACGCATGCTGCCTTAATAAAAATGTCTTTTTTTGTTAACCGAAACGGAGTCACCGCTGTACATGTTAAGTTTAATAATAACCGGAATAATAACCAAGATAGACACACAGTCCAGCGGTGGACTGTGTGAAATGTTTAAAACACACGTCACGAGTTCGAGTCCGGTCTACTGCACCGATTCGGACAATTATCTAACTTTTTAAATAAGGCAGAAATGAAATAATGAAGTTTGTTCATAAGTATAATATAAATCGGATTATTTAACAAGTTAAACACACAGTCCAGCGGTGGACTGTGTGTTAACCTAAACCACAGGTCCCGGGTTCGAGACCTGTGGAGCGCCCGGTCCGACGCATTAAATCATTTTTGAAAAATAAATGATTTTCAGTTTAATCTAATTAGTATATAAATATAATTAAAAACAGAAATATTTCGGGTTAGACACGTAGCTCAGTTGGTAGAGCTGCGTGCACGCGTACGGGAGGTCTCGGGTTCGAGCCTCACTCAGCGCACACATACACGCATACGAACCGGTCAAAGTCAACAGTCAATGGTCAATGGTCAACGGTCAAAAAAGTCAATTTTTTTATTATTTTTATTTATTTATTTTAATTAAAAATCAATTAAAAATACTTAAAATAACATTTTTAAGGTTAGAAAATAGCCTTAAACTCACAAAAATACACCCAACAATCCTACTAAAATGGATTAATAAAATCCATTTACTTACCGAACCATAATGCTATTTATCTAGGTTAATTTCACTCGTGGTTAAAACCACTTCGCGTGCATTCAACATCATCAACCGAACGCACCCACTGTGAGTGAATCTTACAACTCCCCTTTTTAATTACACGTTTTGGGGTGTGTCATGTGTCACAAAATAATTAACTCGTTTATTTAAACTTGTGCCGTACCATATCGTGATCTAAACTTAGATTGTTTATATTGTTGTGATCATGTATTTCATTTTGTCAACTTATATGAAATTCATTCATTAAGCCCATCAGTTCTCGTGGGAGACGAGTTGAGCAACGCGTGCCTCAAAACCAATCCATTATTGTTCATGTGTGTATTATTGAGTTTATATTGTTTGTAGTTATGTCTTTCATATTATCATGTTTATGCAATTCATTCATTAGGCCCATCAGTTCCTCGTGAGAGACGAGTTGAGCAACGCGTGCCTCTAAACGATCCAATATTGTTCATGTGTGTATTGTTTAATATTAAATTGATTTATGAATAAGTTTACATCTATTTTTACTCATGTGTGGTTGTGCACTTTATTTCATAATCAATTAAATAAACTTGTTCAAATGTTTTCCATAGGATTCACTCGCCAATTTTTTGTTGATCCAAAAACCCTTTTTACACATGATACAGGTGAACAGGATGAAGCAAGGAAAATATAGGAAATGCCTTAGAAGAAAACAATGAAGCCTAGTTTGATATTTAGGACATGTTGTAATATTAATTGTAATTTTCCATTAAAGTGTATTAATGAATATGAAACGTTAAAATAAATGTCATGAGCTTTGATGATAACCCAATCATGCCCCGATCACCTTTTCCGTTGCGGGTCAGGGTGTGTGACATAATATCAGTAGGATATCAACTTACATGCCCGAAAGGTTTTAAAATGAAATTATGCCTTATAAGGGCGTTTTGGTAATTATATGTCGTATAAAAGGTACTTGCATGTATTCTGATGTTATGATCATAAACATTCTGGAAAGATAATTAATTTGTGATTTATTATCAGTAAGATGGCATACATATGTGTGGTTTATGGTTTAAGACCAAACTATGCACCGAAAGGGCATTTTGGTCATTTAAAAGTATAGTTTAAGTTATTATAGTAAAATCAGTTTATGATCAGAATATTAACATCATAATATGTTAATTACATTAACATATCAGTAGGTAATTCATTTTCTAGTCCATTGTTGATTAAAACCATGTTTTATGTAAAAAGGGCATTTTAGTCAAATTTTGACATTTTACGGAACTTGTACATAAACGCAGATTATGATTACGATCAAGTAATATAACCTCAGAGGGTTATGATCATAATGCGACCTTAATTCAAAATTAAACTAATCTAAGTCGGGTCATAATCGAAAGTCAAAGCAGAAGTCAAACTTCGCGACTTTCGGTTGCGAACCGACTCTAGGACTGAAATTGACGGATCGAACATGTTCCCACATGTTCTAATAATTATTACCAACTTGTTTAAGTGTCAAAAATATATTTATAACTAAACTCAGATTATGATTTTTATGAAATTTGACCCGTTTGACTTTTTAAAACAATAACTTTGACCCGTCAATTGACCTAGTAAACGTGATCCTTAGGAGGTGCCCTTTTAAGAGATTAACACCTACCTAATTACGATCACTTAGCCATGTTCATATTGAACAATGGCTGGACCATAATAGTTTTAACCAAAAGTCAAAGCATTTGTCGAAAATGCTTGACTTTTGGCTATTAAAAGCCTATAAAACGAAAGGAGCAGAGATGGAGCATTTACAAGTGATCCAAGAGAAACTTAGAACTCAAAGGGAAGCTCCCAAATGGTCAGGAACTTCCAAGAGTGTAATAGAGAGAAGAAGAAGTGAATGAGTAAAGAATGAGGTGAACTTGAGTTGCTATTTATAGTGCAAAAGGGTGTGTGAAGATGAAGCCAGGTGTTAGAGGTGTTCTAGGATCATCACAAGTGTCTAGCAAGATGTCAAGAACCGCAAGAGTGTGGCAAATTCAGGAGAGGTGGCATCTTGACAGAATTTTGGGGTTTTGACACTTTTAGTCCCTCAAATTTAGTTTTGTGGTTTGTCATGAATTGTCCCTTGACTAACATCCAATGACATAATGATACAACTTGGTCTTTTTGTTCGACACGAGATGTATTGAAGAAAAGTATAAATAACCAAACGCTAAGGGGTGTCACATTAGGTGTCTTTACGACAAAAAAAAAATGTTTACTAGCTTAAACATGAAGATACGAATACTGATGGTTTTAAAGGCTAATTTACCTAAATTAATTAAGTTAAAGGTTTGGTAAAAGAGTGGAATGCTCGAGGATGGTAAATAAAAATATATTATCTTAACCGAGAGACGTTCGGTTTAGAAACAACTTGTTTAAACAAGTAATATGAAAATAATAAAGTCTAGGGGTCTTTGGGTAATTTGCTGAAAGTTTAAATGGTGAAAATAAGAGCTTCAGAGGCCCGCCGTAGGCTACGGTCGCCATACCGTAGCTTACCGTCAGTGTTATTTTGTTTCAGCAGCTTTAGACCGTAGCCTACGGTTATCAACCGTAGGTTACGGTTAGTTTTGTGAATTTTTGAGATTTTTGAACATCTTTGGGTGACTAGCTTATTGAGACATGATCCGAGGGTATGTATACATGTCGGTATATTACCGAACACGAATTTCACAAGGTGTTACATAATCCCTCCATTGTCCAACATTAGCGCATTTTCAGAATTAATCCCTCTGCTCCAACTAGTGGCTCATATGAGAGTTAGGACTTGTTAAAGGATCACTCAGAGGCTCAGTATAAGCATGTTGACCCCGATGTCACTCGGAGGCTAGGCATGTTGACACAACAGTCATTTAGATGGCCGAGTTTAAGCATAACGACACTAATGGTCTTCAAGGCTATGTTTTTTGCATGTTGACTTCAAAAAGTCATTCAGAGGCTCAGTTTGGCATGTTGTCACTTTTAGTCCATATTAGTTTTTAATAGACTATATTTAAAATACAACACGTGTCACTATATTATTGACACGGTTTTTACAGGGTGTTACAGAGACCTGGTTTGACACTTAAACAAGTTGGTAATAATTGTTAGAAGCATGTAAGAACATGTTCGGCTCGTCAATTTCAGTTCTAGGGTCGGTTCGCAACCGAAATCGCAAAGTTTAACTTCTGCTTTAACTTTCAATTCTGACCTAATTTAGATTAGTTACCTACTGATCTAAGAGTTGCATTATGATCATAATATAATGTAGCATAACCCTCTGAGGTTATATTACATGATCATAATCAGAATCCAAGTTTATGCGCAAGTTCCATAATTATGCCATCTTTGACCAAAATGTCCTTTTTGCTTAAAACAAGGTTTTAAATAGTAATAAACTTGAAAATGAGTTTTCTACTCATGTAATAATATAAGTAAGATTATTTGGGATGCTAAACCAAGTTATAAACTAGTTTTCAAGCAAGTTCTTAAACTATGTCGATAAATGACGATTTTAGCCTTTGTGGCTTATAAAATAGTTCTAATCAAATCTTTTCAAGATAAATCACTTACCTACTGATATATTATATTAAATAACATATTTAAAACATCTTAATCTGAACCTTAACATCAGTTTTCAAAAACATCGCATAAAAACGTCATTTTACGACATAAGTGTCGTTTCGGCGCATAGTATGGTTTATTATTACCAATACTTGATACCTAATGATTTTAAAACTTATTTTAAACATATATACAGTAGGTACATGTTATAAACTCAGAATCCCAAATAATTTATAAACTATGTGTAAAATAACCAAAATGCCTTTCGGTGCATAATTTGGTCATAAAAGATAAATTACACATATAATTGATATCCTACTGATATTATATCATAAATAAAGTATTTTTCCAGAATACTTATAATTATAACATTAAATTTTATTCAAGTTCATTTTATATAGTATGAAATTACCAAAATGCCCTTATGAGGCAAAATTTCGTTTTAAAACCTTAACGGATATATAAGTTGATATCCTACTGATATTTTAACTTATTAAAATATAATGGCATATAGAAGTTGTCCATGACTTATCCGGTTACCCATTATCGCTTATAAGCATACGGTTGATTATACGTAACTAGTTTACGGAATTTAACCAAAACGGGTTTAACCTTATCATTTTAATCTCAAAATCCAGAATGTTAATATTTATTCATATTATACAAGTCAAGGTAATTGTTGGGATTAAACTACATTCTATCCAATCATCGTTTAATCTAGCGTCAAACGTTTTGATCAAGTACGCTAGTCGGTCTAAGTCAATGACTTAAATAAGACCGTTAGTATTTAATTGGTTAGTTTATGCCATAATCCAGACTAGAGACTTACCGTAAATGCTATATGCACTTAGTCCTTTTGTGTACGGCCGAGTTATTAAAAATTAAAGAAGACTAGCTCATGTAAATATTCTCAACTTATTTCCCCTATATGGGCTTGGGTTAGTCGGAAATGGGATCAATCGAATGCCGGTTCGGGCTAGTAAATCCGCATATTATGTTTTAATCAGCTTGTTTGATAATTTAAACATCGGGGGTTAACTACCTTGTCTTGGTATCCTCGGCTCATACAATAGAAATGGCCACGACCTTAGCGCGGGTGTAGGCATACACCCGATAGACGCTCAATTATGCATTCCCACAAGGTTGGGAGGAATTGACTCCTTCGTGAGTCCAAAGTGGTGTGTACGTTAATTGTGTCTCGGTCTCCGTACCGGGCCCCATATGTATGGATAAACATGTAAATCTGTTAACAAGGTTGGACGGTCAATAACCCAAGTTGTAAGAAGATTTTGTGCTGATACGCACTTAAAACATTTTGAAATGTTTTCAAAATGAGTCAGTTGGGTGTATTTACCAGTGAAAGCTGACGTATTTTCAAAAGACTAAACTGCAGGTACAATAAGAAAATAGGCCGGAGGTGCTCGGTAGTGATAGAGGATCTTGCAAATCCTAAATCTGCCCAAAGTCTGTTTTTATTCTTTCCATGTACAATTTATGATCCGCCTATGGATCTTCTATTACAAGCTTGTATATTATTTTGTATTTTCGAACATTCAGTTTGTAATAGTAATTTTACTCCAAGACTTCCGTTTTGCTGTGTTTAATTGACTATGATGATTATCAACTGACGTACGATACTCCCCACCCAGGCCCACTGGTGTATGGATTTGGGTTGGAAATCTGGGGTGTGACAGAAGAGTTCATAAGAATGCTAATGCTAATGTGACAAAAGATAGTTCTGTTGGTTTCTTTTCAAAGGTTAATCTATTGTTGATAATAAAAAAGGGTTGCTATAAATCAAAATCAAGGATTAAAATGTTCACATTGTAATAAAACTTGGCATTATGTTGAGAAATGTTTTGAAATAAAGGCTATCCCTCTTGGGTTAGACCACTAAGAGGGGGTCAAGGGAAGAAGGTTAGATCTAGTAATAATGTTAGTGTAGATGATTTTGGTGTTCCTGTTACATCTCTTACTTCTGATCAAGTGTCTAAACTTTTGAATTTGTTAAAGTATAGATCACCAGAAACACCACAAAGCTGCAGTGTGTTACGTGAGTTTTTTGTTTAAACGTGTTTAATAAACCTATATATAGTTTTGAAAAAAAATGGGGTGGATTGTTGATTCAGGAGCTAATAATCACATGGTAAATTCAGAGAAATATTTGTCTGAATTTGTTGATGTTTCAAGTTTAAAAATACAAGTTAAACATCCAAATGGTACTAATGCATTTGTAACTAAAATTGGGTCTTTAAAACTTGTAGAAGGTGTAGTTTTGCATGATGTCTTTGTGGTTCCTAAATATAGTGTTAACCTCATTTCTTTTCACAAACTTGAAGGATAACAGTTATATGTAAGTTTTGATGAACATAAGTGTTATATATAGGACTTACTAACAAAGAAAGTCCTGGTGACTGGTGATCAACTTGAAGGGTTATATTTGTATGGTAATTCTGTTGTGAGTTATAAGGTGTGTTTCAATAGTTTTAACTTGTATAATATGGCATTCTAGATTAGGACATCCTAAAATTGGGTATTTAAAACTTGTAGAAGGTGTAGTTTTGAATGATGTCTTTGTGGTTCCTGAATATAGTGTTCAACCTCATTTGTTTTCACAAACTTTAAGGGATAACAAGTTATATGTAGGTTTTGATGAACATAAATGTTATATATAGGACTTACTAACAAAGAAAGTCCTGGTGACTGGTGATCAACTTGAAGGGTTATATTTGTATGGTAATTCTGTTATGAGTTATATTGTGTGTTTCAATAGTTTTAACTTGTATAAACTGTGGCATGCTAGATTAGGACATCCTGCTAATCAAGCAGTTAAAGTGGCAAAGGATTTTCTCAATGTTGCTTTTGAGGTTGACCATGGTCCTTGTGATGTGTGTCACAGAGCTAAGCAACATAGAGAACCTTTTCCGCTAAGTGAACACAAAATTTCACATTTGGGTGAACTTGTTCACTTGGACGTTTGGGGCCCTTATAGAGTGGAAAGTAGGAAGGGCATAGTACTTCCTTACCATTATTGATGACTATTCTAGGGCTGTATGGGTATGTCTGATGAAGTCTAAAACAGAAGTTTTTGAAAACATACAAGATTTTGTTAATATAATACAAACTCAATTCAAAAAAGTTGTTAAGTGTTTCAAAAGTGATAATGGATCGGAGTTTGTCAACAGTCGAATGAATTTGTTTTGTAAAACAAGAGGAATAGTTCATCAGACACCATGTGCTTATACTCCTCAACAAAATGGTATTGGTGAGAGGAAGCATAGACACTTGTTAAATGTCACCAGGGCGTTGTTATTTCAAAGTAATCTTCCAGTTAGGTTTTGGCATGAATGTGTTCTAACTGCTGCATATCTTATTAATAGGACTCCATCATCTGTACTTGCTGGAAAAGCTCCCTATGAACTTGTATATAATTTTAAACCCTTCTTGTCGCATTTGAGAGTGTTTGGGTGCTTGTGTTTTGTACTATTTGAATGAAAATGATAAGCTTAACAATAGAGCTGAAAAATGTGTTTTTATAGGTTACTCTCTTGAAAAAAAGGGTTATAAGCTGTTTAGTTTTTGACTCTAAATAATAGTTTTTTCAAGAGATGTTAAGTTTTATGAAACTGTATTTCTGTTTAAAGAACAAACTATGTTTGAAACTTATGATTCTAATGTAGATAAAACTGTTAACGCTTTGATTTTTTTTATTTGTATGATGACTCAATATCCAAACACCAAACCGTGAATGATCCCGATGATGATAGAAGGGTTATAGGTGAGGTAGATATGGGAACACATGAATCTCAGCAATCTGGGATACATGATACTTCACTTGTCAGGGCTGATATACAGCAGACGAGTGAGACTCATGTACCTTCAGATAGGGTTGAGCTTGTGAGTACCACAAATGAAACTGCTACCACTCTGAAGGGGCACAAGGATACATAAGTGACTGTGTTTCCTTCTGTTATTTGTAGAAAGTTTTCAAGATGTTTCCTAGAATACTTGATGATTTTGTTGTTAACACTAAGGTTAAATATGGAATTGACAAAGTGGTAAATTTTTCAAATCTATCGAGTGTTTCTAAATGGTTTGCTTCTAGTTTATCTAAAAGTTTTGAACCTCGAAATTATAAAGAGGTTGTCGTTGATCCTAAATGGATTAATGCAATGAATAGTGAAATAGAAGCTTTGCATAGGAATGATACATGGGAGGTAGTTGATAGACCTAAGGATAGAAATGTAGTGGGTTGCAAATGGATTTTTAAGATTAAGTATAGGTCAAATGGTAAGATAGAGAGGTATAAGGCAAGGTTAGTAGCTAAAGGGTATAGCCAAAGAGGGGGAATAAACTAGAGGAGACTTTCTCTCCTGTTATTAACTTGTTACTGTAAGATGTGTTGTGTCCTTAGCTGTTCAAAATAATTGGACTTTATATGAGTTGGATGTGAACAATGCATTTTTGTATGGTGATTTAAACTGAAAATGTTTACATGAGCTTACCTGAAGGTTATGGTGCAAATGATAATTCTAAATGTGCAAACTGAAAAAGTCTTTGTATGGTTTTAAACAAGCACCGAGAATGTGGAATGAAAAATTAGTTGGTCCTTTAATTGAATTTGGGTTTGTACAAAGTAAATGTGATGCATCTTTATTTGTCAAGAAAGTGAATGATGTCTTTGTACTATTACTTGTTTATGTTGATGACATTGTTTTGATTGGAAATTTTGTGTTAGAAATCAATAAAGTAAAAGAATGTTTCAAAACTAAGTTTATGATTAAAGACCTAGGAAATTTGCAATGTTTTCTAGGTATAGAAGTATGAAATTCTAAAGATGGTATTGTCTTGTCTCAAAGAAAGTATTGTACTGATTTGTGGGCTGAATATGGGACTTGTAAACCGGTTAGTTTTCCTATAGAACGAAGTCATAGTGTCAATGCATTATTTTACATTAATACTGCTCCGTTAGAAAATGTCACTGGATATCAGCAGTTAATAGGAAATTGATATATTTGTCCCATACTAGACCATATATTGCATGTGCTGTACATTTTTAAGTCAATACATGCATAGCCCCACTGAAGGACATTTGAAAATTGCTTTTCATTTGTTAAGATATCTTAAATCAGCTCTTGGTAAAGGTATTTTGTTTAGTAGGTCTAATGTTTTCAATTTGGTTGCTTTTGCTGATGCTGATTGTGTCGACACCCTAACCGATGGCGGAAACATCAAAGTGAGACGAACGAGATTGCTCGAGACATCATAACACTAAATGTGACAATATTTAATTAAACAATTCATTTCATTTCATTCATCAAAATGTCAAGTACAATGTAATTCCGTTACAATGTAATTCAAATAGACAAGTTCAACAAAACATAATAAATAACTTAGCATTCTGAGTGTGTTTCTATGCCATTCCTACTAAGTTTCGTCACATTAACATCCTCAACCTGCAACATGTTAAAAAGTATAGTTCAATACCAAGTATTGGCGAGTACATAAGTTTGAATCATAGCATAAGTAATAAAAGAAACCGTTTAAACAAATCCACATGTTAAGCTAGCATACGAGATTATGTAAACAAGGCATGTGAACTACAAGTCAATCCTCAAGTGTCACCGCATAATAGATTAAACTTAACATGACCACAAGAATACGGGCGTTGAGTTACTCCTATAGCGCTGTACATGTTAAGGGGGAGGCTCGTACGAAGTTAATGACATGTAGTATCACATAAGAATGTTCCAAGTAAACAAATCGGGTATCACATAACTATAGCAAGTATGCTAGATTGTTTGTGTGATTGCATAGAGTAAAAGCGTGATTTAGTGTGTTTTTGATAGATTAATATATTGCACCCAAAAGTGTGAAGCGTAAAAGGGTGTCGAGTGTACTCATGGTTTTGCAAGGTTAAATCCGAAGTGTTTGGTTGATTAGGGGACGAACACCGAGTTATCCTACACAAGGAAACGTGGGTGTGTGAGTATTGGAATGACAAAGAGTTCGTTAGTTTAGGAATTTAAGGTATGCAAAAGTATGTATTGTCGAAAGTATTTATCTACAGGTTAACGCTCGTTTTTGACACTATAAGCCCCGTAGGGTGTTTGTGGTTTTATGGGTCATGCCCAATAGAATCGTAACGATGGTTAATTCTTAGATAAAATAACCTAATATTAGGACAAGTAACCATACGGTCATTGTCAAAGGTTCGGTTATAGTTATTATTTACATATATATGTTACATATTATATTATCAAGTTTATCATATAATTCATGGATTTCATGGAAGTCATAGAAGTCATGCATGGAGGTAGGAGGATAACCATCCTTAACCTCTTTTGTAAGATTCACCAATACACAAATTGTCACAAGGACAATCCGGATGGTCATGAATGAAATAAAAGTAAGATACTTCACTAAACTATGTATCGACCAAGTAAGCAAGCTATGTGCGTGCATCCCGAACATGGCAACGTTTGTGTAACACCCGGCTTTTTCGTATTTCCATAATTGGAAGGCATCCCTTGTATTTCTATTTTCAGAAACCTCGCACTCTTTTTGTAATAAACTCTCGTTTCTATTTGTAATTGAGACTATTGATCATAATGAGAACGAAACTATTTTAATCATATTTGAGCGTTATGTTATCCAAGATTCTTTATTTGTATTACTCAATGAAGCACGGTACTCGTTAAACTAAGTTAATTCGACTCATTACGAATATAATTAATTGTTCATTATTTAATTTTATTAATTAAATTAATGGATTAAATTAATTAACCTTTTTTTATAAAACAAAATTATTTCTTTTATATTATAATACTTTAAGTGGTCCCATTAGATTATAAACTAACTTAGTTAATTTAATGGGATGTAATATAAAAGTAATAAAGTTAAGGGTCTAATTGATATTTTACTGATTTTAGAACTTATAGGGACCAATTGTGTATATATCCATAAGTGGTATAGGTTTGATTTAAAAAAAATAATTACACAAAACCGGTGACCACGGGACTCAAACCCGGTCACCCGCTTCACCAAACACGCCAACAACCACTCCACCACCAGCATCTCATGTGAATAAACCCGAAGCAGAAATCCCTTAACCTCTCTTTCGCTGCGACAAATCAGCCAAACAGGCCCGCGACCAGCGAGTTTGAGGCGGGATTTTTGTTGTTTTCTTGAGTTTTAAGCATGTTTTGAAGACTTTAATACCCACCTAACTCAACCATAACCTACCCTAATCCTTCCCTATAAAAACCCATCATTCTCCAAGCCTTTTTACACTTTTCTAATCATCTAAACACTCTCAAATCGTCACTACTCAAGCTGAAAATCAAGAATTCGAGCAGATTTACCACTCTTTACAAAAGTGAGCATATCTCACTCATTTCTTAACCTTTTTCATCCATTCTTCTTCCCACTTGCTTGGTTTGACCTTGTGAACATTTCCAATGGTTTTCCATGGAAAACCAGACTCTAGATTGTCACAAAAAAGGCTCCAAAGTGGACGTTTTCTTTTACCTCTTCAAACTTTGTTAAACTTGTTCAAACTTGAGTCTAACTCATCTCAAACCTATGTCCGAATGCTTACAACCTCACTTATGGTTGGTTAGGCTTAAAAACAAGGTTGAGACATGTCAAACTAGAAGATAAAACCTCACAAACTTTCTTTTTTTCGACTAGGATTTACACCCACAAGTAGTGTTCAAGTTAAGTTTGATGAATGTGTGATATTTGGACTAGCTTGGGCTATCCATCATTGAATCCACACACTACTTGATGATTTTCATAGCTTAGTTGTCTCATTTCATTCCTTACTTGTAAGTTCATGACCCCCTTGTGTCTAAGACACATGTGTAGTGGTGAATCCAAAGAGGTCTTAAGTGGATAGTAAATCCTCCCACATCCTACTTGACTTATGTAAACTACAAAGAGGTTCCTAAATGGATGGTTCAACCTCCTACCTCATGCTTGACCTATATGACTTAATGTACACTATATAGTACTTATATATTATCAAAGTAATCGAACTCTTGATGATGAACAAGTGGTCATTTGTCAAAATAGTAGGGTACCTCATCTAAAGACCATACACTTGTTACGATTCTAATGGATCTTTGAATCCATAAAAACATACCAAACCCTTGAGGTTCTTTAGTGTCAAGAACAAGTTTTATGAGTACAAGATGATTACTTTCATAATACTAATTTCACGTTATTTTAATTCCGAATCCATAACCTTCCGTTAATTCCCAATACTCACATGCCTATTTTCTTCGTGTAGAAGGACAAGGTGCTCGAAACTAATCCATCAACCAACAACGTTCGCGGGAATTTCAAGTGGGAAAGCTTGCAAAACCGTGAGTATACTCGATCCCTTTTTCCTTTTTACACTTTGGGTGCAACATGTACTTTATACAAAATCGCACGACATTTAAAAACTATTTTAATCTCTATCCATGCTTAACATGAGACTATGTGATGCTTGTTTAGACTTGTTATGCTAATGTGAACTATTTGTGTCGATATATGCTTCATTAACTTTGCTAGCCTACCTTAACAATTACAGCGCTAAGGATTAACGCACCTCCCACGAAACTTGGGGTATTGTTAAGTTAAACATGTTAACCTCCCGCTACTCTATTGGGATAGGCTATTTTAACGCGTTGGATTCTAGGGTTTGAACATATAGTACACCGTTTCGGCATGCTAGTAAACTTGCATATTATGGTTCATGTTGGATATAAAACTTTAAACAAATTTATTCTATATTATGCTATGTAACAAAACTTGTATGCTCGCCAACTTTTTGTTGATATATTGTAATACATGTTGCAGGTTGATTGATGAGGTGATGTTACAAGATGAAACAAGATTTAGGTGGACTTAGATACACACCTAGATTAATTTATCTATTTTGATGTTATGTCGTTTTGAAACAATTATTGACTATTAGTTGGAAATTTTGTATGACAATTTAGTCTTGAATGAAATTTGAATTTAATCTATATTGTCACATAGCGTTATGAAGTTTTGAGCAATTTGTTCGTCTCATCCCGATGTTTCCGCCATCGGTTGGGGTGTGACAGTTTGGTATCAGAGCCATAACTATAGGGAATTAGGAAAAGTAGAAATGCTTTGCCCTAGTCTATAGTTTTAGGAACTTGATTCTTATTTGTTGTTTAAAAGTTCATTGATTCTACCTTATTTGCTTCTTTTTCTCCTTCTTGGTCTATTAAACTTATATGCTTTCCTAAGGCCAACACAAATACACTGAAGCTTTGAAAACACTCATATTTTACGAACGAGGCGATTTGCACCAAGATAGGCCCAATGGCCCACAATTTTGGTGAAGTCCCTCATTTAGTGTATTCAATTTTGCACGAAGTTACGACATCAAGCTAGGAGTGATATCCACATCTTGATGGAAAACTTCCATTTCATACTCTAGTGGACCTTACTAAAGAGTCGGAATTCGCTCCTCGTTTAGTAAGAGACAACCACATTAGGGTACGAAATCGTCAAGTTAGGGGTGAAACCAGCACCTTGTCGATTAAGTCCCATTCCTCGATAATTTTGGTTGGTTAATCCGATTAGTTCATCGATGGTCGGCAAGTATGATGGTCCTAATGATGATCCTACATGTATTTCGTGTATATCTCACCGGTGGATTTAAAAAACCGCGCGAATTAACTTGGGTTACAGGTGTGGTTCTGGCTGTATTGACTGCATCATTTGGGTCTTAACAAGAGATATCCTATCAATAATAAATAAAACAAATATAATAAACATTATAGACAAAAACAAATAAAAGAAAAAAAAAGAATATAGGGAAGAGAGAATTCAAGAGGCCCGTAAGGATCAAGATAAAGATGCTGAGCCAACTTGAGATTTTGGTATTATCGCCACAAAGAATAACTTTCGGATTTTTTTATTCGTATCTTCATAACAGATTGAATCGGAAAGTAAGAAGTTTCAAACTTTCTATTAAATATCCATTCCAACCAGTATTTGGGTGTTTTTGCTTGAGCTGTACGAGATGAAAGTCTCATATACAGTTCTCGGAGGGGGGATCGCACCTATCTCAATAAAGTATATGATTGGTTTGAAGAGCGTCTCGAGATTCAGGCGATTGCGGATGATATAACTAGTAAATATGATTCCTCCTCATGTAAACATATTTTATTGTCTAGGGGGAATTACGCTTACTTGTTTTTTAGTACAAGTGGCTACAGGATTTGCTATGACCTTTACTATCGTCTGACCTTACTGATGCTTTTGCTTCTGTTCAATATGTGCTTTAACCATTCAGCCATGGATGCTTAGCGGGTCATTGTGAATGACCAGATTCCAATTCAATGGAATCTTCAACTAAAGCAATGAGATGCTTAATGGAATTCTTTTAGTTCTAATAAATCAGGAGGAATTTAATGACAGGACATGAATTCAAGTCCTGGATTTTAGAATTGAGAGAGTATTGAGAGAGATCAAGAATTCTCACTATTTCTTAGATTCCTGTACCCAATTCAATTCAGTGGGATCTTTCATTTACATTTTTTTCCACCAAGAACGTTTTATAAAACTTTTTGACTCCCGAATTTGGAGTATCCTACTTTCACACAATTCACAGGGTTCAACACTGGGTACGCCTTGTATACCGCTTTGGGCAACCTTCTCAACAACTAAGAGATCCATTCGAGGAACACGGGGACTAATTGAAGTAATGAGCCTCCCAATATTAGGAGGCTCATTACTTCAATTCGATAATCCTAAGACAAAGGGTCGAGAAACTCAACGACACTATTCTTGAACAACTTGGGGCCGAGCCTTTTTTTCGCACTATTGCGGATATGAAAATAATGGGAAAAATCGGATTCGTTGTCAACGTTATTGCTCCTTTTTTAGTTCAAAAACTCCTATACAATCAGACCAAAGTCTTATCCATTTGTAGATGGAGCTTCAATAGCAACTAAGTCTAGAGGGAAATTATGAGCATTACGTTCATGCATAACTTCCATACCAAGGTTATGCCTCTAGAATTTCTGGTACTTTCAACTTCATGATTGTATTCCAGGCTGAGCACAACATTCTTATGCACCCATTTCACATGCTAGGTGTAGCTGGTGTATTCGGCGGCTCTACCGCGGGCTTTACGCAATCGATCAGATTATATAGATATCCCTTCAACACAACATAGTTCATCGAAAGGATCTCGGAGACCCACCAAACCTTCTCGGTAAAACAGATCAAACTTATTATTATCAAAATGATCTAACTGCTTCAAAGACCCAACATGCATTTTTTGTGATTGGGCTCTTTCATTAACTGATAGAAATATCAGCTAGTCCGCCATTTTTATTTTTGACAGAAAAATAAGAAGATGGCTCCACTTCGTTACATAATTTTTTTCTATAGATAGATATAGGATCTATGGGGCAATTACTTAAAAGTACGCTAGTTTCAACAACTCTCATTCTTTACATTTCTTCCTAGCTACTTGGCCTGTAGTAGGTATATGGTTCACTGCTTTAGGTATAGTACTATGGCTTTCAACCTAAATGGTTTCAATTTCAACCAATTTAGTAGTTGATAGCCAAGGCCGTGTTATTGAATAAATCCTCCTCTATCTGTTGCCGGTCGAGGGCTCCTTCCCCCTCTTCAAACTCCGATTCGTCTTTTTCATAGAGAAATCTCTGATCAAGGATAGAACAAGATCCTTTTTGCATCATATCTAAGGGATTCCTTGGTTCGGGTCGAGGAAGCAATGTCACTCGATCCTTATCAAACTGACTGCATGTCCGTGAGGATCCCACCAGAGCGCCTTCCACTTCTAATAGGCCACGAACTAGACCAGAATCATTCTCAACGAGTCCATAAGGAGTGATCCCATTTTTTCATCGGGTCCGGGTAGAGACCAAAGATCTTGAGTGACCGATCGGCTGAACAACTCAAAAGATAAAGAAGTATCGTTAATTTCTTCATGCTCGTTCCAAGTTCGAAGTACCAACTGTACAAATAAAAATCCACTTCGTTACATGATTTCTTTTTCATATAGATAGATATAGGATCTATGGGGCAATTACTTAAAAGTACATTTTGTGCTACAGCTCTTCCTATCTGATAGAAAAGATCCCATGATCCTTGACCGATCTTACCTGGGATCGCAAATCCCAAATTTGTCTATGAAGAGCGGATCTAATTGTATTAGTATCTATAATTGATTTCTTCTGTGTAATACTAATCGATAGGGCCTCGTTGGTAAGTGCTACAAGATCTCGTGCATTGGCTATACCCATGCTGCGGGTTGTTTCATGCCATAAATAAACTCGAACACTCAAGAAATCTGTTGGGCAGGCGGATTCACATCTCTTACAACCGACACAATCCTCTGTTCTTGGAGCAGAAGCTATTTGTTTCAAATGACCCCTTCTCACAATGAGAATGTATATAACCCTATTCCGTCTGGTCCTGGTATGAAATGAACTTAATCATAGAATCGACTTGATCATCAGATTATAGATTATAAGTTCATAACCCAAGCCCATTACCATTTTGGGCGGAACAGATCTACTAATTCTTTGATTCCAGTTAGTAAGAGGGATCTGGAACTAAGAAATAGACCTAGAAACTAAAAAAGGGTATCCTGAGCAATTGCAATAATCGATTCATTGATATTCCTGGTATAGTAGATGCTATCACACATACAATCATACTAATTCGATGGAATTGTTTGATCTTAAAGGGGATCTTCTATAATTTCGCACGTGAGGGGTTATTTCTTGGTTTCGTCCAGTCATTAATAACTTGATTATTTTTAGATAATAGTAGATAGAAACAACGCTTGTAAGGAGTCCTATTAAATCCAATAAATATAGGCCTGCCTGCCATCCACACCAGAATAAATAGAGTTTTCCAAAGAAAACTGCTAGTGGAGGAAGACCTCGTAGGGATAAGAGACATAGGGCTAAAGAGAGAGCCAAAAAAGGATCTTTCGTGTATAATCCTGCATAATCTCGAATGTTCTCAGTTCCGGTATGTAGACCAAATAAGACAATGCAAGCAAAAGTTCCTAGATTCATGGAGATATAGAACAGTGAATGACCAGATTCCAATTCAAATGGAATCTTTCAACTAAAGCAATGAGATGCTTAAATGGAATTCTTTTAGTTCTAATAAATCAGGAGGAATTTAATGACAGGACATGAATTCAAGTCCTGGATTTCAGAATTGAGAGAGATATTGAGAGAGATCAAGAATCTCACTATTTCTTAGATTCCTGGACCCAATTCAATTCAGTGGGATCTTTCATTCACATTTTTTCCACCAAGAACGTTTTATAAAACTTTTTGACTCCCGAATTTGGAGTATCCTACTTTCACACAATTCACAGGGTTCAACAAGCAATCGTTTTATACTTGAATTCAGCGCATTTAACATGAATATGGTGTATTTATGTTTGAAGGCAGCGTAATACCCATTGATCAGTGGATCGCGCATTTAATTCTTGAACGTGAGTTCAAGCAACCGACGTGTAGTAACTGGAAGGGTAAGATACCGTTAATCGCTTCTCGACGAGAGTATCTTACCTATAGGCCAAAGCACGTTTCTCTAATTTGAAAGGACCTTCGACCCACTTTGGAATAGTCGACGTTTCTCTACCCGAAACAATCCAATATTTTATTGAGCCTTTCTTTTATGTCATCTCAATTTATATGTGATTTTAAACTTGATACTTCGTTCATATCAAACTTTTTACACAATTCGCAGTCTATCGCAATCAAAAACAATAATAATCTCTCGTGAACAAACTAAATTTACAATGCTTTCATTACACATGTTATGCTATGTGGAATTCATGATTATGCTATGTGAGTCAAATTGAACATTTATACACTATGTGAAACTATATGCTATGTGATGCATTCATGGAAACAATTTTTCTTAAACAATCATTATGATCAAGTCTCACCTATTTGTTCTTTTGAATCTTAGATGTCTTCTCATCTCTCCAACTCGATTAAGAAGTCGAAGACTAACTCCAAAAAGAAGATGATGGCTTTCATGGCCAATCAAATCGCTCGTATTGTCCCAAAGATCATCACCGAAATTCAAGCTTCGAACACCCCCAATGGTTCTGTGGAATCGAAAGCGGCTCAACCCAAAACTGTGAACTTTAATTACAAGCACTTTTCGTCTTGCAACCCTAAGCCATTCACTGGCAACGATGGGGTGACTGCTATGCTCGAGTGGTTCGACAGCATAGAGGTCACGTTCATCAATAGTGAATGTCCCGAAGAGCTCAAAACGCGTAGTGCGACAGGGGTATTCCAAGCCCGAGCTCTAGAATGGTGGACAAATGAAAGGAATCTTTGTTCCAACGAAGAAGCTTACGCTTTACCTTGGGAGGAAGTTAAGACACTCATGATGGAAGAATTCTGTCCCCCGCACGAGCAACAAAAGCTAGAAGATGAATTTTGGACTCTAAAGCAAATTGGCGACGATAACCAAGCCTACACCACCCATTTCAAGCAACTCAGTTTCATTGTTCCTCACCATGTTTCGACCCTCAATCGCAAAATCCGCAAGCACCTCCATGGATTACCTCCTGCTATGCGAGATACCATCGAGGCAGCCAAACTCGATAATATTGAAGCCATTTATCGCCTCGCCGCTTCCCTAAACAACAATCGCATTCGCAATAAGCAAACTTCAACCCCAGTTTCCTCCAAACAAGCCCATCAACTTACCCAACAATCAAGTGGCAACAAGGGGAAGAAGCGAAAGCAATCGAACCCTAGTTGTAACGCGGTTGTACCAGCTGTTAACCCAAACCCTGCTACACCTGCAAGCGATCGGAAGCCATACATTGGGATTCATCCCAAGTGTACTACCTGCAACTATCGCCACCCTGCCAATGTCAATTGTCGCCATTGTACCATTTTCAACCATTTTGGCCATAACACCGCCTATTGTAAGAACAATCCTGCGCCACAAGCCCAACAAGCTCAAAACGCTAAACCAGCTAGAGCCCGCTACAAATGTGGTGACGCAAATCACCTTCGTCCTCAATGCCCTCAATTGAATCAGGAACAACAAGCTGCTAAAGGACGAGCGTTCAACCTCAATGCAAACCAAGCGCACAACGACAATGAAGTCGTTAATGGTACGTTTCTCGTCAATAACCTTTAAGCTTCAATGCTATTTGATACTGGTGCGGACAAAAGCTTTATGTCTGTTGAATTTGAACCTTTGCTAAATTGTATACGCTCTAAACTGCCTAAGTCGTTTTCCATTGAAGTTGCCAATGGCAAGTCTATCTTAGTCGATTCCGTTCTTCGTGACTGTCTTCTCACTCTTAACGAGCTCACCTTCCCTATCGACCTTATACCCATGCAACTGGATAGTTTCGACATCATAGTAGGCATGGATTGGCTTCACAAGAACCATGCTGAAATTGCTTGCCACGAGAAATACGTTCGTTTACCTCTTCCTTCTGGTGACACCTTACGCGTCTATGGAGACCGACCTTCAAAAGGACTGAAATTGATGTCCTTCACACAAGCGAATAGGTACTTACGTAAACAGTACTTTGCCTTTTTAGCCCACGTTGTGGAAGAAAAAGGCAAGGGAAAAAGCGTAAGTGATGTTCCAGTAGTGCGCGACTTCCCTGAGGTCTTTCCTGAAGATTTACCTGGCCCTCCTCCACCTCGATCTGTTGATTTTCGTATTGATCTCGTACCTGGTTCGACTACTGTTACCAAAGCTCCTTATCGTCTTGTACCCTCTGAGATGCAAGAGTTATCTACTCAACTCCAAGAACTCCTCGATAAGGGTTTCATACAACCAAGTACCTCACCTTGGGGTGCTCCTGTACTTTTCGTCAAGAAAAAGGATGGCTCGTTTCGCATGTGCATCGACTATCCAGAGCTTAACAAACTCACCATCAAGAATCGTTACCCTCTCCCACGTATCGATGATCTATTTGACCAACTTCATGGCGCAACTTGCTTCTCCAAAATCGATCTTCGATCTGGTTATCACCAACTTCGTGTTCTCAAAGAGGACATTCCCAGAACCGCATTTCGCACTCGCTATGGACATTACAAGTTCGTGGTTATGCCTTTTGGCTTGACCAACGCACTAGCCGTGTTCATGGATCTTATGAATCGTGTTTGTAAACCATATTTGGATTGCTTTGTAATCGTTTTCATCGACGACATTCTTACTTATTCAAAGACACAGGCTGACCATGAATGTCATTTACGCCTCATACTCGAACTTTTGCGTAGTAATTGTCTATACGCGAAGTTTTCCAAATGCGAATTCTGGATCAAAGAAGTCCAATTCCTTGGACACGTTGTTAGTGAAAAATGAATCCATGTTGACCCTTCCAAAATCGAAGCAGTGAAGAATTGGACCGCGCATAAACTCCTTCTGAAATCCGTTCTTTCTTAGGATTGGCAGGTTATTACCGCCGATTCATCTCGAACTTTTAAAAAATCGCTGTTCCTCTCACCTCGTTGACTCAAAAAGAGAAACCTTTTGCTTGGGGTCCTGAGCAAGAGGAATCTTTTCAAACTCTCAAGAACTTGCTTTGTAACGCTCCTATTCTTGCTCTTCCTGATGGGAATGATGATTTCGTGGTATATTGTGATGCCTCAAATCATGGTCTTGGTTGCGTGCTCATGCAACGAGACAAAGTCATTGCCTATGCTTCTCGTCAGCTCAAAATACATGAGAAAAACTATACTACCCACGACCTCGAGCTTGGTACAGTTGTTTTTTGCGTTAAAGATTTGGCGACACTACCTATATAGTACAAAGTGTGTGGTTTTCACTGACCATAAGAGCCTACAACACATCTTTGACCAAAAGGAACTAAACATGAGTCAGCGACATTGGGTGGAATTGCTTAATGACTACGACTGCGAGATTTGCTATCATCCTGGTAAAGCGAATGTTGTGGCCGATGCTCTTAGTCGTAGGGCTCATGTTAGTAGCATTCATTGTTTTCAAGTCTCAAGCGATCTCCACACTTGTATTCGTGAAGCTCAATACTCGTCAGCAAACGAAGGAAGTCAAATTGACGAAGTACGAGGTGCTCCTATGGATCAACTTGTGACGAAATCAAACAGACTTCAATACTATCTTGATCGTATTTGGGTGCCAAATCGCGACAATCTTCGTGAACTCATTATGACCGAGGCACACAAATCCAAGTACTCGATTCATCCTGGTGCTGATAAGATGTACCATGATCTTCGTACATCCTATTGGTGGCCTGGCATGAAAAAGGACATTGCCATCTACGTTTCAAAATGCCTCACTTGTTCGAAAATCAAAGCTGAAAACCAGCATCCGTCTGGTTTGCTCAATCAGCCCAAAATCCCTGTTTGGAAGTGGGATAACATTGCCATGGATTTCATAACCAAACTTCCTCAAACACCTTATGGTCATGATAGCATTTGGGTAATCACCGACCGTCTCACCAAATCTGCGCATTTCCTTGCTATTCGCGAAGACTTCAAAGTTGAAAAACTTGCTCGAATCTACACTGATGAAACCATATGTCGTCATGGTATACCCATTAACATCATCTCTGACCGTGATGGTCGTTTCACTTCCCGTCTTTGGCAAACTTTCCAGTCCGCTATGGGTACCCATTTGAATCTCAGTACGGCCTTCCACCCTCAAACAGATGGACAGACTGAACGTACTATCCAAACCCTAGAGGACATGCTCCGTTCTTGTGTCATCGACTTTGGTGGTGGTTGGGATGTACATTTACCTTTGATCGAATTCTCGTACAACAATAGCTACCACTCCAGTATTCAAATGGCACCTTTTGAGGCATTGCATGGTCGCAAATGCCAATCTCCTCTTAGCTGGCATGAGATTGGTGACAAACAAATTACTGGCCCAGAGATCATACATGAAACGACGGATAAGATTCTTCAAATCCGTGATAATCTACTCAAGGCTCGAAGTCGACAAAAGAGCTATGCTGACAAGAGACGTAAACCATTGGAGTTTAACGTTGGTGATCATGTACTCCTCAAGGTATCTCCTTGGTAGGGAGTAGTTCGTTTTGGTAAAAAGGGAAAACTGGCCCCTCGCTATGTTGGTCCTTTCAAGATACTCGAGAGGATTGGTAAGGTGGCATACCGACTCGATTTACCTCAAGAACTCAGCAACGTTCATCCAACGTTCCACGTTTCGATCTCAAGAAGTGTCTCACTGATGAAGCACTCCAAGTTCCTCTTGAAGATCTCCAAATCAACGACACCTTGCATTTTGTGGAGAAACCTGTCGAAATCATGGACCGAGATATCAAGAAACTAAGGCGCAGTCGAATTCCTATCGTAAAGGTTAGATGGGAAGGAAAGCGTGCCGCTGAATTTACTTGGGAACTCGAGAGTGATATGAAGACCAAGTATCCGCATCTTTTCGTTACTTCTTCCTAAATTTCGGGACGAAATTTCATAAGGAGGGGAGATTGTAACGCCCGGCCTTTTTCGTATTTCCATAATTGGAAGGCATCCCTTGTATTTCTATTTTCAGAAACTTCGCACTCTCTTTGTAATCAACTCTCGTTTCTATTTGTAATTGAGACTATTGATCATAATGAGAACGAAACTATTTTAATCATATTTGAGCGTTATGTTATCCAAGATTCTTTATTTGTATTACTCAATGAAGCACAGTACTCGTTAAACTAAGTTATTCGACTCATTACGACTATAATTAATTGTTCATTATTTAAATTTATTAATTAAATTAATGATTTAAATTAATTAACCTTTTTTTATAAAAACAAAATTATTTCTTTTATATATATAATACTTTAAGTGGTCCCATTAGATTATAAACTAACTTAGTTAATTTAAGGGGGATGTAATATAAAAGTAATAAAGTTAAGGGTCTAATTGGTATTTTACTGATTTTAGAACTTATAGGGACCAATTGTGTATATATCCATAAGTGGTATAGGTTTGATTTAAAAAAAAAATTACACAAAACCGGTGACCACGGGACTCGAACCCGGGTCACCCGCTTCACTAAATACGCCAACAACCACTCCACCACCAGCATCTCATGTGAATAAACCCGAAGCAGAAATCCCTTAACCTCTCTTTCGCTGCGACAAATCAGACCAAACAGGCCCGCGACCAGCGAGTTTGAGGCGGGATTTTTGTTGTTTTCTTGAGTTTTAAGCATGTTTTGAAGACTTTAATACCCACCTAACTCAACCATAACCTACCCTAATCCTTCCCTATAAAAACCCATCATTCTCCAAGCCTTCTTACACTTTTCTAATCATCTAAACACTCTCAAATCATCACTACTCAAGCTGAAAATCAAGAATTCGAGCAGATTTACCACTCTTCACAAAAGTGAGCATATCTCACTCATTTCTTAACCTTTTTCACCCATTCTTCTTCCCACTTGCTTGGTTTGACCTTGTGAACATTTCCAATGGTGTTCCATGGAAAACCAGACTCTGGATTGTCACGAAAAAGGCTCCAAAGTGGACCGTTTTCATTTTACTTCTTCAAACTTTGTTAAACTTGTTCAAACTTGAGTCTAACTCTTCTCAAACCTATGTCCGAATTCTTACAACCTCACTTATGGTTGGTTAGGCTTAAAAACAAGGTTGAGACATGTCAAACTAGAAGATAAAACCTCACAAACTTTCTGTTTTCGACTAGGATTTACACCCACAAGTAGTGTTCAAGTTAAGCTTGATGAATGTGTGATATTTGGACTAGCTTGGGCTATCCATCATTGAATCACACACTACTTGATGATTTTCTAGCTTAGTTGTCTCATTTCATTCCTTACTTGTAAGTTCATGACCCTACTTGTGTCTAAGGCACATGTGTAGTGGTGAATCCAAAGAGGTCTTAAGTGGATGGTAAATCCTCCCACCTCCTACTTGACTTATGTAAACTACAAAGAGGTTCCTAAATGGATGGTTCAACCTCCTACCTCATGCTTGACCTATATGGCTTAATGTACACTATATAGTACTTATATATTATCAAAGTAATCGAACTCTTGATGATGAACAAGTGGTCATTTGTCAAAATAGTAGGTTACATCATCTAAAGACCATACACTTGTTACGATTCTAATGGATCTTTGAATCCATAAAAACATACTAAACCCTTGAGGTTCTATAGTGTCAAGAACAAGTGTTATGAGTACAAGATGATTACTTTTCATAATACTAATTTCATGTTATTTTAATTCCGCATCCATAACCTTCCGTTAATTCCCAATACTCACATGCCTATGTTTCTTCGTGTAGAAGGACAAGGTGCTCAAAACTAATCCATCAACCAACAACGTTCGCGGGATTTCAAGTGGGAAAGCTTGCAAAACCGTGAGCATACTCGATCCCTTTTTCCTTTTTACACTTTGGGTGCAACATGTACTTTATACAAAATCGCACGACACTTAAACTATTTTAATCTATATCCATGCTTAACATGAGACTATGTGATGCTTGTTTAGACTTGTTATGCTAATGTAAACTATTTGTGTGGATATATGCTTCATTAACTTTGCTAGCCTACCTTAACAATTATAGCGCTATAGGATTAACGCACCTCCCACGAAACTTGGGGTATTGTTAAGTTAAACATGTTAACCTCCCGCTACTCTATTGGGATAGGCTATTTTAACGCGTTGGATTCTTGGGTTTGAACATATAGTACACCGTTTCGGCATGCTAGTAAACTTGCATATTATGGTTCATGTTGGATATGAGACTTTAAACAAATTTATTCTATATTATGTTATGTAACAAAACTTGTATGCTCGCCAACTTTTTGTTGATATATTGTAATACATGTTGCAGGTTGATTGATGAGGTGATGTTACAAGATGAAACAAGATTTAGGTGGACTTAGATATACACCTAGATTAATTTATCTATTTTGATGTTATGTCGTTTGGAAACAATTATTGACTATTAGTTGGAAATTTTGTATGGCAATTTAGTCTTGAATGAAATTTGAATTTAATCTATATTGTCACATAACGTTATGAAGTTTTGAGCAATTTGTTCGTCTCATCCCGATGTTTCCGCTATCGGTTGGGGTGTGACAGTTTGGAAACGTGTCGTAGCCTTGTTACTCAATTGAAGGTGGAACACAGCTTAGTAGATAGAAATCATCAAGTGAGGTGGTGGAATGAAAGTTGGATAGCCAAGGCCTCCATGTAATCACACCTTTACCAAAACACAAGCTTGTAAGCTTGGATGGTTTCAACACTTGTGGGTTAAGACCCTTAGTAAAACAACAAGTTTAGAGGTATTTTTATACCTCTTAATTTGTATAAAACAACTCTAGCTAGCTCACTAATCATGGACTTGATTAGAGGCACAAGTAGCATAAAGTTGTTAAGAGAAAACAAGTTTAAGAAAAGTTTACAAGTTCATCTTCCAAAACAGAATGTTTGGCCATAAAAATGGTATTGTTCCACCTTGGTTTTCTATGGAAAACCCATGGTAACATCCAAGAGGCATGTCAAACATTGTAGAGGAAGAAAACATGTTTAAAACTTGAAGTTTTGAAGTTATGAAAGAAATAAAAATGGGCAGAAAGTTATAGACACTTTTGGACCTCAAAATGGTGAGGTTTCACCTTAGTTTGCTCAAGCAAACTTGTGAAAACCTTCCTAGAGGTTATCCAAGTGTTTTTAGAAAAGAAACAAGGCTTGAACATCAAAGGAAGTGACTTAGAACTCACTTGGCAAACTGAAGTATCACAACAGTGAATTCTGGAGGTTTAGGGAGGTTTTGTGAAATGTTGGAGGCTTGTAAAAGTGATAAATGGATGGGGGAAGGCTTGATTTTATAGAGGGAAGATTAGGGTCAAGTTAGGTTAGCATTTAATGGGGTTGGTTGGTTGATGAACTTGAAAGAAGAAAACTTTAAACACCTTGACAGCTTGCGGTCTCAAGCTGTCTTTCTTTTTTATTTGATAAATATAATTGATCTTCTAGATGTTTAAATGTTATACATTATGAATAATCCAAGTTTGCTTTGTTTGGAAGACTAAAACCATGTGTAAGGGTGTCATTTAACCCCTAAAAAGAACTTGTTAGGTAGTATTTGTTTAAACAATCGTGACAAGATTTTTGATGCCAAAACTTAAGTATTTCGCGTTTAATTTGCTAATTGCTTTGCTTGATTTGAAACGTTTAAGATTCACGAATGCACGATAAGAATTCACAAGTTAATTTGAAACTATACATCGTGTAACAAATAAATGTACGAACATGTGTATAAATGCGTATGAAGATTGCGAATTTCGTATCATTGATCAATTTGATTACAATCAAAGCCTTGGATTTACAATGATGTGGAAATGTGATACGATTACAAGGTTTAGACTTTCCAAAAATAGAAACACGAAGCCAACATACTAAAAACGGAAAGTTACAAAAAGCAAAGCGTTATAGATTGGGCTAAATGTGTGAATTCAAGAAGATATGTTACTGGTTTTATGTGTTTCTTGGTAACTGTCTTGTTTCTTGGAAAAGTAAAAAAACAGTCCACTGTGTCTAGATCTTTAGTAGAAGCTGAATTTAGGGCTATATGTGCAGCAGCATGAAAGTTATTTGGTTAAAAAATTTGCTAATTGAGCTTAATGTAGTTGTCAAGGTTCCTATTAACTGTTTTGTGATAACACTGTTGCACTCGCTATTGCAGCAAATCTAGTGTTTCATAATCGGACCAAACATTTCGAAATTGATTTGTTTTTCTTAAGAGATTGTATTGCAAAAGGTGTGGTTAAATGTCTTGTGAATCAAAGAATCAGTTGGCTGATTTGTTTACAAAGGGGCTATTGTTAAAAACACATTATGTTATATGCAAAGAGCTAAAGTTGTTTGATATGTTTCAATAATGAAATTGTGGGAGGATGTTAAAAATATATATCTCAATTTCATTATTTTACATTTTATGTTTTGTATATTTTTACTTTTATTTTATTGTTTTGTTACAGGTGTGGGCCTGACTTGAGAGAATGGGTTGTTGTTATGTTGCTGATCATGCTTAGAGAAGTTGGGCTTTGGACTGCGAGTTGGGCTTGTAGTTGTGCATGACTTGAAGCTTTAGGGTTTTGATCCAACCTATATAAAGAAGTATATGTGTTGGGTGGATTGTACTCTGGTTCTTTGTACTCTCTCTCCTAGGGTTTGCTCTTAGTTGTTAGATCTGTTAGATCTCTTGTTGAGATCTTGTTTACCTACATTTGATCTATCTTTGTGAGTAGTAGATCATCATGATGATGATCTGCATCTGAGACTTTGTGAGAGTTTATCATTTGTTCAGTGTTTCTTTGTAAGAGTTGATTTACTGTTGTATTAATAAAGAGTTCTACATTTGATCCATGTTCTTTGACACATAGTTGTACCATATCATTGATATCACAAATCACAGTGATGTGTCTCTGGAACATTTAATCATGTTTGCGCATATCTAATAAAGCCTATTTTTACACATGGGTAGCTCTATGTGGCAACATCGTGTGTAACATCTTGTCTTTATAAAGAGGGTTTGTTTTTTTTTTTTTTTTATAGATATAGCTTTTGCTGGGGAAGATAAGATATTATTTGATTGTTGTTTGTTCTCTTGGTAGCAAGGGTTAGCAAATATTAATAGGTTATGATTCAGAATTTTGGTTGAGCGTAATGAAATCTTCCCCACTTGCGAGTCAAGAAGTATACGGTGCTAATAATGGTTTTTTTTAGAATGCAAAGCAAATAATGTTTTTTTTTGTTTAGAATGCAAAGTAAATATAGTTATGCCATAAAGAAATAAAATATGTACGGGTAACTAGAGTACAAAATATACGGTTATCCATATCATGTTACATAGCCCCAGCATAATACTTGCAGTATGTATACAAGTCCAAAATTAATAATGTAGCGTGAGACGTGTAGATCTTAGAATGATAGCAACACACCAACGGGTATAGTAATAAAGCAAGTGATATTATAAAAGTCAACAATATAAATTATATAAAATTTGTGCATGACCCACATGATAATATGATATGATGGAGTGTGAGCGTGTATAAGCTGATTGATAATAATATTCAGATGATCAACTTAAAGTTTTATAAAGTTTAGACTTACATGAACATGGATGAATCCAACACAAAGTTTAGACTTACATGAACATGGATGGCAGCAGCACCGGAAGCCACTGCCCTGGAGATGAGTCTCCGGTACTCAACTACTTCGTTGGTGGCGTCGTTGACTACAAAGGTCGTCCAGTCCTCCTATCCAAATCCGTTCCTGGCGATCTGCATTTTTTTATCATTGGTAACATTAAGTCTCTTGAACACACTCTAAATGAGTACCAGTTTTTTAATCTTTTAATGTTGTATTCAGGTGTCGAATTGGCAGAGAGATTTGCATACAGTGGAGTCAGTTCAAATCTAATCATGTACTTGACAGGACCATTGGGGCAGTCGACGGCAAAAGCCGCCGAGAATGTCAACGCCTGGTCTGGAACATCGTCGCTTCTTCCCCTAGTCGGAGCTTTCATCGCGGATGCTTTTCTCGGTCGATACCTCACGATTATAATTGCTTCTCTGCTCTATGTTGTGGTTAGCAAATCTTTTCATATACACTTTGGAAAAAGGGCAGCTCAAGGGTGTGAAATAAAACAATATAATTAGGGACTTTGACTAGTTTTTATCAAAATAAACGATCACTTCAACCCACTAATAAATAAATCTATTTTTAAACTATACAAATCAAAACTCACCACATAAGGGGACGGATTCGTGACCCCACCCACTAGGGTGTTTAAATCGGATATCTAAAAATTCGGATATCCGAAATTTTTGGATTCCTAATTTCACTATCGGAATCTGTATCCGAAATTTTGGATAACTGATTCGATAGTTAATCGGATATCCAAATATCCAATAATTTACTTTACTTTTAATTTTTTATTCATTCGAAACCGAATATTTCAGATATTTTTGGATATCCGAATATAAATATCGGATATTTTCAGCTATTTGTCGTGTATATTTCGAATATCCAATAAAAAATAAATTTATAGATTTTTGGATATTTCAAATAACCGAAATATCCAAAAAAAATATTTAAAATCGCTATCCGAATATTAATCCGAAAAATTCGGATATTCGAATTTCAGATCGATTGGAATCATTGGTATACGTTTAAATTTATAATATCCAATTTTATATTATAATAATTAACATTTTATTATTAATCAGATGCGAAAGCGTGATAAAAATCTTTAAACGACACCAAATAATTTCACCAAATTAATTGTTTCGCAAACAATTAATATCTCTTGTATTTCACCAAATCCTCGTTCTCCACAATTAATCCGCTTTTGTAATTCATAATATTTAACAACTAAATATTATTCTTAGTTTGTCGTACAAAGTGTAACTCTTTGAATGGTACCTTAATAGCAATGATAAATAATCAATAATTGACACCTAAATCTAACAGTCTACCACTTGGACTATTTTCGATTATATCTTTTAGCATAGACAGAGTTGGAAGCCTAGCTGTATCGCATTGCCCCCTAACAAGGTATGGCGTATTAAATTTGTCAACTATTCCTTTGTGATCAAGCAACTCTTTACTCAATCAAGTATATAGTTGCAGTAACCTTATCAATTTATACTTTTTGTATAGAACATTTATTGAACATGAGACACAGATCTAATTTCAATCTCATATTATGTTCAACTATTTTTGTACTTATCTCTGATTCAAAATGGTCGACAAAATACCTATACTTTGAGTGCGACCACACATTCATACCAATTTGAATCTACGAGGGCGCCATAATGTTCAACTTTTTAAAACATAAGCACAAAATCCCTTTGACATCACACAACTCTCACTTAGCTTCAGTTCATTCCTAATCAGATATCCTTATTACTAACCTTTAATGATGTAGCATTAGATACGATTAAAGAATAAACTTATACTAATGTTAGTTCTAGTATGATCCAAGTCTAAGGATACAAAGATCATACCATTTCAAAACTTCTTATGACATTAATCCATGAAGACAATTTTAAAGTGAGTTACGTCCCATATCATTCTTCAATGAATATCTATGAATATTCATCAACACCTTGAGCTTCCGTCCCATGAACAATCAAGCATTCACAATAGTCTTAATTCAAATTGATTCTCATGAATTTGACCGACCACGGATATGTAGAATACCATATTCAAGGATACTTAAAGGTACAAATATTCGAACATAGGAACATTATTTATATGGCATCTAACCTTTAAATCCAAATAAATTTATAATGTACCCTTACCGTTGGAAAGACATCAAAACCGAACTATAGATCAAAAGTCATTTTAGCAGTATTAGCTATAATGTCTCTACATGCATTTGTATCTCTACAAGGATACATTAAATAGGTTGCCAAAATTAATCTATTCCATTCTACATGCATATTTGGAGTATTGGATCTAAGCCTCTTGTAACACAAAATTTTGTTGTCACACAACGTCTTAATTGACCACCATAGACTTGGTCCCTTTCATGAAAAATGAACCCTTCATATATGTTATTATGCCTTAAATGACCCTTTCATTTCCACCATATGTTATCATACTTCTTATACAACCACTTGTATACTTAATTACTCTAGCAAGCTTTCAATGAGCAATTGCTTCGTATGATCATTCCATTTATTGAATAATACCTTTCAATAACGTCTATGTCTTACATAGGTCTTCTCTATTTTTACTTGGTTCAAGGAATCAGTTTTAGAAAGTTGAGGCGATTCCTAAGTCTAAAGGATTAATCAATTAATTATCATACTCTTTGATAATTGGTTGTACTCTACAAGTGATCTATGAATATTTGCAACCCGTTACAAATCTTTGGTTGTGAACATCTACTAGTGTTCTACTACATAATCTCAGCTAAAGCTCATAGGAACCTTTCTCATACTTCACCTTTGTTAGTCACATTCACTTTGATGTGACTGCCAGACTTCATCATATCACAGGTTTGCCATAAGCCTTAGATGCCTAAGCATTTCCATATAATATACATCTATCATATATGGATATGGGCCAATTAACTGTTTCAAATTTGTTAAAAGATTTATTATATATCTCATATATTTTAATAGTTTTGTCAGCTATTCATAATTATATGTACTTAAGATACCCCTATATCTTATAACTCACGCTTTACATGTTCATTAGAACTAAGAAATGTGTCATTACACACTCTTACTAAATTCTTCTTTGTATCTTACTACAATCTTGCAAGACAGATCAACTCCCACTAGCTTACATAATTAAAAGCATTTCCCTTTTATAATTTAATCTCATTAATTCAAAGTCCTTAAGATTGCATTTTTAGTGGAATTTGAATAACCACATTATAACGAATTCCTCAAGAGTATCGTTATGACATTCCTCAATTAAAACCGTTTTCTGATTCAAAGCTTTGTAGTCAGTGTTCCTGTTCCCCTGACAATGGTTTGACATAAGTCTAGTGGATCTTATTACAGGTCAACCATTGATATGATTTTAAGTTCCTTATCAAGCTTTAGGTAGTGTGTTGTATAATTCATACAAACATTAAGTCCTAACTTAATGACTATGAATTATCATTTTAGTGTGTGATTGTACCATAGACTTTCTAAGATTTGCAGCGTTTGAAACGGATGTTTCATACTAGTAATTCTTCCCTTTCAGATGAATAAGGATGTACTTTGTTCGAGTATTCATCATAATCCAATTATGATTCAAGATCGAACTCTGTGAAGAAAACTGGAACAATTCCATTTTTTATTATTTCATATTAATTTCCTTCCATTGAGATTCTTAATGTGAACTTTTTTATATGTTTAGGATGTCCAAGAGACTTCCTACTTCTCTTTGAACACCTCATTTCATCCCATGATGTTGTTCAATAGTTCGATCTTGAGTTTGCTAGTAAGATATAATGTTCATCAAGCTATTAGTTAACAATAGCATTTAACTACTCAATTCTAGGACCGTCATCCAGAAAACTTGGTAGCATTACTTTACCATTAGAACCAACTTGTTCACATGATTATCTTGTTGACTTCCCACGAGTTGGGTATACTTTATAGAATCCATGATCACAAGTATACATTTCATGTTAGTCATAGGCATAGGCATTGATATCATCTAACATAAGAGTTTATAACTCAAAACAATAGATAAAACATGAAAGAATAACTTAAATCCATAAGTAACCAATATTATCTAAAAAAATATTTGTCCTTGCAAAATAAATAAACTCAATAAATTGTTTCAAAAGCAATAAAATCATCTCATGATAAAAGAACTTGAATATTTAAATCTCACAGTAAAGTGATCTTTAAGTTTCTCTTTCAGTCTCCATCTTCAGACATCCTTTTTCCTGCAAAACCAATTTTGCATGAAAATGTTACTAGCTTAAAGGATATAGTCTTAGACTATCTATTGCAAAATACCTGAAGTGAATGCCACTAGTGCATTCCTTCACTTTTGCTATTAAAGGCAACCTTCCAGTGGAGCTCGTGGCTTGGTTTTATGTCTTTTGGACATTACTAAGACAAATTTTCCCTCATCCTTGTCTTGAACAATCTTGTCTTGTTCTTCTATCTCTGCCCTTCTTTTGGCCAACTCATCCAAAGTCCTCTCTAGATTTATGTGAGCAACAACTTGATTGACAATTTTCTTAGTGAGACAGATTTCAATGCCATTATGGCTTGTAGTTAAACTACATCTAAGCTTCCAAGCACACCTAAGATATTTCTCAGGGCATTTAGAGATAAACTCGTACCATGCCTCAAGAATTTCCATGTCCTTGAGTCGAGGAAACATTTCCTTCAACCCTATCACCATTTCGTAAGCCGTGAAGCTTTTTGGGTGATATGGACATTTTAAAATATATTACTACTTCATTCGCAATCTTAAAAATCTCAATCCAATCTTGTAGATTTTTAAGTGCTTGGGAAGTCGAAATGGCAATTGGAATTTCATAAATACAAATTTTCAGTGGCTCTAAGTACCTTTTTTAGGTTACTATACCAAGCGACGAAATTTGGTTCATCGAGTTTGACATTTAAAATGGATTTCAGAGAAATTGTGGAATTTGATGAAGACATTTATAAAATCAACAAAATCATTTAGTACTTTCATGCCTGATATCCTAATTAATTTTGTGACCCAATCTCAAAATTGTTATTAGGATCTGAGATCCCGTTTCACAAATACATAGTGAATGGCTAATCACTCCACTTGGTATCTACTATGTGGGTAGATAACAATTACCAATTGCGTCACACACAACTCTTAGGCTTGAGATCGCATGACACGAGGTGTCAAGACAAGGTGCATTTAACCCAACTAAGCTCACTTGAGACACTTCAATTAATATTGATCCTCTAATGGAAATGTGAACTGGCCCATGTGACATAAGAAACGTTATTCAACCTCTTCCCAAAACCAGAGTCCCAATGCAGGGTAATCACTAACAAAAGGGTTTCTGAAAATTTGTTCGAGTGTTTCCACTTTAGGATGGCATAACTATATCGATTTAGTTTTGGATTTAGCTTTTATATTTTATCTACCAACTAAGGTCAAAATATAATGGACGACTTGTAGCATGAGTTAAGTGATCGGGATGCGCGTCACAGTCAAAGATAATATTTATATACCCGATATGCCCTTAACTATGAGTTAGTGATAGTACGGGGTTGATCCACGAAGAGTCTGTGAATTGTGTATGGACGTGATTGATAATGAAGGTGTTGCCACAATTATGAAGCTTGTTATGTATATTAATGGTTTTGTTGAGAATGTGTCGGAATGAACCGACAAATTTGATATTAACTAAAAAAGATGATTACTTGGAATTATACTAAAACTTGATTACACGAATTAGAACAAAACACAATTGAGTTGTAAAAATTATTGAAACAAGGATCACACCCGGTTTGATAGTTGCAAGACCTAGGGTTCCTACACATTTTAACTTGATTCGGTTGGATTTGATTAACGCATTTAGTGTCACGTGGCTTAGGTGCCAAAAGCTATCAACGTTACGAGAAAGGACCGCAGTGCACTTCTTTACCAAGAAGATGTAAATCCTAGTCTATGATAAGGCATAATTACGCATATTCATTCACGAACTCGATTTTCATAATTAATAGACAATTCGTTAATTCAATATGTAGGTCCACCTGAGGATCAAGTTAAATCAGTTCCTTGTTCATATGACATACACACAAGTGCAGAATCCAAGTGTGCATGCAACCAAAGCAAAGTAAAGAACACGGGGTAACCAAAGATTCACTATCTTGATTAATGATTGAGAACAAGTACAAACATATACACACAATGCTCGTATGACTCAAACAAACTTGCTGTGTTCTTGTGTCTTCGTCTTCAGAGCGAAAGCTGAGAGGCTCATTAGACCAACTAGCTAGCTAACTCTCACGCGCAAGTCCCCTGACTGAGAAGTGCATGTCAGCTTATATAGTGTCTATTAGATTTCGTACGAAACACTAATCTAGACATACTGAACACAATATTTCACATGAGACAGAACTCCAGAATTGGTTACGAGTCAGTGTTTCGTGAATACTGTTGTTTGAAACCACTCAGTCATTCACACGAAACCTCTGTTTTGTACGAATTCTCTGACTCGCACAGAATCCTCTTTATTGGAGAACGTGTGTAGACATGACGTTTACAAGCATATCAGTTTGCTCACATGCAACTGATTAACACAGACAAGCTAAGATGTCATACTAGATCAAGATAGAAGGATATCTCGATCTATTCGACACGACCAAACATATACAGACACTTAAGCAAAAACCGTACAATTACAACTGTAATTAAGAACAAGCGACAGACACAAAACTGTATCAACAAACTCCCCCTTGGATGTTGCTTGGTCTTCGGTCTTTGGTCTTTAGAATTTGGTCTTCACATAGAATGGTTTGGAGTATCAACAAACTCCCCCTGAAGATTGCTATCCATTGATAGATCTATCAATGATTGGAGCATCAGGTCTTCGAACTTCTAAGAAACTTCAAATATTTCTTGTTTCCTCTTCTGACTTGTCAGATTTCTTCGTTGCTGGTCTTTGTTCATGTTCTTTTGTATCAATTCTGTACTCAATAGACAAATATAATTAGAACACAACTTTCTCAGGGGATACACACGAAAGACTTATCATAAAATCTTCGTATGATTGTATTCCCTGAATGAGATACACACACTCGTATGAGTTCCAGCAGCAGATTTGAGAAAAACAAGTGACCAAGTCAAAACAAATGACTTGGTTCATTCGTATGAGATACACACACTCAAACGAATTTCAGATTTTGGATTTCTTTGATGGATTACTTGTTGCAAGATATTACTTTATAAAGTTGCGATATCAAACAGATGGTTTTCTGGTGTATCTTGGTAGAAACTCTCGAGTATCAACTTTGGCTAACTTTAAAAAAGTAACTACATAAGCAACTAAGTAAACTAGACATATAATCAAAGTATACAGATAAACTATTATCTATTGAACAATCTTTTCAAGTTTCAAGGTAAAAGAATCATACCAGCATTTTAATCTTTGTCAAAGACGGTATTAGGTTTTCAAAATTAAACAATAAGTATTCAACTATGATTATCGGTATTGTTGTCCACGTAAGCTCAGACTTATCGGATGTAATCATGATTAGGAGATATGATTAATGTATGGATTTATACTTACTAGCCGGTGTTCACCCACCCTCATGACACATTCCCGTATCAAATATGCACAGAGAGAAATCTTACCGGTGAGTATACTGCTTACTGTTTGATATATGAGTGATGTGAGATACTCACTTATTTTTTATTGAAAACAAGCCTTTGTGATTTAATCACTTATTGATGAGGAACTTGAATTTCATATGCATGCAGGGCACAGGAGTAAGTCCGTGAACAGGTTAGTACCATCGTACCGACAAAGAGACAACTTAGCTCCCGCATAAAGCTGTAATATTTTATCACTTATTTTGGGGATGTGATATTTTTATCACTTATTTGATGGTCGTATGCAGTATGTACACGTATGTATGATATCATGGAAGTTCTAGACTTGCACCACCGTTATTTTTCGGCAAAAGATTCAACCATGATACCAGATGATAAGCCAGCATAAAGACCGTATATCTCAGAACCTCGGCACCTATCAAACGAAATTTCGGTACCAGGACCATATGCCAATGAATGGTTCCCACCTGGCGTTCTGTCTGTTAAGTTTATATCAACCTCACATTTTAGTCTGATTGTAAGCCTACCGATACATCATAAGTAAAGCTACTTATCAATCTTCTTTCTATGCTTTTAACCATTTTCGACAGATTTACCGGTGAATTTTCATCCTCTTCAACTTATTCAAGAAACTCATTTTTGGGTTTTTCTAATGTTTTTGTATTTTTCTGAATTTTCTCCCTCTTAAACAAAGAAGGTAAATAAAAGACATATTTTTGTATTTTCTTGAAATTTACTCCCCCTAAAATATAAAGTGAAAATCTTTTTGTAGTTTTAGATTTTTAGAAAAGTATATACAAAAATAGTAGCCATGGTTGAGTTACTCGGGCTTCACCTTGATCCCATTGACCAAAAGTAGATAATCAAAACGTGATTTATCAAAGGCTTTGGTAAAAAGGTCGGCACGTTGGTGATCAGTGTGGATTTTAACAACATCGATATGTCTCTTTTCATAACAATCACGTATGAAATGATACTTAATCTCAATGTGTTTTGTTTTTGAATGCTGTACAGGATTCCGAGTGATCTGCAAAGCAGCTTCATTATCAACAAAAATAGGAGTAGTAAGATATTCAAAACCATAGTCGCGCATTTGCTGTTGAATCCATAGAACTTGAGAGCAGCAACTAGAAGCTGAAATATACTCAGCCTCACATGTTGATGTAGCTACACAAGTCTGCTTTTTGCATTGCCACGTGACTAGGCGATTTCCCAAGAACTGACATCCTGCTGTTGTTGACTTTGCATCGATTTTGCAGCCGCCATGATCAGAATCACTGAATGCTGTCAGATCAAAGTTATCATCCTTAGGGTACCATAGACCAGTGTCAGGGCGACCCTTTAGATAACGAAAGATCCTTTTCACAGCCATCAAGTGAGAAACCTTCGGACTAGACTGATAGCGTGCCAGAAGGCATGTTGGGTACATTATATCGGGTCTTGAGGCAGTAAGATACATGAGAGATCCAATCATTGCACTATAGAGAGATGGTTCTACATGTTCACCCATTCCGTCTGGAGTAATCCCATGATTTTGAGCTAATGGAGTTCCCAAAGGCTTTGAGTCATCCATCTGAAATCGCTTGAGAATATCTCCGACGTACTTGGTTTGATGGATAAAAATCCCTTCTTTTGATTGTTGAACCTGCAAACCTAAAAAGAAAGTCATTTCTCCCATAGCGCTCATCTCGAACTTCTCCTGCATAAGCTGTTCGAATTCTTTGCACATTCGAGTGTTAGTCGACCCAAATATAATATCATCAACATAAACTTGTACTAGCAGCAAGTCCTTGTCCTGTTCCTTGATGAAGAGAGTACAGTCGATCAGGCCTCGTCGAAAACCATTCTCCAACAGATAGGTAGACAACGTTCCATACGATGCCCTCGGAGCTTGATGAAGACCATATAACGCCTTGTTAAGAAGCCAAACCTTGTCAGGATGGAGTGGATCTTCAAAACCCGGCGGTTGCTCAACATATACTTCCTCTTCTACCACACCATGAAGAAATGCACTCTTCACATCCATCTGATAAACGGTGAACTTCTTGAAGGACGCATAAGCCAAAAAGATTCTTATGGCCTCAAGTCGTGCAACCGGTGCATAAACTTCATTGTAATCGATCCCTTCGACCTGATTAAAACCTTGAACAACCAATCGCGCTTTGTTTCTCACAACACCTCGGTCATCCTTCTTGCATTTGTACACCCATCGTGTACCAATCTTCTTCTAGCGTCAGGCCTGTCAACCAATTTCCAGACGCCTAACTTTTGAAACTGCTGAAGTTCTTCCTGCATGGCTTCAACCCACGAGTCTTCTTTCATTGCCTCCTTCCAGGATTTTGGTTCTACTTGGCACACATAGCAGGCAAAAGACCAATCATTCAGACCACCAGCATTCTGGTTGTTTCGAAGCTGATTACGAGTTTGCACACCACTCTGGACATCTCCAATAATATTCTACTGAGGATGATATTATGAATACGAGTTTCTGGCACATCAGGAACTCGAGAGTGTATACCCAAGTTGTTGATATTCAGATCAACAGTTACATCGAGAGCTGGATTTGATGACGTTGTAGATGCTGACCTTCAGTCGTTCCTTGAGGTTGAATATTTGACGTTCCATCCGAAATTCCAGGAACCGCACCAGAGGCAGCTTCATTTGCATCGTGAAACTCATCATCTTTGATGAAACATTATAATACGCAACATCTTCGAATTCCTCATTTCGAATAAGATTGTTAACCGAAGTCGACACTTGAGGGTTACCATTAATTGGTCGAACTAGTGATGAATCCACTGCTGTATCACTTTCCAAAAGCATCTGAGCAGCAGCTGTTGCGTCATCAAAAGTTGGCAGATTAAAGGAGTCAAACAGCCCATCGTAGTCAAACATCCAAGGAGCACCGGAGCTCTAACAGCTTCTGTATATCTCTGAACCTTGACTTCACCCCATTCTTCAATCTTCTTCGAAGACAAATTCCACACCCGGAAATGAGGAGTAGCATATCCAAGAAAGAAACCTCCGATAGCCTTGGGACCAAACTTTCCATGTGGGTCGATCATAGTGCATGGAGCTCCAAAAGGTTCTAAGAAAGAAATATCTGGTTTCCTTTTATGTAACAACTCAAAGCATGTCTTCCCATGTCTCTTCACCGTCAGAACTTTATTCATCGTGTAGCACGCAGTAGCAACAGTTCTCCCCAAAATTGAACAGGAAGTTCTGATTCTACTAACATGGTTCTTGCAGTTTCAATAAGAGTTCTATTCTTCCTCCCAGCGAAACCATTTTGTTGTGGAGTGTAGCGAGAACTGTACTCATGCAGAATACCCTTTGAGGAACAGTACTCATCCATAACTTGATTCTTGAATTCCGTGCCATTGTCGCTTTTGATTCTCCTTACCTTCAGATTATACAGATTTTCTAGCAGAGTCAGGAGATTCTTGAGGATAGTAGGAACTTCACTCTTGTGTGCCAACATGTTCACACATGAGAATCTGGAATAGTCATCAGTAACTACCAGACAATAAGAATCACCAAAGGTAGTCTTGTGTTTCATAGGTCCAAAGAGGTCCATATGAAGACGTTCCAGTGGCATATTCACAGTGTTGATCTTCTTCACGGGATGGGACTTTCTTGCTTGCTACCCTTTCTAGCATGATACACAAACGTCTTGAAGATGAAAATTCTTCACTGGTACACCATTCACTAGATTGTTCTTCACCAAATAGTTCATTTTTCTCAGGTGAATGTGTCCGATACGTCTATGCCAAGAGATTGATTCCTTCTCGGTGGCTTTGGAGACAAAACATGTGACTTGTGCAGATGTTGTAATAGCTTGGCTCATATCAAGAATATACAAATCATTAATTCTTGGAGCCGAAAGGAGAATCCATTCCTTGGGGATCTTGAATCCAGGCTTCAGCACATAGCATCCGATATCATCAAAATGTAACGTGAACTTCTTGTCGCAGATTTGAAAACGCTAAGAAGATTGTGATCAATTTGCCGCACATAATTGATCTTGTCGAAGCTCACAACACCATTGGAGACCATTCCTTCTCGAGTGATGTATCCACCTTTGTCACCAGCAAAAGCAACATAACCACCCCTAATACTTTTCACATCATATAGGAGCCGTAAGTCGCCCGTCATGTGCCTTGATGCTCCACTGTCAACAATCCAATGACTGTTTACAGTTCCTCCTGGAACACCCTGCACATTGCACAAACAAGATTAGTTTAAGATGGGGACCCAAGCCTTAGTGGTCTTGGGTCGTCCCTTATCATCGAGAAATGTAATCTCAATTTCTTGATGATTAACAAACTGGGAGCCTCCTTTTGAACCATCACCGGTCTTCTGTTTCCAAGATCCTTGTTTATTACCAGATTTACTATTATTTACAGTTTTAACAATGTCTGGTTTTTTATTGACTTTGAAGATCTTTGATACTTTTAGAAGAATCCGATTTTAAAGCTTTCTCAACTACTTTTACTTGTTTACGTTTTTGTTTCTCTTTTTGATCCTTAATGATTCGTTTATCTTGTGTTGGAGAAACAGATTTACGTTTGCAAGTTGGTTCATGAGGGGTTTTCTCTATACATCTTGATTTGGCTGGATTTTGACAATCCTTTATAATGTGGCCAAAATCTCCACATTTGAAATAAGTTCTCCTTTCAACAAAACTAGGAGATCATGTTTCCCAGATTGATGTTGAATTTGTGGATCCCGAGGTACTGGGTTCATTTTCATTACATCCATCAGTGTGTTAGGTGTAATTCTTTTGACTATTTTTTTTCAAAATCTTAACTTTCTTTACAAAATCAACATTAGATTTTCCTCGAAAAGTTTCGACTTTATCCGTACCTTTAGAACTTACAAATTTAACAGTTTTAGCCTTTTTCTTATAACGAGAGCCTTTTGTTTCAACCTTCGATTGAGAAGTTGTGGGCTTTTCAACTCGCTTCCATTCTTTTTCTTTTGAAGCGGATAATGGTTGTGATTTGGTTGACTTTTTCTTCTCTAAAGGTTTGGTTGTTGACTTTTCAAAAACCTGATCTATAGAGATTGGATTTACGTTTTTAATTGGAAAATCTTTGTTTGAATAGATTTTCTTATCTCCAACCATAGTATACAACACATTATCTACTTCTTGTGTAGACACACTTGTCTTCACAGATTTCTTAGGAACAGTCTCTTGATTCTCAACAGATTGAGTACTAGGAGTAGCAGACAATTCACTCTTTTCCTTTCATCAAGAGGCTGATCCTGATCATCATTTCTTGATTCATCATCTGATGTATCATCCTCTTCTTCATCATAAGATGAACTTTCTGGCTTGTTTGATTCTTGAGAGGAATTGCCTAGTTTGAACCCTAACTGCTGCGAATTCCTCAGGATTCAAAGGTACAGAGGGTTCAAAACGAGGCATCTCCTCTTCATCAGGCATTTTGGTATAATTGTGTTTCATTGGGGGTGGACACGAATTATACCTTATGCATTGAGCATCTCCCTTTAGTTTTTGAACTTCAATGATATGATCAAGCACATATTGGGAGTTAGAATAACTTTCCAATTTGCGTTTGATCGAATCATATTCGCATTTGGCGATGGCTAACTGTTTCTTTGTTTCTTCTAGGAGATTAATGTAGTTATTAATTCCTATCTATTTATTCAAAACTGTTTTTGTTAATTCAGAAACACTTTTCTTAAGGGTTTCTATTACAGATTTGAATTCTTTTTCATTTCTAGTTAGCGCCAAATTTGCCTCTTTGCATTTTGATAGTTCAACAACTAAATTCTGATTGTGATTGTTGACGGTTTCATACTTTATTTTCAATTCAACACAGTCATTGCAAATAGTAGGAGGTTCAGAATTTACCTGTTTTGAAGAACCTTCAACATTTGCCATGAAGGCAGTGTGATGAGGAAAAGCTGCATCATCTGTAGAGAGTGACTCTGTCTCTTTTTCCGCAGCTTCTGCATTCCCCGTCATACTTACCTTTTCACTCTTTAACATCTCAGCTTCATTCAGCAACTCTTCAACCTCAGCTTCACTTCCTTTCTTCACATCAGAATCAGACTCATAACCATCTGAACTTGAACATTCTTCACCAGAAATACCAGCATCCCCAGATATATCATCATTATTTGGAGTATTGATGTTGTGATCATGCTTGATTTGATCCACGATCTTCGCATAGCATGCAGTTCTTCCGTTGTTCTCAGTTCCCAACTGTACTGACCAATCGCATCATTCATCAGACTGAACTACCATAGCTCTGTGTGTGTTTGAAGGTCCTGATTGATTGGTGTTGTTAGAGTTGCCAACAGCTACTATTATTCTTTCGTTGTTGTACTGTGCTGTGTTGGATGGTTGAGACTGATTTCGAAAGGGTTATGATTTCCTTCCTTGCTGGGTCTTGTGCATTCTCGCTTAAAGTGGCCTCTTTCTCCACAGTTGAAGCAAGTAACGGCGGTTTTGTCAAAGTCGTATTTGGTATCCTTCTTGCTTTCCAAACTGGTTCTACCCGTTCTTCTCATATAATCCTTCGCTCTTCTCATAGCGCTTACAAATACCCACTTGATGTCCATCAGCTCCATTTCATCTCGGTCAATTTGTTCATAGTCTTCATTCGTCAAATTGATGTTCCCTATTTGACCTGCAACTAAACCACAATACGCACTGACCATGGTATTTAGAAGTTCTGCATGTTCCTGTGCAACTTCTACGTTGATTTTGGAGAGATTTGACGTGTCAAGTTTGACAGTGTTGGGATTTGCCGATTGACTGTTGCTTCCATAGAAAGCTTGTTGAGGAGGTTGCTGTGGAGCTTTATGCACTAGGTCCCTTGACTGTGGAAGGAAGGCTTTCGGATCAAAAGTTTGTCCATAGGCTGGATTACTTGAACCTGTAGACTGACTTGATTGAACTGGTTGGGGTAGAAAAGGGTTCACGTTTGACACAAACGCGGTCTGCAGCTTCGGTTGCTGTCTTGAGCTTGTACCTGCATTTATACTTCCAAAGTACATCTCAGGGTTTTGTGGAGCAGAGACTCGTTGTGCCTTCCGGAGTTCTTCTTCATTCTTGTTCTCTAGTTTCTGCACAAATTCATAAATACTTATTGAGTCCAAAACACATGTATGTTTTAAAAGATCAATAAATTGAGCCCATTTTGGAGGTAAAGCATCAGCAAATCGCATCACAATCTCGTGTGGTGTTGCTAACACTTTATATGAGTACATCTCGCTGAGAAGATGATAAAACCGAGTGGTCATATCATTCAAGGTTTCGTTCTCCATGAACATGAAACCTTCAAACTCTTTCTTGAGCAGATCATACCGAATCTTCCTGGTAGCAGCGTTACCTTCACCTCTTGCTTCCAAAGTGTCCCACAAAATTTTCGTTGTAGTACAATACACAAACTGATGATAAATGTCTTTATGCAGAGCTTGTGTGAGGATAGCAAATGCCTTTTTCTCTAGATCGTAAGCTTTCTTGTCACTTTCGACTAGATTGGTCAATGTGGTTGGATTTGATCCAGCTTCTTCAAGTGCTTCATTGTAGGGGGTAGTGAAACACGTCCACAATTCTGTGTTCTGTCCAAGAACGTATGTATGAAAACGACTTTTCCAAGAAGGATAATCGTTCATATGATTTAGCTTAGGCGGACGGTTGTTACTCCCTGTTTCACTTTCGCTCATTAACAGAGTTTGGATGCTTTGATTTTGATTCGCAACACACGCCCATTGATTTGCAGAGATCATTGTTGTATGTTGAGGCATCAAAGATTTTACCCATGATGTTGCGGAGCTTTGCGAAGACTCCTAATTTGAGCTTGAACAACTCCAATCCCACGGGTTAGAACTCATTATATTTTCTTGTTTGATGAAAAATTAAAGGTTTTTAAAATTTCAAAATTATAATTACCGTTTAAAAATTCACAGGTTCTGAAAATATGACAAATTCTTAAAATCACAAAGCTTTGAAAAACACGAAAAACAAACAAAAACAGTTTCGTGCGAGACAACTGTTTCGCACGAAATAGTTGTCAAGACATGATCAGATGTTTTGTGCGAATCAGATGATTCGTGCGGAACAGATGTTTCATGCGGCTCAGATGCATCGCACTAATCTTTTCAGTCGCACCAAATGTTTTGTTCAGCATTTTTCAGAGAATTTTTTTCAGAAATGGTTTGGTGAGAAATTTCCTTTCTTGTGTAGACCTGCTTTTTCGAAATTACATGTTGTCTTACCCACTTTTTAGTTAAAATACAGATTTTAACAGTCTATAGTCCAAGTCAGAAAATGTCAACCCTACCAAAACTAATCAGATTCAAATTTTTGCAGATTTCTTCTTCAAGGGTGTTCTTCAGAAAAATTTTACCATAAAATTTTCTGCATGCAACAGATTTTTAACCAAGTTTTAAGTTAGTTATCTATCAAAAACTTAAGTTTGCTGCTGGAGGCTCAAGAACACTTCAGAAATCTTCAAACTAGCTCAGACACAACTAAGCCCGGTTTTGAACAAGGAAAAAGCCAAAGCTCTGATACCACTTATAGGTCCACCTGAGGATCAAGTTAAACCATTTCCTTGTTCATATGACATACACACAAGTGCGGAATCCAAGTGTGCATGCAACCAAAGCAAAGTAAAGAATACGGGGTAACCAAAGATTCACTATCTTGATTAATGATTGAGAACAAGTACAAACATATACAAACAATGCTCGTATGACTCAAACAAACATGTTGTGTTCTTGTGTCTTCGTCTTCAGAGAGAAAGCTGAGAGGCTCACTTAGACCAACTAGCTAGCTAACTCTCACGCGTAAGTCCCCCTGACTGAGAAGTGCATGTCAGCTTATATAGTGTCTGTCTAGATTTCGTACGAAATACTAATCTAGACATATTGAACACAATATTTCACACGAGACAGAACTCCAGAATTGGTACGAGTTAGTGTTTCGTACGAAATACATGTTTCGTACAAAACCACTCAGTGATTCGCACGAAACCTCTGTTTCGTACGAATTCTCTGACTCGCACAGAATCCTCTTTATTGGAGAACGTGTGTAGACATGACGTTTACAAGACATATCAGTATGCTCACATACAACTGATTAACACAGACAAGCTAAGATGTCATACTACATCAAGATAGAAGGATATCTCGATCTATTCGACATGACCAAACCTATACAGACACTTGAGCAAAGACCGTACAATTACAACTGTAATTAAGAACAAGCGACAGACACAAAACTGTATCAACACAATACAAACGTAAGACAATTACCATAAACTTCAAATATTCAAACACAAATTGTCACAAAATCAAATTAAATACAAAATGTTGAAACCCTAGAATTCTTACAAAAATCTACACCGGGGTGAAACCCGAGAGATTAGATGCTCATGGGTTGCAAATCAGGAACACCGGATGAGGAACACATGAACGTAGAAGACATGATCTTGAGCCTTGAAGATGATGATAATGGTGGTGGATGGTTAGGGTTTTGGTGGATGATGATAGCGGAAAGGTTATGGAGAGGATAGTGATTGTGGATTGGATTATGATGATTGTGGTGGTGAATTAGGGTTATGATTTTAGGTTGATAATGATGAGTGATTGTTATGGATCCAGGTAGGTTAGAGATGCTGGGTGTGAGGTGCGTCGCCGACGGCCGACACCGGCGTCGGTGACGCGACGTATAAAGCTGGTTTTCTAACGGCGCTATATGCTACTGTCTAGGACTCCTCTGGACGACGCGATGTGTAAACCTTCTTTCTTGTTTTGTTCATTTCATGTACCCGGTTGATCTCGATCGCTCCCCGATGCTCCGTAAAGCACCCGAATAGCTTCTTAAACTCCGTTAGACCTGCAAAACACAATTCTAATCAGAGTAGGCTATTCGAAACCAAAGTTCACGTAAAAACACAAACTTAATACTATAAATCAACGGGTTTTCAACCACGTATTAGTAAGCCATGCAACTTTAGTAAAATCCAGTTTTACTTTTATGTTTATGATTAAATTGAACCTCCTTTCAACGCTCGACATGATCAATTTTAATTACCTTATTTTAAACTATGTTGGTCGTTAATCACGAATTTAATTTTAAATTAATAAACATTTATTAATTTATGGTTTTGCCAAATTAACAACTTTAATTTAAAAGCTAAACGTTTTATCTTATAATAAAACCCTTTTTGTTATTCACCTTTCCAAACTAAATTAAAACTTCTTTTGATTTATCTAATCCTTTTATATTGTGAAAAAATAGTTTTGTTGGTAAAATATTATCTACACTAGACAATCACAACCACATATAAATATAGAATAAAGCCACTAATGGTAATTTGTTCAATTTCGTTTGAGCCAGTGAACGTCAAACTAAACCGGTCTTAAAGGGGCAAACAACCACAAGTCTGGCCATGCTCCGACTTAGTCCAAGATCTCTATCTTCTAGGTCATGTTCATTTCCACCTTCGATCTTCAATATCTTGTCTCGCAAGGTTTTCTAGAATTTTCTAATAAAACACTTTTACAATAAAATAAAACCTAACTACTACAAAGGGTTCCAAAGAAACCCGAAAATACAAATATTGAAACCAACCAAAAATTATAAAAAAAATCAAAACACAACCAGAAATTTCTAGGGCTCGATTCACGCAATCACAATCAGATCCAAGCGATAAAGGCTTGATCTTTATGTCAAACAAAAGTTTTGAAAAAATAAAACTAAAGATCATATTAAACATTAATATTTAAATAGTTGTAAAAGTGGCTCTGATACCATTGATGGGTATCACTGGTATCCATTTAAATTTATAAGATCCAATTTACATTAAAGTAATAATAAGAGCAAATGTCATAAAAAATCAACATACTTTTTGTTTTTTCTTATAAAAGTCCTTCCACTTTTTTTTTCACTTAAAAATTCAACATACTTTCTTTTTTATGTTGGTTTTTTAAGTCCAAAAAAAAAAGAGAAAGGACTTTTATGAGAAAAAACAGAAAGTATGTTGGTTTTTATAGCATTTGTCCTAATATTAAGAAGAACACTTTATTATTAGTCGGATGCGGAAGCGTAATAAAACACAAAACAGATAAAAACTATTCCCGCTAGCGATCTAGTTACAACATACTCAGATAATTATATAAAACAAAACCATGCCAGGTTTAGGATTGTACCTTGATGAAACACCAAAAACTCACACGATGAGTGCTTTGCTAGTAAGCCTGATCATAATCTCCAAGATCACCACGTTAATCCACACGCAAAGCGGATCCAATTCGAATCACCAAATGAGACGGCAGGTGGCCGTAGGCAGCGTGGTGCGGTGGAGGCGGTGGCACGGGGAAGGGGTGGTCGACGTGGTGGTTGCGGTCAACAGTGGTGGGGCGGTAGTCGGTGGTAGCCGGTTGCACAAAGGGGAGAGGGAGAGAAGGAGGTGGCTAGGGTTCTTGCCTAATCTCCTGTAATGTGTATCTGATACTTTTAGGGTTTCAGGTTAAGGTTCTATCTATAGATCCCTTAATTAAACTATAGCCTACTAACTATTAGGTTTCTCTCCATGTAATTAATCATTATTAATTACTGATTAATTACTAATGGGGAGGGATATGATGGATTGGTTCTGCTGGTAGTACGATGACTCCAGTGGTCCGTCAGTGATCCAAATTTGCCATTAAAAAATACGATTATTCGCCATAATTATTATCTAGTGATAATCACTCCTTATTTATGTGAAATACCGATTATTCTCTGCTAAAATAAACCAGTAGTCAAAATGCTTTTGACTTTATTTTTATTCTTAGTAAGATAACCTTTTAATTTATTATCTAATAATAAATTGTTACTCGTTTAACTCTTTAAACGACACCAATTACTTCCATCAATATCTCTAGTATTTCACCAAATACTCGTTCTCCACAATTAATCCGCTTTTGTGATTCATAATATTTAACAATTAAATATTTTTCTTTGTTTGTCATCCAATGTGTAACTCTTTATATCGTACCTTAATAGCAACGTTAGATAATCAATAACTGGACACCTAAATCCAACACAGATATCTGAAATTTTAGTTATTCCAAACTTTCGGATAGTTCGGATTCGGATATTGAATAGTTCATATTAGATTTTCGGATTTCGATACTTTTGAATACCCCTACCACCCCACCCACCCACCCCCGGGACTTGGGGATTTTGTTTTCACCGAAATTTTGGGGGCCTTCACCGATGCTCTAGAGAATGGAGAACGGTTAACTTAATGGAGTCATGGAAAAAATACCCATGTTGGTGTGTGCGTCGGGGGAGGGAGTAATGCTATTTTAGAAAGCCTCTGAAATCTAAGAAGGGTACAAAGACACAATGGATCACAAAATATAGCACAATGCCGAAAAAAGACACAATGACGAAAACAAGGGAACACAATGATTTATACAAAATTGCGCTAGAATAAGTTCAATTGAAGTTCGCTTGATACCCTTCCTACGACTTCCTATTTTTAGGAAACTATGTATTTATGCTTTTTTTTCTTTGACGGGGAAGATGAAGATCCAATAATGGGTAGGTTGAAGTAGAGTTACATATATTAGGTTTAGTCACATTGAGAAAAATAAGGGATTAAATTTCTAAGCCCTCTCAAATTTGTTTTAGTTTTAAATTAACACCTTACAATTTGGATTTGATTTTTAATAAACCCTTAAGTTTGTTTTAAACTTAAATAGGAACGTATTATTAATTTGGTTTATTTAAGTTATATACATAATTGTTAAAGTTTAATTTAAATTAAAATAGTTTTGTTTTGGGAAAAACTAAGTGAAGTAGGAAAAAAGCTGATGTGTCACACGGAGGAATCTGGACAACTCCCTCCTCATAAGCATAGCCAGCTCACGAAAACACATGAGAAGTACAATTGATCCACATAAGAAAAACAATACACGTGTAAATAGCTCCTAAATTTTAGCAGGCTCTTTACACGTGTATAGTTTCATTTGATGTTTTTCTGGACCCATATTACTTTTCAAGGATCTTAAAGTTGGCTAAATATGGTGTGTTTTGATTACTTGGTATTGAAAATGTTTATTTATGATTGTGGTAAAACCTTAAAAGTGAAAGTCTATTTTGGCAACCACTAGAGTCAATATGTTTATATATATGATTTCTGCGTATAGTTAAGTTATGAATTATACAGAAATCGTAGCATCTAAACCAGAATAAAATTTTTTTTTTATAAAAGGGCCACAATTTTATTATCCACTTTGGGAAAAAAAAGTTTGAGCCCTCCCCTACTTTGATATTGGAATAAGCACCAAATTAGTTTATGAATTTAATGATTAACAGGCACTTGCATTGCTGCCTATTTCAACGTTGATTCCATCTGAATGTACAAGCGTCAATGATGGCTCATCATGTTTACCTAAGCTCCAAGTTTTCATATTTTTCATTTCCTTATATCTTGTGGCATTTGCCCAAGGTGGACAGAGGCCATGTATTCAGGCTTTTGGGGCTGACCAGTTTGATGTAGATGATCCAGAAGAACTCAAATCCAAAAGCTCATTCTTCAACTGGTGGTTTTTTGGATTGTGTTCAGGGCCTACAATTGGTATCTTTCTTCTTAGTTACATTCAAGATAACCTTGGTTGGGGTCTTGGCTTTGGGATTCCTTGTGTTATCATGGGCTTTTCTGTCAAAATATTCTTGTTTGGGACCATGACATACCGGTTTCATGAGAAAACCCAAGAAAAAAACCTGTTTTTGCGAATCAGCCACGTGTTTGCTACAGCAGCTCGGAATTGGAGGAGGGTTACGCCTCATCAAGATTCTCAACAATTCAGGTAATATGTTGTATTGATCCTGATTAGTGGTGGAAAACAGGCAGGATGGAAAAGTTGGGTATCGGGTCAAAAGTGGAAAGTTTTAGTTTTTTCCCTAAGGTTTTTAAAATTTTTTATATATAACTAGGGTATAGCCTCGTGTACTACATGAGTTGGGTACAAAAAATGATGAAATAAAAAAAATTTATAAAAAATAGTTACATATTACATTACAGGTAATAATGAATATTTACAAATAAATGTTACATTTACAATTTACAAATCTGTTAGTACAATTACAAATCTCTATAAAGTTCTTTGTAGACAACATTGGATGTTCAACTCGTAAGATTACCATATTTATAAACAATTAACATTTAAGTTCATCTCTACTTTTTGCTCTAGAAAAAAGCTATGTCCAGACAATTTGAAAACACCTGTTATTTTTAAAAAAACAAACCAACTCCGGATAGCAATTGTACTTAAATTTTATTTTATCGTTATCGTGAAGCACACAACGATAGAAAATTGCCTTCTATGGTCTCATGTGTTACACTGAGACTCAAAACATGATACAATGTGAAATAAAGGTATACGTATTTATTAACTTTTTTAGATTGACTTTTTTAAGTATAGATTTTTATATAATCTAAAGATATAATTAATTTTTAATAATAAACTTGTTAGTAAGGAAGGATTATATAAGATGATGTTAAATCATATAATTAAAAGAGAAAAGTACAATTTGCGTTCATCTGATTTAATAACGGGATTAGCTTGCATCTCTCAAACTTAATTTTCGTTGCCCGAGTCCATTGGTTTACAAATGTTACACCTAGCTCCCCTCCGGTCATTTGTTAAATAAGTGGTGAAATTGCTACTTTAAACACCCCATCTCTGTGTCTCTCTAGAAAAACCACCACCCATCATCACCATCTTCAAGACACCATAATCAAACACCTATACTCACCAAAGGAACACACTTTTAATCATCACCTTAAACCACCGCTACCATGATTGTTGTCAAAAGCGATTACCACCATGTTCTCTTTGACTTAACATCAAGCAGTTGGTGTGCATTTATTTATCAATTAAAAAACACATAAACCCTGAAAATTTCTTGTTTCTTCTTCTTACAAACTACACAGACAAACCCTGGGGAACAAGAATTACTTGAAAGGACATCGGAACGAGAAACTGGAACTATTATGGTGGTCTTAACTTCCCCTTCAGGAACTACAGTTTTTTCTTCAGCTACAGAAGACAACATTATCTTCTTCAAATTCGACAATCTTTTCTAGAACACTTGTGAATTAGGATAAGAATGGTGAATGCTAATGCAATGATGGGAGAATTAAAGTGGAATGGGTAAAGAAAATGACGATGGTGATGGGTGGTGGTGGTTTTCTAGAGAGAAATAGAGAGACGAGAGAGAAAGAGAGAGGGGGGAAATACGTGTAAAGTAGTAATTTCAGCACCTATGTAACGTTAATTTAGAAGATAGATGATCAGAGGGATGCTGAGTAACATTTGTAAACCATAATACTTAAGTAATGAAATTTAAGTTCAAAGGATGTACATTAATCCTGTCATCAAATCGGATGCAAATTGTATTTTGCTCTAATTAAAATTATTAAAATTGTATATAATAACAAAAATTAACTTGGATATAATTTAGATATTAATTTAAATTAAAATTATATCAATTACCATAAAATACGATATTCAATATTTGACTTACCAAAAATAAATGATATATATTTATTATTTTTAAAATGACAAAATTGCACATATCAACCTTTATGTTTCACCTAAAGTGCAGACTATACCCTTCACGTTAAAATCAGCCAAAACCAACTTTTATGCTCGTATTTTGATGCATGGGTGAACCTTTAAAACTAAACTATTACCCGCAACACTATCCATCACCCACAACAACTAATCCATAGCCACCATAACCATGTAAACCATTATCATCACCTTCAAAATTGATTCGATTAATATGTTTGAAGCTAATCTAGAGGTTTTAGAGGTGATAAAAATGAACTGTTATGTTCGATGGCTTCTTAATGAATTAAAAAAACGAATTCTTAAACTTGATTGACAACAGTCATCATCACCATCATCAACATACATGATTAATGGTGAATATATGAAATTCCGATCATGGAGTCTGCCGGGAGTAATGACGGAATACCTACTTTCACTTACATTTTTCACGACCACCTACTTTTACTCATAAATCATCGAGACCACCTACTTCTAAAAGAATCCCAATGTTCCCCGCTTTCCGATCCTTGTTCTTCGTTAATCACGCAATCAATCACAGAAACCTCTTTCTCGGGTGAGCGATGTTTGCAGGTGTCGGTTTCAGGATGAGCGGCATTTCTCGTTTGCAAGAGAAGGAGAAAATCTGGATGAGCGGCGACTGAGAAAGAGATAGAGAGATTGTTTTGTAGTTTAAGTAAAATGACCAAAAAAAACCATGTGAGGTGACTTAACTAAGATATCTAATGGTGTTAGTGTTAAAGGTTGACCACTAATTTCAAAGTGAGAGGTATAGTATGCACTTTATATGAAACCTAAAGTTTGATTTGTGCACTTTTGTCTTATAAAAAATATATCAAAATAAAATATAAGTAACAATTGTGAGGTTGGAGGAGAGAGTAACACGTGTCATCAGTTAAAATCGTTTATTAAAAGTTAGATTCGTGTAGATGCGTACTATTAACAAAACTATATAATTACAATAAGAATATCATCTCTTAAATAAAATTGATTTAGAAGGTTCTGTACGTTGAAAGCATACTTTGGGCGAATTTCAATCCATTTATGTCACTCTTTTGACCCGTTAATTATAGAAAGTGACCCATTCATCATATGTGCCATGGAATAAGGTTTTAATATCTTGTTGATATTGGGTCAATGGCAGATTTCTCAACAAAGCTTTGGTTTCCCCTGACGGGTCGAATGAAGATGGAACCGTTTGTAGTGCTAACGAGGTGGAAGAAGCAAAGGCGGTTCTTCGACTAATTCCGATACGGGTAAGCTGTTTGGGGTATGGGATTGTATTTGCTCAAACTTCCACATTATTCACCAAACAAGGAGCTACCATGGACCGGTCAATCGGGTCAACATTTGAGATTCCACCCGCCACACTACAATCTTTCATCGGCATCTCTATTATTATCCTCATTCCCATCTGTGACATGGTAATAGTTCCTCTTACCCGAGCAATTACAAACATACCATCTGGCATAACAATGCTTCAAAGAATTGGAACCGGCTTGTCTATATCTATTGTTTCAATGGTGGTTGCAGCCATCGTTGAAACAAAAAGATTCAACAATGCTCGAAAGTACGGATTATTAGATGACCCAAATGCAATGATTCCAATGAAGATATGGTGGTTATTACCTCAATGTCTATTAGCTGGAGCTGGTGATGTGTTTGTAATTGTAGGTATGCAAGAGTTCTTCTATGACCAAATGCCATGTGATATGAAAAGTATAGGTTTAGCACTTTACCTCAGTATATTGGGAATTGGTAGCTTTCTGAGCAGTTTTATAATCTCAGTCGTTGAAAAAAAGACAGGCGGAAACGATCAAGATGGTTGGATATCTGATAACTTGAATCAAGGGCATCTTGATTATTTTTACTACCTTCTTGCTGGAATTAGTGCTGGGGCATTTGTAATGTTTATATACGTTGCAAAATCTTATGTTTATAAAGGAGAAAGAGGTATGTGATGTTGCTGAGTTATGGTGGAATAGTGAAGATTTGTTGTGAATTGATGTTCATAGTTGCAGCATGATGTAATTGTTGCAAAGGCTGCTTACATTAAGGGATGTAAGTGGCTTTACTACCCTTTTACTAATAAAAGTGGATTTTAATCCACACTCTTTGGGATTTCTAGTGTAATAAAACCTGTATAACTACTAGAAGGCTTGTGTAGCCTAGCAGGATGATGAGTAAATATTACAAAAATCAAATCAAAAGTATAATTTTGAAGGCTAGAAGTTGGCTATAAAGTCCAAATTTTCTAAAAAGTGTAAAAAGTCATAAAACACCAATATGTCAAAAATAAAACACATCCAAAACCCATAAATAACAAAATGAAGATTACTAAAACATCATATATGTGGGTTGTGTTTTGTGGTTTCGACGATAAAGCTCTGATTATGGAATGACAAACATTATTCCGTTTTATATTTATAGTTCTAGGATTGTGTGTTTGAAGTTTTTATGGACTATTATGGTTCAAATATGGTGTTTTAGCAGTCTTCACTCTCTTATTTGTGGGTTGTAGGTGTGTTTTACGGCTAAAATCATAGCGTTTTATGATTGTTTACGCTTTTTAGGAAATTTGACTTTGTAGTCAAACCTCACCCTAATTTTCAATAATACTTGAAAAGGTTCGACGCCTATGATCCCTATGTTCCTGAGTACGAGCTTCGACAACCATGAAAACCTATCATGAAAAAAAGATAACATGAATGAACCAAATGTCTAGCAAGCGGAGGACTGGAATAACAACAATAAGAAACTATGCAAGAGCAACAATCTAACATCGTATACAATAACAGGTGTAGCAATAAGCATATATTGTAACTAGAGATACCTGATAAATCTGTGACAACTAGCCCATGTAACAATGTGAAAACGCTATGTGCAGATTCACATTGACCATTTAGTATATAGAAATGTAATAAATCTCGACTTTCTAACAAAACTACTTTAGGAGAAGACATTTATTTGGGTCTTGCAGCTGCCCACCTTAAAGTAGGAGTTTGGGATCTTGTAATGAGCATACTCTAGACAACACTTTTTTTTCTTTATTGACCCCTCAGTGGCCGAGTGAGGATGATCAATCATGTTTGGCCAAGTCCGAAAGCTGCAAGAAAGAAAAAGGGCTGCGAAGAAACAATGTTCATTGCTCTCAGAGCATAATGGCAAAAGATAATAATAATTATAATAAATAAATAGAATAAAATAAAATAAAGACTTGATCTTGTCACACCACCATAGTTAGTTTCATGTCATTGATATCACAAAATCACAATGATGTGTCTCTGGAACCCAAGTTCAGCTAACATGATGATGTAGTTACAACCAATACATCTAATCATAATAAATTGGATGTTATGGTTAGATCATGTGACAAATATACGAATTAATTTATAGCATAGATGTTCTTTCATTTCTTCTATCACTTTTCTCAGCATCTCATTCTCTCCATCACAAGTATTATCAGTTTACTTAAAGTAAGTCATTCTCTCCGTAAATCATAATAAATTTAATGTTATAGTTAGATCATGTGACAAAATATACTGGAATTTTAATTTAATTATTACTTTTATCTGGATCCAGTTCAATTTAAACATAACTAGCAATAAGGTTGCGGCGCGGGTATATTACAAACGTCGAATGGATTAATTTAAACGTTATGTGATGCGTTAACCATATGAAAGCACGCATTTCGACATATCTGATTGAACTCAATGTAACCTATATAAACATTGCGATTGGATCAAAACATAAAATAAATCAAATTTGTACAATGATAACGCATTATACGTGACTCGAGTCATACACAGAAAATGTAACGTGTATAACGGAAAAGCTGACACGTATAATCAAAAGAGATTAATTACATCTTTTGAAAAAAAAGGGAAAAAAGAAACCACAATTTGACTCCAGTCGGTTCAAAACAAAACATTCATAAAATTAATCGCGAAAACATATTATATTTGACCTGCTCGTTTCCCAAAAAAGGTTACGTCAAAACATACACCAACTCGAATTAATACCAAAACGCACATAAAAATATGCACGTAAAAAATGGTTTTTTTTAAACGAGAACGTATTATATATGACCTGACTTGTTTCCAGAAAAAGTTTACGTCAAAACGTAAAACAAATCGAATTTATACCGACACGTACATAAAAATATGCACGTAAAAAATAAGTTTTTCTTAATCAAAGGACATATAGCTATAAACTGGAAACAAAGTATTAGTAAAAAAACTTAATAGGTTAAATACGTTCGTAAAATCGTGCCAAGTAGCACTAATGTCACGCCAGTGTCAGCGACCACCAACATCAGAAAAGCTCTTAAAAATAAAATAAAAAAAGTAAAAAATAACACCGAACGAAAAAACTGACGTAAAATCATTGAACCACGCACGCCCGTTGCGGCGTGTTAATGCAAAGAAATTAGACAGAAACATTAAACACAGAAAATAATAACTAAGTCGATCCAGGACCCGCACGTAACGACAAACTTGTCAAACGGAGAAAAATACTGTCAAATGGGAAAAAACAGACCAAAAACGTTAAACCCCACACACACGTTGCGGCGTGTTGACTCGCAAAATTTAGAACGAAACGTAAAACGAAAAACTTGCAAGAGATGAAAAGTACGAGGGACCAAATTGAAAATAAAAAGCATTTTGGTTAAATAAAACTTTGGATAAAAAGTAAAAAAGTCATTGGGGTTAAAATTCAAAAGATAAAACCTTTATGGTAAAAGTGAAAAATGCAATGTATTTTTAAAACACTCTCAATGCATATATTACAACATGAAGCAATAAACTGTTGCTTATTTCTAATTTAGAAACTAGGTTATACAAGGGATTGCTTCCCGGGCAGCAAAATTTAAATTACATTAAAATTTGTGTAAATATGAAAATTATGCAAATAAAGTGACATATTACGTAAATTACTAACAAAGTGGATTGTATTCTTAGGTATAAAATTTTCATTATAAGTAGTGTACAAAAATAAGAAAAATAAAGAAATAAAACAAATAATGTTACATTTACAATTTACTGAAAGTAACATGAGCTCGGTCCGATTGGCTTGGTATGTTAATGTTAACATTATATGTAGATAGCAAATGTTTGTAATAGGCACCTTTTGTGTATCTTCATGTGTGTCGAATGAGTTCATTACACGTCTTCGGGTTCAATCAGTCTGCATGAACAACCAAACTCAGAATTGTTCTCGTTTCAGAACATGCTAAGAAGAATCTGAACAATTCCTACATGCCATGATAAGAAAACTATATGAAAAAATAAATACTTGAAATTTTTAAAACACACTAACTTGACACGTGGAAGAATATGTTGAACAGCAAGTTCCAGACTAAGAATGCGAGAGAATTTGGTGACTTTACATGCAGCTGTAATACGTACTTCAGATTCATTATCTCGAAGCAACCTCACGTATGTTCAAATCCGTCCAATTTTTTATGTGTAATCATAACTAGATTAGTAAAAAAACTAAAAAAGTAACGGAAATAAGAAGATTACTAAATGAACATAGAGCTGACCAACTTTTGTAAAAGTGAGCCAACATGTGAATAAGGACCATATGGAGCATAACCATAACCATGATCCATATCCCCATATACTCCCTGTATAGATCACAACCAATTGTTATCAACTTATCATAAAAGAAAACTATCATGCAACATCAATACAGTGAAACAAAATCTTACATGAGACATATAAACTCCATCAGGATTTACATATCTCGAGTAGTTATCCCAATCATTGGTGCTACCATCGTAACCTAAAAAAATATATCCATAATAAATAACAACCAAAACAAAATTCAAACATAAAGTAGAAAGCTTGCATAAAAATGCACTTATCAAATACAAATATCTTCCTAATCAACATACAAATATGTATCAAATTACCTCCATAATAATCGCCGTTGGGAGAATAAGCCACGGTTAGATCCATGAAATCTGGTATCAAACGGTAACTGAACCATCCCAAGGCTGATTCTAACCATTACCGGTGCTAGTGATATCAACCGAAGACTACCTAATAGTCACCCATACTTAACATCATAATATGCCTCTATATATAATATTAGCTAGTTACAAAACATTAATAAAACAACAATGTAGTATAATGTTACAAAAACCTCTATGCCTCACCTTCTTGGCGGGTTCAGGAATTTCCAATGTCTTCATTGAGAATCCAATGATTGGTTCTTGAGCAAATGAGCAGTTTTTGTAGAAGAAAAAGTAAAGGAATTCCACTTCTTTCAACATTAAATTGGTTAATTAATAACCACGCACAGTTGAATTAGGATTAAGATTCTAACATACACAATCAAATCAAACTTCTAAACACTATTTTTTACGATTATTCAATACAAAATCAAATAGTTAAGCTAAAAGTAAACAAATTTTCAAACGAACATTAATACATTCCAACAATACAATATTAAAATCCTCACTTATCAGTCAAAAAAAATGATTAACACGTATAATTAAAATAATAATCTTTGTATCTACTCAAAAGATTATGCTAAAATCTCAACGACTATAACAGCTATTACAACTGGAGTCCATTTTAATAAGAACATTTTTCGATCCAAACCAAATTTACACATTTTTTAAGATTGACCTGAACCCAGATTCACACAAACCAAATTGATACTTCTTTGAAATGACTCGTTTTGACCCGATCCCAGTTGCACCCTAACCAAATTGACACTAATTTTAAAAAAGACTCATTCTGGCCTGAACCTGTGTGAGACGAACCAAGTTTATACTTTTTAAAATGGACCGTTCTGACTCGAACCAAGTCGAGACCTTTTAAACGACCTGTTTTGAACCGAACCAAATTAGTGTTTTTTTTTTAAAACGGATGGTTTTAACCCAAACCACTGTTTTAAACAATCTGTTTCAATTTCATGTAACACATAACTAATACAGTTTAATAATTATAAAAAAAATATAACGTATATAATCAAATCAAACTTCTTAACCCTATGTTTCATTTGTTTTAAATTATCCATATCAAAGTCCAGCAAATCATAAACCACCCCTTTCGAGCTTACTTCAACAACATTCAAGCCAAAAAAACAAAACCAATATAAGAATATTATTATATGGATTATGATCGAATTCTGCAAATAAAAAAATGGATTTGAATTTTGAAGCCAAAAGTGGAATTGAGAGGCTGTACCATATTAGCCTAAATATTTTTATTTATTATATATATAAGATAAAATATTTTTTTAATCAAAGTATAAAGTTTAAAATGCTATGGGTAACTAAAGGTACAATTTAAAATGGCTATTTTCTAGCACTGCTATTATCAAAATTACGCACGGATATAATGTATTTATTTGTTTTGTCTCTCTAAACTTTTTTTTTTTTGTTTTGTTTCGAATTTCTGTATATATATAAGTTAGATTAGATGGTTATATAATTATTTATATTCATTTTGATAACTCTCTAGTCTTCGTTTTTAAGATTAAAACATAAATATTACTTTTATGTTTAGCACGTTCTTGTTTATCACCAACTATAAGAGTAAATAATAAAAAAATACAAGTGACAGTCATCATAATAAAAAAAAATAAAAAAAAAACCAAAAAACCAAATGCAAAAAATTTAATCCATGACATTATCAAAAAATCATGCCCAAAAACAATTATGAAAAACCAACATTACTATCTACAAATTGCCAAAGTTTTAACCTATAGATATCAAGCGAAACTTCGTAAGATATCAAATCAAAATTCACAACTGAAAAATGATTATGGCCAAAGCTGATAGTTTTAAGATACAATTCTTGCACCATAATAGTATTATATGTTATATGTTAGAAAGATTGGTGTTTGTTACTATATCAGCCTTTCAGGTTCGTTCTAGGCAAACTTTTCATTCCAATAAGCAAATGGGTCATCACATATTCACACGACCTTGTCCCAGCCTCACCGAGAATAAGGTAAACCAACACTAACAAACAGATTTAATCAATAGTCACTGATGATGCAAAACAATTCAGTATGACACCATTCGAGCTAATCGACATTTTTCAAACTAACAGAAGTCGCTAGAACTGAACCCGGAATCCCTCTGATCATGTTTAATGGTTAATTGTTTTTTTTTAAGAGTAAAATGCCATTTCCGTCCTTGAGTTTTGGCCAGTTTTGCGACTTTCGTTCAAAGGTATGTTTTTTTCCTCATCTGGATCCAAAAGGTTTAAAATTTTGTCATTTTCATCCGGCTCGTTAACTCCATCCACTTTTTCTCAGTTAAGCCAGGGGTATTTTCATCTTTTTTGAATACTTGTACATAAAGTGAAAAAGTCCGAATTGCCCTTTAAGTTAAAAAAACAAAAATACCCCTGATTTAATGGAGTGAAATTGATGGAGTTAACAAGCCAGGTGAAATTGGCAAGATATCAAACCTTTTGGATCCAGATGTGAAAAAACAAACATTTGAAGCAAAACTGTAACACCCTATAAAATTGTGTCCAATAATATAGTGACACGTATTGTATTTTTAATATAGTCAATTAAAGACTAATATGGACTAAAAGTGACAACATGCTCAAACTGAGCCTCTGAATGACTTTCTGATGTCAACATGCATAAACCAAGCCTCTGAACGACCATTAGTGTCATCATGCCTAACAATGTAGCCTCTGAACGACCATCAGTGTCGTTATGCATAAAATGTAGCATCTGAACGACCATTAGTGTCGTTATGCTTAAACTCGGCCTTCGAGTGACCATTGTGTCAATATGCCTAGCCTCTGAGTGACATCGGGGCACATTCCTCCTCAACCTCATAATTCAGATGCATACAAAGAATCAGGAGATTCGTCTCCTTGGCAACCAGCGAGACCATCTGTCTCTAATAGACACTCGCCCTCACATTCCCAAAATTCTTACCACTCCTATCATTCACACCATTCTCACCATTCCCATTCTCATCACTCTTATCATGAAGAATTTAACCCTAACCATTACTTTAACACACCTCCAGCCGATCAAAATCAGTTGGACCAGCCAAACCTATGGACGAGGACTCCGACCCAGAGATGCCGCCGTCAGGATCGAACGCGCATCCCATAGAAATATCAAGCGATTCGAAATCCTATGCAGGATCACCCTACCAAGGTCCTAATGAGTGAGACCAATACTGGAACCAATTCACCTTCACCCACACACCTTCCCATCACTCTCAACCACCTCCTATTCAAGAAGATGTCCACATGGAACCGGTGGACCAACCTCAACCACCACCTGAACCACCAAGAAGGAAGCGGGGAGCGCGTATGTCAGTACGTGCCGGACAAAGGTCAGGATTGCTGCCACCTTTGCCCAACTCCTACCCCACAATTCAAGAGGACCCACAAATGGGTGGACCCTCTAATGTTTCACAAATAGTGGAACCAACACCAACACCTGCTGTTCAACCACCACCATCGGGTTATACTAACCCAATCCCCACGTATCCAGACACATCTGGATATGATCCTTTTAACCCATCTACACCGGTAGACTATCAAGCATGGTCGCAAGACCCCTATACGCAGGCGGTTATGCACAACGCACTTTACCCGTCTCTTTTCCCACCTACTTATCCACCGACTAGATATCCAACTTATGGGTACCAGTATCCGATTATGCCACAACCTCAACCACAACCTCTGCCACCCCTTGAGGCCATTAATGAGGCCTTAGAAAGAATGAAGGAAATGCAACAACAGGCGGAGAAAACGGAGAAGAAAACAAACAAGTTCTTCAAAAAACTCTCCAAGTTGGTCAAAGGAAAGAAGGACGAGTGAAGTCTCTTCTAATTATATGTAGTCCCTGCGAGGACATTGTTATTTTTTTAGTCCCTGCGTGGACATTTTTATTTCTTTTAAAAGTCCTTGCATGGACAGTTTACTTCATTTTTTCTAGTATTGTAATTTCTAATTTAAAATTTAATGAAGTATTTTGGAATTATATATATATATATGTATTCATCCTCTTCAAGCGATCGTCTTGATTTTACTCGACTTTTTGATCATCCATATAATTCTAAAAAGATCTTAATGGTTTTGATTTAGCTGAGTAGCACAGACCACACATTTGGCAAAAATTTATTTAAATGATAGTTAAGAACGAAAGGGTCTTCTATCATGATAGTTAAGGGAAGTTATCCTTCTATCTAGATGTGGTGGACTAAGTTCAAGCCTCCAAGTCATTAAGGTCAATGAGACCGGGACTAATAATCAACCATTAAGGTCTTTTATGTTAACATTCAAGTAATGTGCATACTCGTGGTTGTGTGACTTGAGGAATCACACTAACCTCCAAGGTAATGGAATAAGTCCTAACCTTATATAGCCCATGTGATCAGTTTGATTCCGGCTACTATCACCAGTGCGGTGATGAATAAAACATCCATTAGTGATGTATTACTCTTTCGGGTTATGATTTATTTTATATAGCCCATGTGATCTATTTGCTCCCGGCTAAATATCACCAGTGCGATGATGAATAAAACATCCATTAGTAATATATTACCCTTACGGGTTATGATTTATTTTATATAGCTCATGTGATCTATTTGATCCCGGCTAAATATCACCAGTGCGGCCATGGATAAAACATCCATTAGTGATGTATTACCCTTTCGTGCTATGGTTTATTTTATATAGCCTATGTGATCTATTTGATCCCGGCTAATATCACCAGTGCGGTGATAAATAAATAAAACATCCATTAGTGATGTAGTGCCTATGTGCCATATATTATGTCCATTAGTGATAGGCCTATGTGCCATATCTTATGTCCATTAGTGACAGGCCTATGTGCCATATTTATGTCCATTAGTGACAGGCCTATGTGCCATTTATGTTCATTAGTGACGGGCCTATGTGCCATATTTTATGTCCTTCGTGACAAGCTTAAAGCTAAATAAAATTTGTCAAAGTATGACAATGACAGTTGTGACAATGCGATCCACTGTCCAATAATATATGGACTAAGTCCAAATTATAATTTACCTTTAATGGTCCTATTAAGACCTAGGCCAAATATAAATACTTTAAGCCTAAGAGTTGTGATGTTAATCACACTAGCTTGATTGGGTGGTGGATTTTTTTTATATCCAATGTTTAAAACCGATATGGTTGGTATACCATGGCTAAGGCAAATTTTATTTGGTATATAGAACCAAAGATTTGAAGAATGGCTAATTCTAATGAAGCACAAAGTAGCCATCGGAACGTCAACTCAAAGGACGCCGAAAATGTAGCCATAGATAATAATGAATTCCAATCACGCATTGATGCGGCTGTGCAAAAGGCCATGGGTAAGGCCATAGAAAAGCTAAGAGAGTCGAGTGCTACTCGCTCTAAACCATTATCGGTTACCCCGTCCTCAGCTCATAAAGAGAGCTCTGTTCACTCATCAAATGCGAAGAGTGAACCTAAGAGGATAGACTATGCTGATAGGTCCCGTTCTTCTAAGGACGGATGCACCTACAAGTACTTTGTCTCCTGTAAACCCCGAGACTTTAATGGGGAAAAGGGAGCCGTAGAAGCCCTAAAGTGGTTGGACGAGATGGAAACCATCGTAGACATCAGCAGCTGTGCTGAAAAGGATGTGGTCAAGTATGTATCACAATCCTTCAAGGGCGATGCCCTAACTTGGTGGAAAGCCATGATTCAGTCCATAGGTAAAGTATACCTATATAATCTGGGATGGTCTAAGTTTATGGACCTTATTAAGGAAACCTACTGTCCACCCCATGAGGTGGAGAAAATAGAGACAGACTTCTTGTCTCTTTCAATGAAAAACCTAGACTGTCGGAAGTATGTTTCCGACTTCAATTCTCTATCTAGGTTAGTATCCTACCTAATCACCCCTGAATCCAAACGCATTGCACGTTTTATCAATGGATTAGCGCCCGAGATTAAGGGCATGGTAAAGGCTGCTCAGCCTAATACCTATAGGTCTGCTGCAGACCTATCTCTCTCTCTCTCACCCTTGATCTTGTAAGGCAAAAGTCAGTTAAGCCAGAAACTGACGGTAAAAGGAAGAGAGATGAAGACAACTCCCAAAGATTTAATAAGAAAAATAAAGGGAGATTCGGGTTCAAAAGGAACCAAGGCAAGTCGGTTGTGATGCCATTTTGCAAAACTTGCAACCGCAAACACTAGGCAGTGTAATTCTGACTCATAAGCTAGACCTTGTGGTATTTGTAAAAGGAGAGGGCATAAGACCCTTTGATTGTAAAGATCTTAAGGATGTTGTATGTTATATCTGCAATGAAAAAGGGCACATTGCAACTAATTGCCCTAAGAATTCAAAGAATAATAATCCAAAGCCTGGAGAGGCCAAGAAGGGGAATGCACGCGCTTTTGGACTAACAGCTAAGGAAGTTGTTAATGACAATAACGTCATAACAGGTACTTTCCCCATTAATGAAATTTATGCTAGAGTTCTTTTCGATTCGGGTGCGGATAAATCATTTGTTGATCATAAGTTTAGTAAATTATTAAATTTACCCATAAGAACTCTAGATAAAACTTATGAGATAGAACTTGCCGATGGAACCTTAGAAACTGCTTCTTCCATTCTTGATGGATGCTCTATATCCATTAAGAATCATTACATCCCTATCTCTCTTTTGCCAATGAAATTGGCGGGGTTCGATGTTGTCTTAGGTATGGATTGGTTATCTTATAACCAAGCCCGTATTGCCTGCGATAAAAAGCTCATCGAAATTAAAACCCCATCTGGTGAAATGATCACCATCCCCAGAGACTCATACTATGGACTGCCAGACAAGGTGTCGTTTTTAAGGCATCCAAGTGTTTGAGAAGAGGCTGTGTCATCTACATGGCACAAGTTCCATAAATGAACCAAAGCCGAACCTTGAAGATCAACCAGTTATCTCGGAGTATCCCGATGTTTTCCCTGAAGAACTACCAGGCCTACCTCCGAATAGGCAAGTGGAGTTCAGAATTGATATCATACCAGGATCAGCACCCGTAGCTAGAGCTCCGTATAGACTAGCTCCAACCGAAATGAATGAGTTCAGAGTTCAATTGGACGAACTCTTGGAGAAAGGCTTTATTCAGCCTAGTTCCTCACCTTGGGGAGCTCCTATCCTGTTTATAAAGAAGAAAGACGGTTCGATGTGAATGTGCATCGACTATCGTGAGCTGAACAAGTTAACAATCAAGAATAGATATCCTCTGCCTAGGATCGACGATTTATTCGACCAACTTCAAGGGGCTAGTTACTTCTCCAAGATCGATTTAAGATCAAGATATCATCAATTAAAGGTTAGGAGCGAAGATGTTCCTAAGACCGCCTTCAGGACCCGCTATGGTCACTTTGAATTTTTGGTGATGTCTTTTGGGCTCACAAATGCACCAGCAGCATTCATGGACCTCATGAATAGAGTCTGCAAGACATATTTGGATAAATTTATGATTGTCTTTATAGACGACATACTTATCTACTCTCGTAATCAAGCTGATCACGAGAAACATCTTCGGTGCATCTTAGAACTCCTAAGGTAAGAGAAGCTTTATGCTAAATTCTCTAAGTGTGAGTTTTGGCTCAAAGAGGTCCAATTTTTTGGACATATGGTAAGTGAGCATGGTATCCAAGTGGATCCCGCCAAAATTAAGGCCATAATGAATTGGGAAGTACCCAAGACCCCAACAGAAATTCGTAGTTTCCGAGGATTGGCTGGATATTATAGAAGGTTCATTGAGAACTTTTCAAGAATAGCCACTCCTTTAACTTCCTTGACTCGTAAGAATATTAAGTATAATTGGGGTCCAAAGCAACAAGAATCTTTTAAGATTCTCAAACACAAGTTGAGCAATGCTCCTGTGTTATCTCTACCTGAAGGTACTGGGAACTTTGTTGTTTATTGTGATGCTTCGCATACCGGTATGAGCTGTGTGTTAATGCAAAATGGCAAAGTAATTGCCTATGCATCATGACAACTAAAGGTGCACGAAAGGAATTATACCACCCATGATTTGGAATTGGGTGCCGTTGTATTTGCACTAAAACTATGGAGACATTACTTGTATGGTACAAAGTGTGTTATATATACAGACCATAAAAGTCTCCAGCATCTGTTCAATCAGAAAGAATTTAACATGCGACAACGACGATGGATGGAAACGCTTAATGATTACGATTGCGAAATTCGCTACTATCCAGGAAAGGCAAATGTAGTTGCCGATGCCTTAAGTTGCAAGGAACGAGTTAAACCTATAAGGATTAACTCCAAGAGCATTAAGCTCAGAAATAGCTTAAATGAGAAGCTATTAGATGCGCAAAAACAAGCTTTATTAGAGGCTAATATCCCTAATGAGGGATTAGGCGGAACTGTTGATCAGTTAAAGCCTAGAAAGGATGGAATCCTAAGATTTAATGATAGAATTTGGGTTCCAAGCTTTGGAGGACTTAGAAATCTAATCCTCCAAGAAGCGCACAATTCAAGATACTCAGTTCACCCAGGAGGTGACAAGATGTATCAAGATCTAAAAAAGAATTATTGGTGGATAGGTTTGAAGAAATCCATAGCCACTTATGTAGCTAAGTGTCTGACGTGTTCGTAAGTTAAGGCCGAACATCAAAAGCCGTCAAGACTTCTATAACAGCTTGAAATTCCCACTTGGAAATGGGAAATGGTAACTATGGACTTGATTACCAAGTTACCTAAGACCAAAAGTGGAAATGACACTATTTGGGTCATAGTGGATAGGCTGACTAAGTCAGCACATTTCTTGCCAATTAAAGAGACTTATAGTTCTGACAAATTGGCTAAGTTGTACGTGGACAAGATTGTGTCCCTACACGGTGTGCCAGTATCTATTGTATCTGACAGGGGTAGTAGATACATATCTCATTTTTGGATAAGTTTCCAACAATATTTAGGCACATGATTAAACCTTAGTACAGCTTACCATCCGCAGACTGATGGTCAAAGTGAGCGTACTATTCATACTTTGGAAGACATGCTTCGGGCATGCGTGATTGATTTAGGTGGAAGTTGGGATGACCACTTACCCCTAATAGAATTCTCCTACAATAACAGCTATCATACTAGCATTAAGGCTGCTTCTTTTGATGCCTTATATGGGAGAAAGTGCCGAACACCCGTATGCTGGCAGAAGTTGGGGAGGCCCAACTATCAGGACCAGTGATTGTCCTGGAGACCATGGAAAAGATTGTGCAAATCCGTGATCATCTCAAAGCTGCCAGAGATAGGCAGAAGAGCTATGCTGACAAGAGGCGTAAACCTCTTCAGTTCCAAGTAGGGGACAAAGTCATGCTGAAAGTATCACCCTGGAAAGGTGTGATGCGTTTTGGAAAGAAGGGCAAGTTGACCCCAAGATACATAGGACCCTTCGAGATATTCAAATGTGTCGGCACTGTAGCTTATAAGCTCAGATTGCCAGAGGAGCTTAGTGGAATTCATGATGTATTCCACATATCAAATCTTAAGAAATGTCTAGCCGATGAGTCGCTAGCAATGTCGCACAAGGATGTGCAAATTGATGAAAACCTAAGGTTCATTGAGAAACCAATTTCAATCGAGGATCGACAAGTTAAGAAGCTCTGAAGAAAATTGATACCTATAGTAAAGGTTAAATGGATGCCTTCAGAGGTCCCGAGCATACATGGGAGGTTGAGTCGACTATGCGACAAATGTACCCCCATCTTTTTGAATAAAATCTTGAGGTCGAGATTTCTTTTAAGAGGGTGAGGATGTAACACCCTATAAAATCGTGTCCAATAATATAGTGACACGTATTGTATTTTTAATATAATCAATTAAAGACTAATATGGACTAAAAGTGACAACATGCTCAAACTCAACCTCTGAATGACTTTCTGAAGTCAACATGCATAAACCAAGCTTCTGAACGACCATTAGTGTCGTCATGCCTAACAACGTAGCCTCTGAACGACCATCAGTGTCGTTATGCATAAAACGTAGCCTCTGAATGACCATTAGTGTCGTTATGCTTAAACTCGGCCTCTGAGTGACCATTGTGTCAACATGCCTAGCCTCTGAGTGACATCGGAGTCAACATGCTTATAGTGAGCCTCTGAGTGATCCTTTACGTAGTCCTAACTCTCATATGTCATGTTTGTTGGACGAGAGTGATTAAATCCATTATTATATGAAGTTGGATAATGAAGGGACTAAAAGTGTCAACATGTTAATTTACACCTCTGAGTGACCTTTTAACGAACGGAGAGCTCGATAATGTCCGGGCATAATCTCGGGTATGCCAAGTATTGGCTCGGAGGGCTAATTATACCAAAAAGGTGTTTTAGAAGGCTTTTATAAGTTAAGGGGTTAAAAGTGTCACTCTTTGAAACTGGCCATGGGGCGGTCGCAGGCCGCGAGAGACCTCGCCTGGGTCTCTCGCGGGTCGCGAGAAAAGGTTTGCAGCAGAAAGTTTTTCTTGGCTGCCACACAAAGCTCCAAAACCATTAAAACTGAAGCCATGGCTTCCCAAACTGCTATGCCACGTTTTGGGACACTTGTAAGCTTCTTCTTACAACCCTAAACACTTGGCTTCACATCCTTTGAGCTCTCCAACTATAAATAGGTGCTTAAGTTCACAATTCCAACTTGCACTTTTCTCATTAATTCACTCTTCTCCCTCCTCTGGAAGTTCCTAGCTGAAAGGAGTATCCAACTTAGTTCTCTTGCATTCTAGGAACCTCTTGTAAGTGTTCCTTGCTCTTGCATTTTCGTTTATAGGCTTTTATAGCCAAAAGTCAAGTGTTTTACGGAAAACGCTTTGACTTTCGGTTAAGACCATTACGATCCAGCCATTGTTAGAAATGAACATGGCTAAGTGATTGTAATAAGGTAGGTGTTAATCCCTTCAAAGGGCACCTCCTGAAGATCACGTTTGCTAGACCAATTGACGGGTCAAAGTTATGATATTAAAAAGTCAAACAGGCCATTTTTCGGAAAAATCATAAATTGATCTTATATATGTTATGAAACCTGTTTTGACACTTAAACAAGTTGGTAATAATTATTAGAGCATATAAGAACATGTTCGGCTCGTCAATTTCAGTTCTAGGGTCGGTCGCAACCGAAACTCGCGAAGTTTGATTTCTGCTTTGACTTTCCATTTTGACCCGATTTAGATTAGTTACCTACTGATCTAAAGTTGCATTATGATCATAATATAATGTAGCATAACCCTATGAGGTTATATTACATGATCATAATCAGAATCCAAGTTTATGCGCAAGTTCCATAATTATGCCATCTTTGACCAAAATGTCCTTTTTGCATAAAACAAGGTCTTAAGTGATAATGAACTTAAAAATGAGTTTCCTACTGATGTAATATTATAAGTAGGATTATTTGGGATGTTAAATCAAGTTATAAACTGAGTTTTCAAACAGGTCCTTAAACTATGTCGATAAATGACGGTTTTAGCCCTTGTGGCTTATAAAATGGTTTTAATCAATTTTTTTCAAGGTAAATCATTTACCTGCTGATATGTTATATTAAATAACATATTTTAAACATTTTTATCTGACCTTAACGTCAGTTTTCGTAAGCATCGCTTAAATACGTCATTTTACGACATAAGCGCCGTTTCGGCGCATAGTATGGTATTAAACCATATTATTTGACCAATACTTGATACCTACTGATTTTAAAACTTATTTTAAACATATTTACTGTAGGTACATGTTATAAACTCAGAATCCCAAATAATTTATAAGCTATGTGTAAAATGACCAAAATGTCCCTTCTGTGCATATATTGGTCGTAAAAGATAAAATACACATATAATTGATATCCTACTGATATTATATCATAAATAAAATAGTTTTCCAGAACACTTATGATTATAAACTTAAAATATATTCAAGTTACTTTTATACGGTATATAGTTACCGAAATGCCCTTATGAGGCATAGTTTCGTTTTAAAACCTTAACAGGCATATAAGTTGATATCCTACTGATATTTGAACTTATTTAAAATATAATGGCATGTAGAACTTGTCCATGACTTATCCGGTTACCCATTATCGCTTATAAGCATACGGTTGATTATACGTATCTAGTTTACGGAATTCAACCAAAATGGGTTTAACCTTATCATTTCAATCTCAAAATCCAGAATGTTAATTGTTTACCCATATTATACAAGTCAAGTACTTGTCAGGATTAAACTACATTCTATCCGATCATCGTTTAATCAAGCGTCATACGTAATGATCATGTACACTATTCGGTTTATAAGACCGTTAGTATTTAATTGGCTAGCTTATGCCATAATCCAGACTAGAGTCTTGCCAGTAAATGCTATCTGCACTTGGTACTTTTGTAACGGCTGAGTTATTTAAAAATGAAAGAAGAAGACTAGCTCAGGTAAATTCTCTCGACTTATTTTCCCTATACGGGCTTGGGAGACGATAAACTATTACCGCTTGGTCCAAAATGGGTCAATCAAATGCCGGTTTGTGGTTAGTAAACCCCATATTTTGTTTTAATCAGTTTTGTTTGATAACTTAAACATCGGGGGTTAAATTACCGTGTCCTGGATATCCTCGGCTCAATACATTAGTTATTGGCCACGACATTAGCACGGAGTGTAGGCATACACCTGTCAGATGCTCATATGCAAATTACCCAAGACGTTGGGGATAACTCCTTCGTGAGTTCTAAGTGGTGTGTATTTAATCATGTCTCGGTTTCTGTACTGGGCCCTGTATGTATTGACAAACATTTGAATCTGATACAAGGTTGCAAAGTCAACTTTCCCAAGTTAATAAAAGATTTTGTGCCGTTTTGCACTTAAAAATCATTTTTAAAGTTTTCAAAATGAGTCAGTTGGGTGTATTTACCAGCGAAAGCTGACGTATCGTCCAAAGACTAAACTGCAGGTATAATACGAAATAGGCCAGAAGCTGCTCGGTAGTGGTAGAGGATCTTGCAAATCCTATATCTGCCTAAAGTCTGTTTTATATTCTTTCTTTGTACATTTTTTGATCCGCCTGTGGATCTTCTATTACAAGCATGTATATTATTTTGTATTTTCGAACATTCGGTTTGTAATAGTAATTTTACACCAAGACTTCCGTTGTGTCATGTTTAATTGACTATGATGTTATCAACTGACGTCACGATACTCCCCACCCGGCCCACTGGTGCATGGATTTGGGTTGGAAATCCAGCGTGTGACAAAAACTGACCAAACCTCAGGTTCGAAAAAGGCATTTTACTCTTTTCTAAAATTTGGAAGTGTAATTTTGTCAATATGCATATCTATACTATATTATAATGTATAACGAAGGGGGTATTTTAAGATAGGGTTATTGGATTTTAATAATCCTAAGTTTCACCTATTGGCCAATAATAATCACAACTTTATCCTCCAACAATCCCAACTTGTAAGAATTTGGCCCTTATTGATCCTTTTTCCAACATGATGCACTTAAATTAATCAATAAGTCTACAGGTGTACTTGAATCTATTGAGAAAGCCAAATTCTTATATGTTTGAAAATGATTAATGGGGGCCAAACTTTTATAAGTTGAGATCGTTGGAGGGAATTTTTAGAGTTGGGATTATTATCGGCCAACATGTGAAATTTAAGATTTTTAAAATACAATAACCCTTTAAGATACCCAAAACTTAAAGAGCTTTTTTTAGTTTAAGCACAAGGTTAAACCCAAATTTGAGGGTAAATTAGTCTTTCAAACACTAATTACATTTTAATCCCCTCATTTTAGTTACATTTTAATTCTCTCGTCTTTGACCAAATTATTATTTACATTTTATCTTTTTATAGAAAAAACTAATTACCCTCGATTTTTAAACAACCATAACTTTTTTTGTAAACTAATATCGTTTAAAAAATTATAAAAAAACAAGTATTCATTTTCTTTAATTAGAGTCTAGGATAGCTATAGTTTTTTTTAATTAAAAAACTTGATATGTTACGTGATTAACAATGTCTAGGAGTGAATGTTAACTCAATCGTTAACTGAAGACGGAGAGAACCAAACCGAAATCAACCAAAATATAAATTGACTGAAAACCCATTAGTCGAAAACCAATTAGTCGAAAATCGAATTAACCAAAAACCAGTTATCAATTTTTTTGTAGCCTCATTTAACCAAAATTAACCGAACGAAACCAGTTATTCATATTTTATTTATTTATGGCTTTTATTCCTCCGGTTTATGTATGTCATCTATTATACCTACATTTCAACTATTTATATTTCCATTTCATGTATTTATACATACATTTCATGTATTTCAAAATAAAAGTTTTAGACAAAGTTTGGTTTTGACTATTAATTGAAACTAAACCAACTAAATAAAATACCATAAATCTAACTGAATAAATCAAACTGATTTATCGAAAACCGATTGGGTAATAAAATGGACTAACCGATGATTTCGGTTCATAATAACTTAACCGACCAAACCACGCCCACCACAATGAAATGGACTAGCTCATGACTTTGTTATGACATATATCCACCATAATAATGATACAATAAGTATTGCACGAATTTAAAACTACTAGAAACAAGTACCACAATGCGAAGTGTTGCCTCGAAACATAGCGCGGACACCCTGCTAGTATTTAGAAAAGAAGGAGATATATTCAAATTTTTTTGGGTTAGGTAAACATGCCATTAGGAAGATTTAGAAGGAAATATATAGTTATTACTTATACTTATTATAGTTCTCTCAAGAAGAAATATATGAATTAGATTATAGTTTAATTATATGAGTGTGTATAATTTGTTAAATCATTGATAATGCACACAATATTAAAATTAAGTTGTGATTATTAACTTATTGTAACTACTTTATTTCATCAGTTTAAATGTTACTTTCATAACATGTCATTATATTTTGTTAACATCAAAATCATATCCAGATTAATTAATTTGGTTATCTTAACGATATTTTCTATGTCACCATCCTACCTTGTCACGAGATGTAATGCGAAACACGTCATCTGTGACATGCCAAATAACGAGAAGATTACGTGTAATATGTAAAACAATTTTTAAACCTTAAAAAATCATGTATATTTAAATAAATAATTATAATATCAAATATATCGAATTAGATATGAGTTTAAAGCGGAAAATAAAGAAAAAAATTATGTAATACTAGTGTTATACATGCTACTTAACTAGACGAAACCACACAATGCTCTTTAATATTTAGGTTGTATTCTTATTAGGTAATCGTCATACAATACAATACCATAAAATAGATTTTAATTTCATGTGTAGATTTGATGATGAAAATACTAACCCATCAAATGGGCGGCATGCTGATGTTAATTAAGAACGACAAATGTGCTATTAGTTGGTTAGTTATTTACTTATTTTGTATAAACATATGAATTACTCTTGTGAATTCTTTTAATATTATCATCTATTCTTTGGACAAAGGACTAATGGTCTTCATAATGGAGTAAAAAATTCATATGATACGTTTCTATTCTTTTCTATGGAGTTGTTCATGTGTCTATTTTCAACCCCAATTAGATAGGTTTTCATTATTAAAAATGTATTGCTTGTAAACTGTTGATTCAAAACCTAGAAAATTTTTAATTATTCATATGATATTTGATTCCCCTTGTGTATATGAAAAGATAGAAAAACCTTTCACGTATAATTGTTCGAGGGCAAGTTAATTACAAACTAGTTTAAGGTAAACAATATAAGAAACGTATAAGTATTTTTATGATTTTGATGACATATAAAAAGATTAAGTAACAGTCACTTTCTAATTTTTATGTCAAACGTATATACAATTCTTTTTTTTATTAGATGAATGTATAAAGTTTTTAAAATCATTAATATACACAAAATATTTGAATTAAGTTACTTGTCATTGTTTGTTCTATTATTTCCAATTGTATATATATAATTGTTGAGCTACCGTTAACTAACACGGACAACATAGCTTAACGAAGGCATGCGCGAACCCAAACCGTATGAATGACAATATTTATCCAAATAATTGCATGAAGTGAGTCATAATTAATTACTCTTTTAAAATAATAACAGTTTCTTTTTTGTCTTCTTAATGTGTAATCCACCAACTTGTTCAAAATGAAGGGGCCAACCAAAATCTTGCGATCCTTAATGAACGTCGATTGCTACTTGCGTACAACCGAATCTATCACCTTAGCCAGACTAGTCTATTTGCTTAAAGCTTTGCAATAATTTAGTATTTCAAATTAACTGAAGAGTAGTAAATGATGCAATATTACATCTTCGATGAATATAGGAAATATAGTTTGTAAAAATGATATCAAGATTAGATGTACCCAAACCAATATTATTATTAACCCTTAAAGAATGAACAGATATTACAAACAAATTTGAAAGAAACACTCACAATACTCTTCTCACAAACAGATTATCAATAAGATAATCTGCATAGACAAATAACAAGTAACATAATATTGAATCAAAGAGATTCACTAGAAACCCTAATCGCCTAATGAGAGATAAAGCAATAATGCACTAAGTGTAACCAAAGGGCAAGTTAGGTGCACATATCCAGAAGCAACTTTATATAGGCGACCAGGACCCTTGTAACTATATCCGAATAACCCGGTATAGTTCTAACACCTTGAACAACTTTATGTTTTCACATTACAGCCTCAGTCCAAGTCCAGCATTCCAAGCCACGTACAAACCCAGCATTCCTCTAGTATACCCAACACTCTTGTCCAATAAGCAATCCAATAATCAATATGAAAACATAAAGAACCATTATTAAATGAAATGTGACATATGAAATAATTGAACTGAGACATGTCTTATTTTAACACACCCCCTCACAATTCTATTAGTTAAACATATCAAACAACTTCAACATATGATAAAGGACTTGATGTATTTTAAGTAAAACGCCTTTTGTAAAAATGTATGCAACTTGATTTGCAGACTCTATACCAACACACTTTAAAATACCTTTTGCAATTAAGTCTCTTAAGTAAATCAAATTAAATTCGAAATGTTTGGCCCTATCATGAAATATTGGGTTTGCTGCATAGACATAGCAGCATTATTATCACAATACAAATTTATAGGAATGTCAATTTTAATCTCCAACTCACTCAATAAATTTTTCAACCAAATTATCTCACATGCAGCTGCACACATAGACCTATATTCAGCTGAAGCTGAAGACATAGAAACGTAGTTTGTTTCTTGTTTTTCCAAGACACTAAGCAATCACCCAAAAAAACACAAAACCCAGTAACTGACTTTCTAGTCACTAAGCATTTAGTCCAGTCAGAATCAACAAACTCAGATAGACCAAAAGAATCACTTTTACTGAACAATAGACCTTTTCCTAGAGCAGACTTAAGTATCTTAATAAATGAAAAGCCTACAGCATATGAGATGTCAGGTCGAGTGTGTGACAAATAAATTAACTTCCCTACTAACTGCCCATAACCAGTAATATTTTCTAAGTGACTAGAATTATTGTCAAGCAAAGAATTAACAACATGATTTTGATCAATAGGTACCCTAACAGGTTTACAACCTAGCATACCATATTCAGCTAACAAATTAGTACAATATTTTCTTTGAGATCGACAAATACCAGCACCACATGACAAAACTTCTATCTCTAAGAAATATTGCAACAATCCAAGATCTTTGATCAAAAAATTGGTTTTTAAGCTTTGCTTAATATTTTCAATTTCAGCCAAAGAATTACCTGTAACAACAATCTCATCTACATATACAAGTATAACCACAAAGACATCATTTTTATTCTTAATAAATAAGGATGTATCACACTTGCTTTGTAACATTTATGTAAAACGGGTTCCAAAACCGCTCCGTTTGAAATCATGTATTAAAGCTCATTAAGCATTCATTTAATAAATAAATTACATCATCAAAATAATAACCAATAAAAGAACAAAAAATAATTAACTCTTAAAATAATAAAAATAAATAATAAATGGGGCAGCCGGGTTTCGAACCCGGGTCCCCATCAAGCACACACACTCTACACACCGCTGAGCTACACATACTTGATATGTTAAAAACTAAATTAAATAAACTTAATATACAAATAACTCTAAAACCTGCAACTTCAAAACAACAGAACCCGTAACCGCCCTGTTTCAATCAAAACCTAATCCCTGATTTCAGTTGAAAAACGGAAGTAACAGATATCCAAGAATCAGTTACAATCGGGGAAACCAAGATTAATTCAACTCAAAACCATTTTAAAATAAAAAATTTCAAAATCTTGAAATCGAACATCCTTCAATCATTGGGCCTATAAATACAACCCTTTCTCGTCTGATTGAACTCGTTCATTTCAAAAGCAAATTTTGTTCTTGCTCTGCTCGAAAAGCTCTCGTCGGAGAACATCTGCTCGCCGGAATCCGCCACCGGAAAACCGAAATCCGTCTTTAGTTGGTATACGTCTTTAAACCCATCTGTAATCTATTATTAGAATACATCAGCTTCGAATCAATTAAATAGAAGTGTTTAAAATTAATTTCAGGCGGGTTTATGTTTTGGTTTTGGGTTTAATGAAGAAGATGAAGTTCTAAAGAGATTATATGTATAATTAAAAATGGATCTTAAACCGAGTTAGATACACAGTCCAGCGGTGGATTGTGTGCACTTTTGTACAACACGTCCCTAGTTCGAGTCTTGTGCATGTCCTGTTTCTCTGAAAATAAACCCATTTTTAACTGAAAAAGATCGATGGTCATCAAGTGCATAAATGTATAATAATATCTGTTTACACCGGTTGACACCCAGCCCAGTTAGTAGGGCTTGGTGCATCACATTGTGGAGGTTCGGGTTCGAGGCAGACATTATGCACCGGTTCAAAGGTTTTAAAATCTTTTTAATTAAATAAATTTCAGAATTTACCTAACTAGTATATAAGAATAATTAAATTAGAGATTATTTCAGGTTAGACACGTAACTCAGTTGGTAGAGCTGCGTGAACGTATACGGGAGGTCACGAGTTCCAACCTCACACACCTGCCTAATCCTACACGCATAAAACCGGTCAGACTGTCGGGTCTGACAATCCAAAAATTATTAATTTTTTTCCTTTATTAATTTCATCTAAAACTCATTTAAAAATTCTTAAAATAAGACTTTTTAGGTTTAACAATTTCATTAATTGCCCTAAAAATAAACCTAAAAATCTAATAAAAAGCATTAATTAAAAATATTAACTTTTATTTATTTATCGAATTATTGCGTTATTATTTAGGTTAGTTTCCTTCGTCGATAAATCCTAAATTCATGCGCGTTTGTCATCAATCCAAGGAAACGCACCCACTGTGAGTGAATCCTTACAAATTCCCCTTTTTTATTCATGTTTTGGGGTGTATCATGTGTCTTTACATAGTTTTATTTATTCAAACACTTGTGCTAACACCATTATGTGATCTAATGTGTATATTTTTGTCGTTGTTGTTATATGTGGTTACATTATGTCATTTCAGTGCAATCATTCATACAAGGCCTATCAGTTCCTGTTGGCTACGAGTTGAGCATCGCGTGCCTCATTAGATCAGCTCTGTTTGATTCCTTGATCTCACAGTTCATCATTTATCATGCATGTGTACATTGTTGACATTATGTGGTTTGTTTATATATACATATGCTCATACATGGTCTTTGCACATTTTTTTATAAATTAATCAATGAAATTGAATTGTTTAAATGTTTAATTTAGATTCACTCGCCAACTTTTGTTGACCCAAACTTTTATTTTACGCATGATACAGGTGGACAGGCTGAGGAGAGGAACACTTAGGATTGACTTTAGAAGATGAATAAAATATGTCTTGTTTAGAACAATATTTCTTGTTTTTGTATGTTCCTTTGTGTTTGGATACTTTCTTTTAAATTTCAATTAATAAATATGAAACTTAATGATAGTAAATATCATGAGCTTTGATGAAAACCCAATCATGTCCCGACTTCTATTTTCGCTACGGGTCAGGGTGTAGACATGCTTTGTGTAAAGCCAATACCAAGTAAAACACTAACCAATTTTTCATTCCACATTCTAGGGCTTGTTTAAGCCCATATAGTAACTTATTTAGTTTACAAACTTTGGTCACACCATTAGAATCATTTGACTTATATCCTTTAGGTAAAGACATGTAAAACTCCTCATTTAAGTCACCATACAAGAATGCACTGTTCATATCTAATTGATATAAATGCCAGTTATTTTGAACAGCTAATGTAATTATGCATCTAACAGTAACTAACTTAACAACTGGAGAAAAAGTCTCCTGATAGTCAATACCCTCTTTTTGACTAAACCCCTTAGCTACAAGTCTTGCTTTATATCTTTCTATTTCACCACTAAATTTATACTTTATTTTATAAATCCATTTACAACCCACAATACTTCTATTTTCAGGCTTATTAACAATATCCCATGTATGATTTATGTACAACGCATGAAGTTCATGATTTATCGCAGAAACCCAGTTGGGATCTTTTACAGCCTCTTTATAAGTTTTGGGTTCAACAGTTTTAGAAAGAGTAGAGGCAAAAAATTTATTTTCTAGAGTTAGTTTAGAAAAGTTAACAACCTTTTCCACTTCGTATTTTACTTTCCCCTCTATAACAAAATCATTTAGCCTTCTAGGCAAAACAGATGTTCTGGTTGATCTACGAGGCAAAACTGAAGCATTAGAACTTTTTGTGTCACCCTTAGAAGGTATTTGAGCTTCATCTGTGACTGTCACAGGGTCTGCCCTGTCAGATGACTCTGGAAATTCACTGATCTGCTGAATATCAGCCTCCGCAGTAGAAGTATCATGAGTCACTGACTGCTAACCTTCCTGTGTATTCACATCAGACTCACCTTGTTCCCTTCTTTCATCATTGGGATCATCCACATTTGAAAAGTGTTTGAGTTCTGAGTCATCATACAAATCAAAAAATTTAAAGAATTAATGCCTTTTATTAGATTGGAATCAAAGCTATCAAAAATAGATTATTCCTTAAAAGGAAAAATTGTTTCATAAAACTTTACATCCATAGAAAAAATTATACTTTTTGAGTGAAGACTAAACAACTTATACCCCTTTTTTCATAAGAATACCCAATAAAGACATACTTTTCAGCCATACTATTTAGTTTATCATTTTCATTTAAAACAGTAAAAACCACAGATACCCAAACACTTTCAAATGATCTAAGAAGGGTTTAAATTTATAAACTAACTCATAAGGAGTTTTACTAGCAAGCACAGCATTAGAAGTCCTATTTATAAGATATGCAACAGTTAATACACACTCATTCCAAAATCTAACAGGTAAATTACTATGAAACATCAATGCTCTAGTAATATTTAGCAAGTGCTTATGTTTCCTCTCAACATTGTTGAGGGGTATAAGCACACGAAGTCTGGTGAACTATTCCATACTATTTACATAATTGACTCATTTGATTATTAAAAAACTCAGAGCCATTATCACTCCTAAAGCATTTAATAGATTGATTAAATTGGATTTTAACTATGTTAAAAAAACTGTTAATATTTTCAAAAACCTCTGTTTTATGTTTCATTAAACATACCCAAACAGCCCTGTAATAGTCATCAACTATGGTAAAAAAATACTTATGCCCTTCCCTGCTAGCAACCCTATAAGGGCCCCACACATCCAAATGAACAAGCTCTCCCAATTGAGAGCTTTTGTGTTCACTCAGAAGGAAAGGCTCTCTATGTTGCTTGGCCCTGTGACATACTTCACAGCGACCATGATCAATGTCAGAAGAAATGTTCAAAGTATCTTTAAACATTTTAATAGCTTGATCAGCAGGATGCCCGTTTAGCATGCCACAATTTATAAACTGATGTATTACTACGAACCATATTAGACACAACAGTATTACCACACATGTATAAACCTTCTAGCTGACTACCAATCACCAGGATTTTCCTTGTTAACAAGTCCTGCTGTAACACCCTGTAAAATCATGTTCAATAGTATAGTGACACGTGTTATATTTTATTTTTAGTCTATTAAAGACTAACAAGGACTAAAAGCGTCAACACGCTCAAAAACTAAGTCTTTGAGTGATCTTCTGATGTCAACATGCATAAACCAAGCCTCTGAGTGACCATTAATGTCAACATGCTTAAACTTGGCCCCTTAGTGACCGTGTGTCAACATGCGCAACCTCTGAGTGACATTGGAGTCAACATACTTACAATGAGCCTCTGAGTGATCATTTACGAAGTCCTAACTCTCATATGTTCCATTTGTTGGACGAGAGGGATTAAATCCGTGATTATATAATAGTTGGACATTGGAGGGGTTAAAAGTGTCAACATGTTAATTTATGCTCTGAGTGACCTTTTAACGAACAGAGAGCTCGACAATGTCCGGGCATAATCCCGGGTACGCCAAATATTGGCTACGGAGGGCTAAATATGCTAAAAGAGTGTTTTAGGAGGTTCTAGGAGGTTTTATAAGTTAAGGGGCTAAAAGTGTCAAATTTTGAAAGTGGCCTAGGGGCTCGAGAGGCAAGGCTTGTGCCTCTCGCGGCCCGCCAGAGAACTGTATCCGCAGAAAATTGCCTTGGCCATCACACAAAGTGCCAAAAACCAATTAACTAGAAACTATGGATTCCCAAACTACTATGCCATGTTTTGGGACACTTGTAAGCTCCCTCTTACACCCCTTAGCACCTGGCATCACCTCCTTCAAGCTCTCCAACAATCTTTAGGCACACGATTAAACTTTAGTACGGCTTACCATCCGCAGACTGATAGTCAAAGTGAGCGTACTATTCAAACTTTGGAAGACATGCTCCGAGCATGTGTAATTGATTTAGGTGGAAGTTGGGATGACCACTTACCCCTGATAGAATTCTCCTACAATAATAGTTATCATACGAGCATCAAGGCTGCTCCTTTTGAGGCCTTGTATGGGAGAAAATGTAGAACGCCCGTGTGTTGGGCAGGAGTTGGGGAAGACCAACTATCAGGACCAGAGATTGTCCTGGAGACCATGGAAAAGATTGTGCAAATCCGTGATCGTCTCAAAGCTGCCAGGGATAGGCAGAAGAGCTATGCTGACAAGAGGCGTAAATCACTTAAGTTCCAAGTAGGGGACAAAGTCATGTTAAAAGTGTCACCCTGGAAAGGTGTAATGCATTGTGGGAAGAAGGGCAAGTTAAGCCCAAGATATATCGGACCATTAGAGATAGTCGAATGTGTCGGCACTGTAGCTTATAAGCTTAGATTGCCATAGGAGCTTAGTGGAATTCATGATGTGTTCCACATATCTAACCTTAAGAAATGTCTAGCTGATGAATCGCTAGCAATGTCACATAAAGATTTGCAAATAGATGAAAACCTGAGGTTCGTTGAGAAACCAATTTCGATCGAGGATCGACAGGTTAAGAAGCTCCGAAGGAAATTTATACCTACAGTAAAGGTTAAATGGGATGCCCTTCGAGGTCCCGAGTATACATGGGAGGTTGAGTCCACAATGCAACAAAAGTACCCCCTATCTTTTTGAATAAAATCTCAAGGTCGAGATTTCTTTTAAGGGGGTGAGGAAGTAACACCCGGTAAAATCATGTCCAATAGTATAGTGACACGTTTTATATTTTATTTTTAGTCTATTAAATACTAACAAGGACTAAAAGCGTCAACATGCTCAAAAACTAAGTCTCTGAGTGATCTTCTGATGTCAACATGCATAAACCAAGCCTCTGAGTGACCATTAGTGTCAACATGCGTAAAACATAGCCTCTAAGTGACCATTAGTGTCAACATGCTAAAACTTGGCCCCTGAGTGGCCGTTGTGTCAACATGTCCAGCCTCTAAGTGACATCAGAGTCAACATACTTATAATGAGCCTCTGAGTGATCTTTTACGAAGTCCTAACTCTCATATGTTCCATTTGTTGGACGAGAGGGATTAAATCCGTGATTATATAAAAGTTGGACATTGGAGGGGTTAAAAATGTCAGCATGTTAATTTATGCCTCTGAGTGACCTTTTAACGAACCGAAAGCAAGAAAATGTCCGGGCATAATCTCGGGTACGCCAAATATTGGCTACGGAGGGCTAAATATGCTAAAAGGGTGTTTTAGGAGGTTCTACGAGGTTTTATAAGTTAAGGGGCTAAAAGTGTCAAATTTTGAAAGTGGCCTAAGGGCGCTCGCGGGGCGCGAGAGGCAAGTCTGTGCCTCTCGCGGCCCGCCAGAGAGCTGTATCTGCAGAAAATTTCCTTGGCCACCACACAAAGTGCCAAAAACCAATTAACTCGAAACTATGGATTCCCAAACTGCTATGCCACGTTTTGGGACACTTGTAAGCTCCCTCTTACACCCCTTAGCACCTGACATCACCTCCTTCAAGCTCTCCAACTATAAATAGGTGTCAAAGTTCACCATTTCAACTTGCACCTTTCTCATTTTTAACTCTATCTCCCTCCTCTGGAAGTTCCTGATTGAAAGGAGCATCCAACTTAGTTCGATTGCATTCTAGGAAACTCTTGTAAGTGTTGCTTGCTCTTGCATTTTCGTTTATAGGCTTTTATAGCCAAAAGTCAAGCGTTTTACGGAAAACGCCTTGACTTTCGGTTAATACCATTATCGTCCAGCCATTGTTCGTAATGAACATGGCTAAGTGATCGTAATAAGGTAGGAGTTAATCCCTAAAAGGGCACCTCCTGAAGATCATGTTTGCTAGACCAATTGACGGGTCAAAGTTATGTTATAAAAAAGTCAAATAGGCCATTTTTCGGAAAAATCATAAATTGATCTTATATATGTTATGAAACCTGTTTTGACACTTAAACAAGTTGGTAATAATTATTAGAACATATAAAAACATGTTTGCCTCGTCAATTTTAGTTCTAATGTCGGTTCGCAACCGAAAGTCGCAAAATTTGACTTCTGCTTTGACTTTCGATTCAGACCCGATTTAGATTAGTTAGATATTGATCTAAAGTTGCATTATGGTCGTAATATAATGTAGCATAACCCTCTGAGATTATATTAAATGATCATAATCAGAATCTGAGTTTATGCACAAGTTCCGTAATTATGCCATTTTGACTAAAATGTCATTTTTTGTACAAAATAAGGTTTAAAAGATAATGAAGATGAAAATAAGTTTCCTAATGATGTAATAATATAAGTATGATTATTTGGGATGTTAAATCAGATTATAAACTGAGATTATGAACAAGTCCTTGTAACATGTCGGTAAATGACGATAAAGCCCTTATGGCTTATAAAATGGTTTTTATTATATCTTTTCAAGGTAAAACTTTTACCTACTGATATTTTATATTAACTAACATATCTAAGACATTTTAATCTGACCCTAACATCGGTTTTCGTTAAACATCGCATAAATCGTCATTTTACGACATAAGCGTTGTTTCGGCGCATAGTATGGTTTTAAACCATAACTATCAATCAAGACTTGTTACCTACTGATTTTAAAACTTATTTTTAAAATATTTATATAGTAGGTGTTTAATATGAACTCAGAATCCCAAATAATTTGTAAACTATGTGTAAAATGACCAAAATGCCCTTTCGGTGCATAGTATGGTCATAAAAGATAAATTACATATATAATTAATATCCTACTGATATTATATCATAAATAAATTATTTTTTCAAATATTTATAATTATAACATTTAATTATATTCAAGTTCTTTTTATACGGTATGAAATTACCGAAATGCCCTTATGAGGCATAGTTTCATTTTAAAACCTTAACGGGCATATAAGTTGATATCCTACTGATATTACAACTTAATTAAAGTATAATGGCATATAGAACTTTTCCATGACTCATTCGGTTACCCGATATCACTAATATGCGTACGGTTAAGTATATGTAACTAGTTTACGAAAACTAACCGAACCGGGTCTAACCTTGTCATTTAAGTTTCAAAATCAAGAATGTTTATGGTTTACCCACATTATGCAAGTCAAGGTACTTGTTGGGTTTAAACTACATTCTATCAAATCATCGTTTAATTAAGCGTTATACGTTTTGATCCTGTACACTACTCGGTCTAAGTTTGTGACTTAAATAAGACCGTTAGTATTTAATTGGTTAGCTTATGCCATAATCCAGACTAGAGCCTTCCGGTAAATGCTATCTGCACTTAGATCATTTTGGATACGGCTGAGATATTAAATCTTGCATTTTTAAATCAAGACTAGCTCAGGTAAATACTCTTGCTTATTTTCCTTATACGGGCTTGGGATACAGTAAACTATTACCGCTTGGTCAAAAATGGGATCAATTGAATGACGGATTGTGGCTAGTAAGTCCGCATGTTCCATTTTAATCAGTTTTGTTTGATAACTTAAACATCGGGGGTTAATTACCGTGTCCTGGATATCCTCGGCTCATTACATTAGATAATGGCCACGACCTTAGCGCGGGGTGTAGGCATACACCTGACAGACGCTCAAATGCAAATTACCCAAGACGTTGGGGATAATTCCTCTGTGAGTTCTAAGTGGTGTGTACTTAATCATGTCTCGGTCTCTGTACTGGGCCTATATGTATGGACAAACATGTGAATCTGTTAACAAGGTTACAAAGTAACTTTCCTAAGTTATAAAAGATTTGTGTCCTGTGCACTTAAATCTAATTTAAAAAATGTGTTCAAAATGAGTTAGTCGGGTGTATTTACCGGCGAAAGCTGACGTATTTTCAAAAAGACTAAGCTTGCAGGTACAATACGAAATAGGTCGGAAGCTGCTCGGTAGTGAAATAAGAGGATCTTGCAAATCCTTAAATATGCCCTAAAGTCTATTTTATATTCTTTCTTTGTACATTTTATGATCCGTATGTGGATCTTTTATTACGAGCCTGTATATTATTTTTTATTTGCAAACATTTGGTTTTCAATAGTAATTTTACTCCAAGACTTCCGCTGTGCCGTGTTTAATTGGCAATGATGTTCTCAACAGACGCCACGATACTCCCCATTCGGGCCCGCCGGTGTATGGATTTGGATTGGAAATCCGGGGTGTGACTGGTTGGTATCAGAGCCAACGTTTGAGATAATTAAACACTAGCCTTTTGTGTTTAATTTCAAACTTACACAAGCACATTCCTTAGACTTTCGAGTCTAGGCATTAACCTAGGATTACTCATTTCATTATTAAGTTATTAGTATTGTTTTTAAATTGATTTTTAACAGGAAAATGTCGACACGTGTACGAGGAAGAGGCAAAGGTCCAATTAGGGGAGGACCTTCAGGACATATCCCTCCACATCCACATCACCCGAATGTAACATTTATGTAAAACGAGTCCCAAAAAACCCGCTCAGTTTGAAATTTCAAGTAATTAATGTTTTGTTATGCATTTATTAGTATTTAATAATTTATTTTATAATTTTTATTAATAAACAAAAAATACATACTTAAAATAATATTCATTAAGGGATAAATAAATTAAAATATATATATATAAGAAAAATGAAATAAATAAAAAAAATATATATAAAAGAGTAACCGGGAATCAAACCCGGGTCACTCACCAATATACACCACTAGACCACACACACTTATTGTGTGGTTTTGGAAATCAAATAGTGTATATAGTGAATCATGCGAGTCATATGCAAGTTCAAATCATCAAGATAGTAACCGCCCACTGATTCAGTGATTAATCACTAATCATCCGTTTTAATTCTTCAAATTGGTCGATTATAACTGTCAATCAGCATCCAATCTGTCACACCCCGACCCGCAGCGGAAAAGGTGATCGGGGCATGATTGGGTTATCATCAAAGCTCATGACATTTATTTTAACGTTTCATATTCATTAATACAATTTAATGGAAATTTACAATCATAAATATATCAATGACCTAAACATCAGTCTAAGTTTCTTTGTTTTCTTCTAAGGCATTTCCTATGTTTTCCTTGCTTCATCCTGTTCACCTGTATCATGTGTAAAAAGGTTTTTGGATCAACAAAAAGTTGGCGAGTGAATCCTATGGAAAACATTTGAACAAGTTTATTTAATTGATTATGAAATGAGTGCACAACCACACATGAGTAAAAATAGATGTAAACTTATTCAACAATCATTAGATATTAAATAAAGCACACATGAACAATAATGGAACGTTTAGAGGCACGTGTTGCTCTACTCGTCTCTCACGAGGAAATGATGGGCCTAATGAATGAATTGCATTAACATGATAATATGAAAGACATAACTACAAACAATATAAACTCAATGATACACACATGAACAATAATGGATTGGTTTTGAGGCACGCGTTGTTCAACTCGTCTCCCACGAGGAACTGATGGGCTTAATGAATGAATTTCATATAATTTGACAAAATGAAATAAGTAGTCACAACAATATAAACAATCTAAGTTTAGATCACGATATGGTATGGCACAAGTTTAAATAAACGAGTTAATTATTTTGTGACACATGACACACCCCAAAACGTGTAATTAAAAAGGGGGAGTTGTAAGATTCACTCACAGTGGGTGCGTTCGGTTGATGTTGTTGAATGCACGCGAAGTGGTTTTAACCACGAGTGAAATTAACCTAGATAAATAGCATTATGGTTCAGTAAGTAAACGGATTTTATTAATCCATTTTAGTAGGATTGTTAGGTGTATTTTTGTGAGTTTAAGGCTATTTTCTAACCCTAAAAATGTTATTTTTAAGTATTTTTAATTGATTTTTAATTAAAATAAATAAATAAAAATAAAAAAAAAATTTGACTTTTTTTGACCGTTGACCGTTGACCATTGACTGTTGACTTTGACCGGTTCGTATGCGAGTATATGTGCGCTGAGTGAGGCTCGAACCCGAGACCTCCCGTACGCGTGCACGCAGCTCTACCAACTGAGCTACGTGTCTAACCCGAAATATTTCTGTTTTTAATTATATTTATATATTAATTAGATTAAACCGAAAATCATTTATTTTTAAAAACGATTTAACTGAATCGGACCGGTGCGCTCCACAGGTCTCGAACCCGGGACCTGTGGGTTGCGTTAACACACAGTCCACCGCTGGACTGTGTGTTTAACATGTTATATAAACCGATTTTTATTATACTTAAATACAAACTAAGTATTTTCATTTCTGACTTATTTAAAAAGGTAGATAATTGTCCGAGTCGGTGCAGTAGACCGGACTCGAACTCGTGACGTGTGATTTAAACATACACACAGTCCACCGCTGGACTGTGTGTCTATCTTGGTTATTATTCCGGTTATTAATAAACTTATCATATATATGAAATGAATCCGGTTCAGTTAACAAAAAATGACATTTTATTAAGGCAGCGTGTGTGGAACAAGATTCGAACTCGAGACGTTAGTGTGTTTATTGTGCACACAGTCCGCCGCTGGACTGTGTGTCTAACCCGAGTAATAACTTGATTTTAATTATACTTATATGTTACCGAACATCGTCTTCTTCGTCAGTCTTAACCAGGAACGATGACTGACTGGTTCGAAGTCTTAATCAGGTTTATTTTAGCGTGTTTCAGTTAATTACAAGTGAGATATAAGTGAAAAGAAAAGAAATTTGGCGAAATGTATACCGACTGGACTCCTCTGTTTTCCGGCAGAACTCCGGCGACAGTATCAGGTTCCGGCGTCGTGTGTCTTGCAGCAGCGAGTCTTCAGAAAACTTGAAAAGAATGTGGGTGACTTCGGTATAAGCTCAGGGGGTTTAGTAAGGCTCAGAAATGGAGGGTTCGGTTTTCCGGCGATGAGCAGAAAATTTCCGGCGAGTGAGTTTTCGCCGAGAAAGGGTGCGGTTTTGAGCGAAAATGTTTGCAGAGGTTCGAGGGGGTATTTATAAGGCAGGTTATCGATGAACTTGGTCCGATTTCCGACTTGATTCGTCGGTTATAATTTCTCCGGCGGTTATAGTTGGTGTCGCGAGTTCAGGCGTCGGTTATAACCGATGATGAGTTAAAGTTTTACGTTATAACTGAAAAAGTCGTAAATTCTTGGCGAGATCGCCGGGATTTCCGACGACTGCATTTGGGCGCCGGTTTTGAATTCGGAAAGACACTTTATGAATTAAATGATTCTAATAATTAACAAAAGATACAAGTGGCGCAGTGGTTGAGTGTGCGTGTGTTAAGTTGCTGAACCGTGACCCGGCGACTGACCCGGGTTCGAAACCCGGCAGAACCAAATTGTTTTTATTTTCTTATTTTTGACAGTTTTTCAAAAACAAACTATATATTCCCATATAATAATTAATTATGTATCGTTTAAAATTATTTTGGGCAATAAATTCGCAACGAAATTTTTAACTGATTGTTCGGTTAATAAACGGAGCGGGTTTGGTAAAATCCGTTTTTTTTACGGATGTTACACAATCCTCAATCAAAATTCAAATCAAACCGTTTTGCTAATCATCAATCTAAATTTCGGTTTCAAAATCGAAATCAAATCTCAACCAATGCAGCCTATAAATACCCAATGATAGACAGATCCAAACTCATCCACTTATTCACAACTTCACTCGTACTCCCCTGCTCGACTTTCTGTTCAATTCGTTATCGTCGGAATCTCTCGCCGGAGGATCAGAATCATCGTTTCGTCGGTAACATTTCCTGTTCATTTCTATATTCATATTACTTAACGTGAATCAGAAATCGAGTAACAACAAGCATTGGTTTTAAGCTGGCAACATCGGGTTCAGTTCTGGGTTGTTTCATGAAGAAGATGAAATGCGAGTTGTATATTTATTTAATTAAAAACGGGTTTTTAATCGGGTTAGACACACAGTCTAGCGGTGGACTGTGTGCATTTCACATAAATGATGCCAGGTTCGAAACCCTACCACGACATCGATTTTCTGAATTTAACCCACTGTTTTTATTTAAACATATGTAAATTTCCAATAAGTGTTCAGATATAATGCAATTCAGGAATATAATGGGTTAGACACCCAGCCCAGTTGGAAGGGCTGGGTGCGTTGCACAGATGAGGTCACGGGTTCGAGCACGGGCTTAGACACCGAATCGGTGATTTTAAAATCTTTTTAAAATAAGAATTTCTGAAATATTCTAGGTTGTATATAAGAGTAATTAAAATCAGAGATAATTCAGGTTAGACACGTAGCTCAGTTGGTAGAGCTGCGTGCACGTAAGCGGGAGATCACGAGTTCGAGTCTCACAAACACGCTGCCAATAACACCAAAACCGCTCAGACCCCCCTTGTCAGGTCTGACAAGGTTATTTTATTATTATTATTTTTTATTTTAAAATATTAGTTTTTGGTATATATATATATATATAATATATATCTTACTTAAAATTTAATTAAAAACACTTAAATAAAACCATTTTGTAGGTTTAAAAACCCCAATAAATACCACAAAAATAACCTAAAAATCTAACAAGGTATTAAATCAAAATATTAATTTTTGTATATTTATCGAATTTTGCATTATTTAGCTTAGATTTCTTCGTCGGTTAAATCCTCAATTCGTGCGCACTCTTCATCAATCAAGGAAACGCAGCCCACTGTGAGTGAATCCTTATAAATTTCCCTTTTTAATCATGTTTTGGGGTGTCGTACACATTTTATTTAATTTAACATTTGTGCTAACACCATTATGTGATCTAATGTGTATATTTGTTTGTGTGGTTACATTTTATCATTTCAGTGCAATCATTTATTTAAGGCCCATCAGTTCCTCGTGGGATACGAGTTGAGCATCAGGTGGCTCATTAGATCGGCTCCGTTCGATTGAGCCTTGATCTCAAGTTCATCATTCATCATGTTCATATGCTCATTGTGGATATTATGTGGTTTGTGTTCGTTTATATATATACATATGCTCACTTATGGTCCATGCACAATTTTTATTTAAATACCTAATATAACAATTGTTTAAATGTTTTTTCTTAGATTCACTCCCCAACGTTTGTTGACCCAAACTTTTGTCTTACACATGATACAGGTAGACAGGCTGAGGAGAGGGACACATAGGAATGGCCTTAGAAGATAAATAAAATACAGCTTGTTTAGAACAATGTTTTTCTTATGCTTATATGTTTCCTTGTGTTTGGATATTTGAAGTTTTAATTTCAATTTAATAAATATGAAACCTATTATTAGTAAATGTTATGAGCTTTGGTGATAACCCAATTATGCCTCGACTTTTATTTCCGCTACGGGTCGGGGTGTGACAGATTGGTATTAGAGCTTTTGACTATAGGGATATAGGATAGGTTATTAGACCCTTAGAGCCTATACTATAGTTGATTAGATTTTAATTGTTTATGTGCTACATGCAAAACTCATGATGTTTATTGTTTCATGTTTATTTCACACACAAATGCATGCAAGCACTTTCACCAATACATGTTAATGTGTGATGTTCATTATAGTTCATATATTGATAACATATCATGCCTACGCAAGCACACACATCACGATATCACAATTTTTATGATTTCTTCTCAAAGATTTTACAATGTTTTCATGTTTTTCAATCACATCAAAGTGAGTTCTACGTCGGGCATGTAGTAACTGGAAAGGTACGAGTACCAGTAGTCGGAACGTCCTATCTAGGCTTGGCATTCGTATAAATCTAAAAAATAATGGACAAGTTTGCCTACCTGGGGACTAACGATGAGAGTACGAAGGACTTATTAGGCCAAAGCATGCCACACCAAACGTCATGTGAACTAACCCCACTTTGAGTTGTCATTGTGTCTACACCTGGACACCTTCTGACCTTACATCTCGCAATCATGTTTTACAAATTTCATTCGGGTGATGCGAGTGTTATCAAGCCGACACCAATGTGAACCATACTAAGCCCAGTAGTCATGGGGCCCCACATGACTACCTAGGCTGTGGTATGGGAGACATTTGGAGGCCTAAAACCTGAGCAAGCCCAAGACATCCTGTGGATGTTGTTAAGTTATTGTTTTCATTTATTTATAAATGTCGTTTTCATCTTTTTACGACACATGACACCTAGAAACTATCAACTCATAATCTCCCTACATATATTCCTGTAGATGTCTGCTAGACACTCTCGAGGTGGTAGAAGGTCAGGAAGATCTAGCGAACGCATGGCCACTCAAATCGCTCAACAAATGGTTGCCGTACTTCCTGACATTGCCCAATCCCATCAACCCCACCAATCAAGAAGGCCAAAATGTCACTAACCCTCCTCCCAACACCACTAAATGCACCTACAAGCATTTCAAATCCTACGATCCCCCGAAATACGAAGGGACTGAAGGTATCACCGCTCTCCTCCATTGGTTTGAGGAATTGGAGAACACTTTTCTCAATTGCGATTGTCCTGATGATCGCAAGATGCGATATGCTACTGGTCGTTTGTTTGGAGTAGCACTTACCTGGTGGAACACAGAAAAGGGTAAGCGGGGTGCTGAAGATGTTATGGCCTTGACTTGGGAAGAGCTGCTGGAAATCATGACAAGAAGCTTCTGTCCAAGAAGCGAAATCAAAAAGTTGGAGGATGAATTCTATGCGTTGAAATAAAAGGAGGGAGACCACACCACATACAACAAGAGATTTCTCGAGTTGAATCAGATGGTCCCCAACCTGTTCACTCCGCTCTATCGTCTAATCGAGCATTACAATCGAGGTCTTCCCTCAAAAATTCAAGATTCTGTGTTAAGTACTTCACCCGCAACACTCGAAGCTGCCATGGAGTTGGCTACTGAACTTACGGAAAATCGCATCCAAAATGGCGATTTTAAAGATGAGAAGAAGAAAGACAAGACACCTGTTGAAACTCCAATCTCAACTCAAACAGGATCGTCTTCTAAGTTTGCTGGTAAGAGAAAACGTAATGGTAAAAATTTCGCCGTTACCCAAATCAATACTCCCATCACTGTTGCCCCAATCACACAAGTCGCCCCTCATACCGCCCCATTCAAGAAACCATACACTGTCCTCACCCAAAATGCAACCGATGCCTATATCACCACCTCCCTGAGAACCCTGCCAATACTGCACAAGTTGTGGTCGTGCAGGTCACACGATTCAAACTTGCCGCATCTCCAAAAGCCAAACCACAATTAGTCGCAAGCTCAAACCAACAATCAAGTGGTGGGCCAAGCACAACACCAACAACCTTTACTCTTACCACCTGCTCAACCCATGGCCCAACGCTACTACCAACCTAATTACCCAATGATGCAACCTGTCAGAGCATGTTTCAACTGTGGTGATCCAACCCATTTTCGAACACCTGTCCACGCTTGGTGAACATCATAAATGCCCAAGCTCAAGCCAACCTAGTGAATCAAGTCAATCAAGCTAATCCACCTGCTAGAGGAAGAGCTTTCAACATCAACACCAACCAAGCTAGGGCTGATAATAATGTGGTCAACGGTACATTTCTTATTAACGGTAGTTATGCATCCATACTATTTGATACTGGTGCAGATAAGAGTTTCGTGTCCTTAGAGTTCGAATCTATTCTCGATCTACCTCACGTTAGTTTAGCTGAACCATGCACGGTAGAAGTTGCTGATGGTGAACCTATTACGTTAGACTCGATTATTCGTGATTGTACTCTTACTCTCAATGATCATGAATTTCCAATTGATCTCATCCCCATGAAGTTGGGTAGTTTCGACGTCATCATTGGAATGGACTGGCTTAGTCAACATCGCGTGGAAGTTGCTTGTTATGAGAAGTTTATTCGAATTCCATCAAACTTTACATATTTTTGGTGAAACTCCTTCTAAAGGGCTCAACTTGATGCCATGCCTCCAAGCTCGAAGATATCTTCGCAAGGATTATATAGCATTTTTAGCTCATATCGTCAAGAAGGAAGGCAAGGAAAAGAAGCTCGAAGACATTCCAATTGTTAAAGAATTCCCTCAAGTTTTTCCCGACGACGTTTCAGGACTTCCTCCTGTGCGAGAACTCGAATTACGAATCGATCTTGTACCTGGTGCTACACCTGTCGCAAAATCTCCCTATAGGTTAGCCCCATCTGAGATGCGAGAGTTAGCTAGTCAGTAGCAAGAGTTGACTGACAAGGGATTTATACGTCCTAGCTCATCACCTTGGGGTGCGCCTTTTCTTTTTGTAAAGAAGAAAAATGGAACTTTCCGCATGTGTATCGATTATAGAGAGCTCAACAAGCTGACCATCAAGAATCACTATCCGTTACTCGTATTGATGATCTTTCAAATCAACTTCAAGGTGCCACCTATTTTTCAAAAATCGACCTTCGTTCTGGTTATCATCAACTTAGAGTACGTGAAGAAGATATTCCAAAGACTGCTTTTCGAACTCGTGATGGTCACTATGAGTTCATGGTTATGCCTTTTGGGTTGACCAATGCTCCTGCTGTTTTCATGGATTTGATGAATAGGGTGTGCAAACTCTACCTCGATCGTTTTGTCATAGTTTTCATTGATGATATTCTTATCTACTCCAAGACCAAATCCGATCATGAGCGACATCTTTGACTTATTCTAACACTTTTGAGGACTGAAAAGCTTTATGCTAAGTTCTCAAAATGTGAATTTTGGTTAAAAGAGGTGCAATTTCTTGGTCATATTGTTAACGACAAAGGGATTCATGTCGACCCTGCAAAGATCAAAGCGGTACAAGAGTGGCAAGCGCCACGTACTCCTACCGAAGTTAGATCATTTCTTGGACTAAATCGTCGTTTCATCGCAAATTTTTCTCGTATTGCCGTTCCACTCACAGCCTTGACTCACAAGGGCAAACCCTTTATTTGGGGGCCCAAGCAAGAAAAGGCTTTCCAAACGTTGAAGCAAAAATTTTGTAATGCACCTATCCTTACACTTCCTGATGGCTGCGAAGATTTTGTGGTTTATTGTGACGCATCAGGGCAAGGTCTAGGTTGCGTTCTAATGCAAAGAGGAAAGGTGATAGCCTATGCCTCAAGGCAACTCAAAGTGCATGAAAAGAACTATACCACTCACGACCTAGAACTTGGAGCAGTCGTGTTCGCTCTTAAGATATGGAGACATTATCTCTATGGTACCAAGTGTGAAATTTACAATGACCACAAGAGCCTTCAACATATCCTCAATCAAAAAGATTTGAACATGAGGCAACGACGATGGGTCGAACTCCTAAATGACTATGATTGTGAAATTCGTTATCATCATGGCAAGGCTAATGTTGTGGCTGACGCCCTCAGTCGAAAGGAGTATGCAAACTCCATCCGTCTTCTATGTTCCTAAATTATGACTGATCTTCAAAACCAAATTAGAGCAGCTCAACATGTTTCCGTCATGGAAAATGACGTAAGAGATGAACTGTCTTGTGGAGCTGAAACCAAACTAGAATCCAAGGCGGATGGTATTCTCTATTATTTGAATCGTATTTGGGTACCTGATCGTGACGATCTTCGTGCTTTTCTCATGAACGAGGTTCACAAAACACGATACTCTATACATCCAGGAGCCTATAAGATGTATTAAGATCTACGATACTCCAACTGGTAGCCTGGCATGAAGAAAGATATTGATATATTTGTTCCAAGTGCCTTACATGTTCCAAAGTGAAAGCTGAACATCAAAGACCTTCAGGACTTCTTGTCCAACCCGAAATACCTGTATGGAAGTGGGAAAATATAACCATGGATTTCATTACCGGGTTACCTCGCACCTCCAATGGGTATGACACCATTTGGTTATCATTGATCGTCTCACTAAATCAGCTCACTTCATTCCAATCCGCGAAGACTTCAAGAACGAAAAGTTAGCTCGTATCTATATAAATGAAATTGTAAGTCGTCATAGTGTGCCCTTAAGTATAATTTCAGATCGAGACATCGTTTCACTTCGCGAACGTGGCAAGCCGTGCAATCCGCTTTGGGTACACGATTAGATCTCAGCACTGCCTTTCACCCTCAAACTGATGGTCAATCTGAGCGCACCATACAAACCCTCGAAGACATGTTGCGAGCATGTGTCATAGACTTCAAGGGTAATTGGGATACTCATTTACCGTTAGTTGAATCTTTGTACAACAATAGCTATCATTTAAGCATCGGTATGGCTCCTTTCGAAGCCTTATATGGTCGTAAGTGTCAATATCCTGTATGTTGGCATGAAATCGGTGAAGCTCAAATCACTGGACCAGAATTAATTCAAGAAACGACTGACAAAATCCTTCAGATCCACAATAATCTTCATGTAGCTCGAAGTTGTCAAAAGAGTTACGCTGATAAACGACGGAAGCCACTGGAGTTTTGTGTTGGTGATCAAGTACTTTTGAAAGTATCGCTGTGGAAGGGAGTGGTTCGATTTGGTCAAAAAGGCAAGCTAGCACCACGCTATGTGGACCCTTCAAGATACTCGAAAGAGTAGGTCCTATAGCATACAAGCTTGACCTACCAGAAGAACTCAACAGAATTCATCCACATTTCACGTATCAAACTTGAAAAAGTGTCACGCCGACAAAAACCTCCATATTCCTTTATAAGATATTCAAATCGATGAATCTATGCATTTTATTGAAAGACCTGTAGAAATCATTGACCTCGGTGAAAATTGTTTGAGACGAAGTCGTATTCCAACAGTCAGGGTACAATGGGAGTCAAACGAGAACCTGAGTTTACTTGGGAACGAAGACTCAATGCGTGAAAAACACCCGCATCTTTTTCTAGTTGCAGCCACTACTTAAATTTTCGGAACGAAATTTTAAAAGTAGGGGATACTGTAACAATTATGTAAAACGGGTCCCAAAAAACACCGCTCAGTTGAAAATTCAAGTAATTAATGTTTTGTTATGCATTTATTAGTATTTAATAATTTATTTTATAATTTTTATTAAAAAACAAAAAAATACATACTTAAAATAATATTCATTAAGGGATAAATAAATTAAAATATATATAACAAAAATGAAATAAATAAAAAATATATATATAAAAGAGTAACCGGGAATCGAACCCGGGTCACTCACCAATAACACGCACCGATACACCACTAGACCACACACACTTATTGTGTGGTTTTGGAAATCAAATAGTGTATATAGTGAATCATGCGAGTCATCTGCAGGTTCAAATCATCAAGATGGTAACCGCCCACTGATTCAGTGATTAATCACTAATCATCCGTTTTAGTTCTTCAAATTGGTTGATTATAACTATCAATCAGCATCCAATCCTCAATCAAAATCAAATCAAATCGGTTTTGCTAATCATCAATCTAAATTTTGGTTTCAAAATCGAAATCAAATCTCATCCAATGCAGCCTATAAATACCCAATGATAGACATATCCAAACTCGTCCACTTATTCACAACTTCACTTGTAATCCCCTGCTCGACTTTCTGTTCAATTCGTTATCGTCGGAATCTCTTGTCGGAGGATCAGAATCATCGTTTCATCAGTAACATTTCCTGTTCATTTCTATACTTCGTATTACTTAATGTAAATCACTAATCGAGTAACAACAAGCATTGGTTTTAAGCTGGCAACATTGGGTTTAGTTCTTGGTTGTTTCGTGAAGAAGATGAAATGCGAGTTGTATACTTATTTAATTAAAAACGTTTTAATCGGGTTAGACACACAGTCCAGCGGTTGACTTTGTGCATTTCACATAAATGATGCCGAGTTCGAAACCCTACCACGACATCGATTTTCTGAATTAACCCACTCTTTTTATTTAAACATATGCAAATTTCCAGTAAGTTTTCAAATATAATGCAATTCAGGAAGATAATGGGTTAGATAACCGCCCAATTGGAAGGGCTGGGTGCGTTGCACAGATGAGGTCACAGGTTCGAGCACGGGCTTAGACACCGAATCAGTGATTTTAAAATCTTTTTAAATAAGGAATTTCTGAAATATTCTAGGTTGTATATAAGAGTAATTAAAATCAGAGATAATTCGTGTTTAGACACGTAGCTTAGTTGGTAGAGTTGCGTGCACGTAAGCGGGAGATCACGTGTTCGAGTCTCACAAACACGCTGCCAATAACACCAAAACCGGTCAGACCCCCCTTGTCAGGTCTGACAAGGTTTTATTATTATTATTTTATTTTATTTTAAAATATTAGTTTTTGGTAATATATAATATATATATATATATATATATATTACTTAAAATTTAATTAAAAACACTTAAATAAAACCATTTTGTAGGTTTAAAAACCCAAATAAATACCACAAAAATAACCTAAAAATCTAACATAAAGTATTAAATCAAAATATTAATTTTTTTATATTTATCGAATTTTTGCGTTATTATTTAGCTTAGATTTCTTCGTCGGTTAAATCCTCAATTCGTGCGCACTCTTCATCAATCAAGGAAACACACACACTTTGAGTGAATCCTTACAAATTCCTCTTTTTAATCATGTTTTGGGGTGTCGTACTCATTTTATTTAATTTAACATTTGTGCTAACAACATTATGTGATCTAATGTGTATATTTGTTTGTGTGGTTACATTTTATCTTTCAGTGCAATCATTCATTTAAGGCCCATCAGTTCTTCGTGGGATATGAGTTGAGCATCAGTGTGCTCATTAGATCGGCTCCGTTCGATTGAGCCTTGATCTCAAGTTCATCATTCATCATGTTTATATGCTCATTGTGGATATTATGTGGTTTGTGTTCATTTATATATATGCATATGCTCACTTATGGTCCGTGCACAATTTTTATTTAAATACCTAATATAACAATTGTTTAAATGTTTTTTTTAGATTCACTCGCCAACATTTGTTGACCCAAACTTTTGTCTTACACATGATACAGGTGCACAGGCTGAGGAGAGGAACACATAGGAATGATCTTAGAAGATACATAAAATACAACTTGTTTAGAACAATGTTTTTCTTGTGCTTATATGTTTCCTTGTGTTTGGATATTTGAAATTTTAATTTCAATTTAATAAATATGAAACCTATTATTAGTAAATGCCATGAGCTTTGGTGATAACCCAATTAGCCCCCGACTTTTATTTCCACTGCGGGTCGAGGTGTGACACCGAACCCTTATGAAGATTCGGGGGATTCATGGCCACTACCACAACATTCACCTTCTCATACCCAAAATTCTTATCACCCGTACCATGCACATCATTCACACCACTCTCACCATTCCCATCATTCTTATCAAGATGAATTTAACCCCAACCAATACTTTAACACACCCCAGCTAATCAGAATCAGTTGGATCAGCCAAACCCAATGGACGAGGACTCCGATCCGGAGATGCCGCCGTCAGGATCAAATACGCACCCCATTGAGATATCGAGCGATTCAAACTCCTATGCCGAATCGCCATATCAAGGTCCTAATGATGGGACCAATATTGGAACCAATTTACCCTTGCCAACACTCCTTCCCATCACTCTACCACCTCCTATATAAGAAGATGTTCACATGGAACCAGTGGAACATCATCAGCCGCCACCTGAGCCGCCGAGGAGGAAACGAGGAGCGCGTATGTCAGTACGTGCAGGTCAACGTCGGGTTCGCTACCACCATTGCCCAAACATTATCCTACTATTCACGAGGACCCATAAATGGGTGGACCCTCTAACGCCTCACCTGTGGTGGAACCAACACCAACACCTACAGTTCAACCACCACCATCGGGTTATAGTAACCCAATCCCCACATATCTAGACATGTCTGGATATGATCCTTTTAATCCGTCTACACCAGTAGACTATCAAGCATGGTCGCATGACCCTTACATGCAAGCGATCATGCACAACGCACTTTACCCGTCTCCTTTCCCACCTGCTTATCCACCTATTGGATATCCAACTTATGGGTACCAGTATCCGGTTATTCCACAACCACAACCACAACCTCCGCCACTACTTGAGGCCATTAACGAATCCTTAGAACGAATGAAAGAAATGCAACAACAAGCGGAGAAAACGGAGAAGAAGACGAACAAGTTCTTCAAGAAACTCTCCAAACTGGTTAAGGGAAAGAATGATGAGTGAAGTCTCTTCTAATATATGTTAGTCCCTGTGAGGACATTGTTATTTTCTTTAGTCCCTGCATGGACATTGTGTTTATGTAGTCCTTGCATGGACAATTTATTCCATTTTGTTTCTAGTATTGTATTTTCTATTTGGAATTTAATGAAGTATTTTTGGAATTACATATAAGTATTCATCCTCTTCAAACGAGCGTCTCGATTTTACTCGAAATTTATGCTCTGCAATATAATTCCAAAAGATCTTAATGTTTTGGTTAGCCAAGTGGCATAGACCACATAATTGGCCAACATTATAAATGACAGTTAAGGATAAAAGGGCCTCTATCATGATAGTTAAGGAAAGTTATCCTTCTATCCAGAGGTGGTGGACTTAAGTTCAAGCCTCCAAGTCGTTAAGGTCAGTGCGACCAGGACTATTAATCAACCATTAAGGTACTCTTATGTTAACATTCAAGAATGTTCATACTCCTGGTAGTGTGACTTGAGGAACCACACTAGCCTTCAAGGTAATGGACTATGTCCTAACCTTATATAGCCTACATGATCAAATTTGATCCCGGCTAATATCATCAGTGTGATGATTAACCATCCATTAGTGATGTATTGCCCTTAGGGCTATGATTAAAACATCCATTAGTGATGTATTGCCCTTGGGGCTGTGATTAAACATCCATTAGTGATGTATTGCCCTTGGGCTATGATTAAACATCCGTTAGTGATGTATTGCCCTTGGGGCTATGATTAAACATCCATTAGTGGTGTATTGCCCTTGGGCTATATTAAAAATCCATTAGTGATATATTTCCTTTGGGCTAGCTCTTTTTGTGATATTAAACATCCATTAGTGATGTATTGCCCTTGGGGCTATGATTAAACATCCATTAGTGATGTATTGCCTTTGGGGCTATTATTTAACATCCATTTAGTGATGATTTGCCTTTGAGAAATATTATATTGTCAGAATGACAATGACAGCTGTGGTTAGTTAACCCTGTCCATATTTTATGTCCATTAGTGACAGGCCAATGTGCCATATTTTATGTCCTTTAGTGACCAGCCAATGTGTCAATCATATGTCCATTAGTGACAGGCCTATGTGCCATAAATTTTATGTCCTTCGTGACAAGCTTACGAGCTAAATAAAACTGTTAAATTATGACAATAACAGTTGTGACAATGTGATCCACTGTCCAATATCATATATGGCCTATGTCCAAATTGTAATTTGCCTTTGATGTTCCTATTAAGACCTAGGACAAATATAAATACGTTAAGCCTAAGAGTTGTGATGTTATTCACACTAGAATAGGCAATAGATTGTTACATCCAATGTTTGAAGCCAATATGGTTATCAATACCATGGCTAAGGGAAGTTTTATTGGTGTTTAGAACCAAAGCTTTGAAGAAATGGCTAACTCGGATGAGGCACAAAGTAGCCACCGGTATGTTAACTCTAATAACGCAGAAAATACAGCCATTAATAATGAAAACATCCAAGCTCGCATTGATGCAGCCGTAGAAAAGGCCATGGAAAAAGCCATAGAAAATCTTAAAGAGTCGAGTGCTACTCGCTCTAGACCGTTATCGATTACCCCATCCTCATCTCATAAGGAGAGCTCAGTTCACTCTTTGAATGCGAAGAATGAACCAAAGAAAATAGAGCTTGTTGATAGGTCCCGTTCTGTTAAAGACGGGTGTACCTATAAATATTTCGTCTCCTGCAAGCCCCGTGATTTTAATGGGGAGAAAGGAGCGGTGGAAGCCCTAAAGTGGTTGGATGAGATGGAGACAATCGTAGATATCAGCAGCTGTGCTGATAAGGATGTGGTCAAATATGTATCACAGTCCTTTAAGAGCAATGCCCTAATTTGGTGGAAAGCTATGATTTAATCTACGGGTAAAGTCCACCTGTACAACTTAGGATGGCCTAAGTTTGTTGAATTAGTCAAGGAAACTTATTGCCCACCTCATGAGGTGGAGAAATTAGAGACAAACTTTTTGTCTCTTTCAATGAAGAACCTAGATTGTCGGAAGTACGTTTCTGACTTTAACTCCCTATCTAGGTTAGTTTCCTATCTGATCACCCCTGAAACCAAACGCATTGCGCGTTTTATCAATGGGTTAGCTCCTGAAAGTAAGGGTATGGTAAAGGCTGCTCAGCCTAGTACCTATAGGTCCACTGTTGACCTTTCCTTATCCCTCACCCTAGATCTAGTGAGGAAAAAATCAGTTAAGTCTGAAACTGACGGGAAAAGGAAAAGAGAAGATGACAACTCCCAAAGGTTTAATAAGAAAAATAAAAGGAGATTCGGGTTCAAAAGTAACCAAGACAAGTCGGCTGTGATGCCAACGTGCAAGACTTTCAACCGCAGGCACTGGGGACAGTGTAATTATGATCCACAAGCCAAACCCTGTGGTATCTGTAAGAGAAAGGGCATAAGACCCTAAAATGTAGGGTCTTAAGGATGCCGTCTGCTACGTCTGCAATGAAAAAGGCATATTAAGACTAAATTTCCCTAAGAATCTTAAGAGTAATAATGCGAAGCCCGGAGAAACCAAGAAGGGGAATGCTCGTGCCTTTCAGATAATTGCAAGAGACGCTGTTAATGACAACAATGTCATAACAGGTACATTCCTCATTAATGATATTTATGCTAAAGTTCTTTTCGATTCGGGTGCAGACAAATCTTTTGTTGATCATAAGTTTAGTAAACTATTAAACTTGCCCATAAGAACTCTAGATATAACATATGAGGTAGAACTCGTTGATGGAACATTAGAGATAGCATCTTCCGTTCTTGATGGATGCTCTATATCCATTAAGAATCATTTTATCCCCATCACTCTTTCGACAACGAAATTGGCAGGGTTCTATGTAGTTTTAGGAATGGATTAGTTATGCCATAACCAAGCCCGCATCGCCTACGATAAGAAACTCATCGAAATTAAAACCCCATCTGGTGAAATGATCACCATCCCTGGAGACTCACACTACGGATTTCCAGACAAGATGTCGTTATTTAAGGCATCCAAGAGTTTAAGGAAAGGTTGTGTCATTTACATGGACAAGTCACTATTAATGAGCCTAAGCCAAATATTGAAGACCTACCAGTTATTTCGGAATATTTTGATGTTTTTACGAAAGAACTACCAGGTCTACCTCCGGATAGGAAAGTAGAGTTTAGGATTGACATCCTACCTGGATCAGCACCCATAGCTAGAGCTCCATACCAATTAACACCAACGGAATTGAAGGAGTTGAGGACTCAGTTACATGAACTCTTAGAGAAAGGCTTTATTCAGCCAAGTTCCTCGCCCTGGGGAGCTCCAATTCTTTTCATTAAGAAAAAGGACAGATCAATGCGAATGTGCATTGACTACCGGGAGCTAAACAAGATAACAATCAAGAATCGATATCCTCTGCCATGATCGATGATTTATTCGACCAACTTCAAGGGGCTAGTTATTTCTTCAAGATTGATCTAAGATCTAGATATCATCAGCTGAAGGTTAGGAGTGAGTGTAACATATGTGTAAATCGGGTTTCGAAAACCCGCCCCAAGTTGTCAATCAAGCGTTTTTATTTTATGCCGTTTGGCTATTTTATTTATTGTTATATATATAAATAATAATAAATTAAGGTTTAAAATAAATCTAAATGAAATAATACAATAAATAATCAACTAATACTTAATATTTGTAATATATAATTAATTTATTTGACCTAATAAAAAGAAAATAATAAAAAAGAGGAACCGGGAATCGAACCCGGTTCCCCGGTTGCACACACACCACAAACACCACTGGACTGCACGCACTTGTTGTGTCTAACTCCACATATCAACATACATATATACACACAAACCGGGCGGGAAAACCTGCAACCAAACCGGAATCATCGCAAATCACCACACGCGCATTCCTTTTGAAATCCCGACAACTGTCGAAGTTATTTTAAGTAAATTTCAAGCTGTCATCTCCACGGCAATTGCCAATCACCGATTTGGGTTTCCAATAACCGAAACCGAAACCAAGCACACCCTGTTTTCGCCTATAAATACCGATCCTCAATCCACAAACCAACTCGCCTAACACCTCGAAATCCTCTATGTTCATTCTTAACTATCTTCGTCGCCGGAATCCTCCCCTTCGCAGAATACAGCAGGTTGCCGGAACCAAGTCACTGCCGGCTCAGTTTATTCGGTAGACTCTCGTTCTTTTATTTCGAGTTCTATGTAATTAACTTAATGTATAGATGGTTTATTTAAAACACAGAAGTAAATCGGATTATATCGGCGGGTATAAAGTTGGTTCAAAATCTAAACGAAGAAGACGATGGGCAGTGTGTGTTTAAGAATAATAAAATACGGATTATAAACGGGTTAAGCACCCAGCCCAACTGGTTGGTCGGGTGCAATCTAAACCCGGGATCATCGGTTCGAGTACAAGCACACACCGGCTCGACCCCTTTCAAACTTTTTTTTTAAATCTACCATTTCGGTAATAACATATTTAGTGTATAAGTATAATTAAAACACGAGTCTTGTCGGGTTAGACATCCAACCCAGTTGGTCGGGCTGGGTGCAAAACATAACCAAGGTCTCGGGTTCGACTCCCTTGGCTCACACCGGTCCGACCATTTAATTCCTTTTTTAACTTTAATTAAAACTGAATGAACCCAAAATGTGTATAAGAATAATTAAAATTGTGTTTCTTTCGGGTTAGACACGTAGCTCAGTTAGAAGAGATGCGTGCACGCAACCGAGAGGTCACGGGTTCGAGTCTCAACACGCATGCTTATACTTCCGATCAAACCGGTCTGACAGTTGTCAGACTGACAAATTTTTTTATATATTATTTTATTTCTTTTTTTCTTTTATTGTTTTATTTTATGGTTATTAAAAGAAAAACCAATTTAAATTGCTTAAAATGTATAATTCCAAGGGCTAAATTATATCAATAAAAATCATAAAATTAACTTAAAAATCTAAACAAAGGTTTTTAACCAAAATATTAGTTTATTTATTTATCGAGTTAGCGCGTTATTATTTTAGGTTAGTACTTCTTCGTCGGTTAAATCGCGACTCGTGCGCTCTCATTTCCACTCAAGAATACGCACCCACGGTAAGTGAATCTCTACGAATTCTCCGTTTTAATCATGTTTTGGGGTGTATCATGTGTCGTACAATTTCTTTTATTTTATTTAAAACACTTGTGCTAATATCATTTTGTGATCAAATGTGTATAGTTGTTATGTGGTTTATATATGGATGCATTTTATCATTTCAGTGCAATCATTTCATTAGGCCCATCAATTCCTCGTGGGGTACGAGTTGAGCATCAGGTGCCTCATTAGATCGGCTCTGTTTGATTGAGCCTTGATCTCAAATACATCATTCATCATGTCATGTGTTCATACAATGTGGTTTGTGATTTGGTTATATATATACATCTGTTCACACATGATTCATGCACAATTTTATTTAAACAACAATAAAATTCAGTTATTTAAATATTTTTTCAAGGTTCACTCGCCAACTTTTGTTGACCCAAAGTTTTGTCTTACACATGATACAGTAGACAGCTGAGGAGAGGGACACATAGGAATGACCTTAGAAGAATAAACAAGTTATTTCGTTTGGAACAATCTTTTGGTTTATTGTTTGTGTTTGCATGAATTTCGTGTTGAATATTTGAAGTTTAATTTCAATTTAATAAATATGAAACTTTTAGTAAATATCATGAGCTTTGGTGATAACCCAATCATGCCCCGACTTTTATTCCAATGCGGGTCGGGGTGTGACAGATTGGTATCAGAGCTTGTTACTATAGGGATATAGGATAGGTTATTAGACCCTTAGAGCCTATACCATAGTTGATTAGATTTTAATTGTTTATGTGTTACATGCAAAATTCATGATGTTTATATGTTTCATGTTTATTTTCACATACAATTTTATGCAAGCACCCCCACAAGTACGTGTTAATATGCAATGCTCATCACAGTTCATATCTCAATAACATATCATACCTATGTAAGCACACACCTCACGATTTCACAATTTCCATGATTTATTTTCAATATTTTTGCAATGTTTTCATATTTTTCAAATCACATCAAAGTGAGTTTTCACGACGGGCATGTAGTAACTAGAAGGGTACGAGTACCGGTAGTCGGAACGTCCTGTCTAGGCTAGGCATTGTATAAATCCAAAATAAAGGACCAGTTTGCCTACCTGGGGACTAACAATGAGAGTACGAAGGACCTATTAGGCCAAAGCATGCTATACCAAACGTCGTGTGAACTAACCCCACTTTGAGCTGTCATTGTGTCTATACCTGGACACCCTCCGACCTTATATCTCGCACTCATGTTTTACTATTTTCCTTCGGGTGATGCGAGTGTTAACCAGCCGACCAATGTGAACCCTACCAAGCCCAATAGTCATGGGCGCCCACATGACTATACAGGCTATGGTATGGGAGACATTTGGAGGCCCAAGCATGAGCAAGCCCAACACATCCTATGGATGTAGTTAAGTTGTTTTCAGTCATTTATAAATGTTGTTTTTCATTCTTTTTACGACACATGACACCTAGAAAAAAATTATCCAACTCACAATCTCCCTACATATATTCCTGTAGATGTCTGCTAGACACTCACGAGGAGGTAGAAGGTCCGGAAGGTCGAGCGAACGCATGGCCCCACAGATTGCTCACAAATGGTTGTGGTACTTCCTGACATCGTTTAACAAGTTCAACAAGCTCTCACCGCAAATCCCATCAACCCTCCGAACCAAGAAGGCCAAAACGTCGCCAACCCTCCTCCCAAAACCACTAAATGTACCTACAAACACTTCAAGTCCTGCGATCCCCCAAAATATGAAGGGACTGAAGGTGTCACCGCTCTCCTCCACTGGTTTGAGGAGATGGAAAACACCTTTCTCAATTGCGACTGTTCTGAGGATCGCAAGGTACGTTATGCTACTGGACGTCTGTTTGGGGTAGCACTTACCTGGCGGAACACGGAAGAGGGTAAGCAAGGTGTGGAAGATGCCATGGCCTTAACATGGGAAGAATTAAGGGAAATCATGACAAGACGCTTCTGCCCTAGAAACGAGATCAAAAAGCTAGAAGATGAATTCTACTCTCTTAAGCAAAAGGAAGGGGATCACACCTCATACAACAAGAGAATCCTCGAGTTGAACCAGATGGTCCCCAACCTGTTCACTCCGTTATACCGCTTGATCGAGCACTATATTCGAGGCCTCCCCTCGAAAATTCAAGATTCGGTTTTAAGCATTTCTCCCGCAACACTCGAAACTGCCATGGAATTAGCTACGGATCTTACTGAAAATCACATTCGAAATGGCGATTTTAAAGATGAGAAGAAGAAAACAACTGTTGAAGCCCCAACTCCAACCCAATCAGGCTCATCCTCAAAGTTTGCTGGTAAGAGGAAGCGAAATGGCAAGAACTTCGCCGTCACCCAAACCAACCCTCCCATCACTGTTGCTCCAATCACACAAGTCGCCCCTCCAGCCCACCATTTAAAAAGCCATACACTGGCCCACACCCAAAATGTAACCGCTGCTAATACCATCACCCTCCTGAGAACCCTTGCAATACTGCACAAGTTGTGGCCGTGCAGGTCACACTCTCCAAACTTGCCGTACACTTCAACGATCAAACCGCAATCAGCCTCCAGCCCAAACCCAAAACCAAATGGTGGGCCAAGCCCAACAACCCTTACTTCTACCACCTGCCCAACCCATGGCCCCACCTTACTACCAGCCCAACTACCCCATGATGCAACCCATAAGAGCTGTTTTAACTGGTGACCCAAACCACTTCAGAAATACTTGCCCACGCCTGGTGAACATCATCAATGCCCAAGCCCAAGCAAACCCGGTGAACCAACTAATCAAGCTCACCCACCTGCTAGAGGAAGGGCTTTCAATATCAACGCCAACCAAGCAAGGGCTGACAACAATGTGGTCAACGGTACGTTTTCCTAAATGCTCGTTATGCATCCATATTATTCTATACTGGTGCGGATAAGAGTTTTGTATCTTTAGAATTTAAATTATTCTCGACCTACCTCGTGTTAGTCTGGCTGAATCATTCACGGTGGAAGTTGCTGACGGAGAACCCATTTCGTTAAATTCAATAATACGTGATTGTACTCTTACTCTAAATGATCACGATTTCCCGATTGATCTCATTCCTATGAAATTGGGAAGTTTCGATGTTATCATCGGTATGGACTGGCTCAGCCAGCATCATGCCAAAGTGGTGTGCCATGAAAAGTTCATTCGTATTCCTCTCGCCGACAGTCAGACACTACGTATCTTCGGAGAAACACCTTCGAAAGGGCTCAAATTGATGTCATGTCTTCAAGCTCGAAGATATCTTCGCAAGGATTGCGTCGCATTTCTAGATCACATCGTCAAGAAGGAAGGCAAGGAAAGGAAGCTCGAAGATATTCTAGTCGTGAAAGAATTTCCTAAAGTTTTTCCCGATGACATTTCAGGACTTCCTCCTGTGCGAGAAGTCGAATTTCGAATCGATCTTGTGCCTGGTGCTACACCAGTCGCGAAATCACCCTATAGGTTAGCCCCATTAGAGATGCAAGAGTTGGCTAGTCAGTTGCAAGAGCTGACGACAAAGGATTCATACGTCCTAGCTCGTCGCCTTGGGGTGCACCTGTTCTTTTTGTGAAGAAGAAAGATGGAACGTTTCGCATGTGCATTATTATAGAGAACCCAACAAGTTTATGTTAAGAATCGCTATCCCTTGCCTCGTATTGATGACCTTCTAGATCAACTTCAAGGTCCGCCTGTTTTTCAAAGATTGACCTTCGTTCTGGGTATCATCAGCTTAGAGTGCGCGAAGAAGATATTTCAAAAACTGCCTTTCGAACTTGTTATGGTCATTACGAGTTCATGGTTATGCCTTTCGGATTAACCAACGCCCCCGCTGTCTTCATGGATTTGATGAATAGGGTATGCAAACCCTAAACTCGACCGTTTTGTCATAGTCTTCATCGATGACATTCTTATCTACTCCAAGTCAAAATCCGATCATGAGCGACATCTTCAACTATTCTTACACTTTTGAGGACTGAAAAGCTTTACGCTAAGTTCTCAAAATGTGAATTCTGGTTGAAAGAGGTACAATTTCTTGGTCATGTCGTTAATGACAAAGGGATTCATGTCGACCCATCGAAAATCAAGGCAATACAAGAATGGCAAGCGCCACTACCCCTACCGAAGTTAGGTCCTTTCTTGGCTTGGCTGGTTATTATCGACGCTTCATTCCAATTTCTCTTGTATCTCCGTTCCACTCACGGCCTTGACTCACAAGGGAAAACCCTTTATTTGGGAACCTAAGCAAGAGGAGGCTTTCCAAACTTTGAAGCAAAAGCTTTGTGATGCACCTATCCTTACACTCCCTGAGGGTTGCGAAGACTTTGTGGTTTATTGCGACGCGTCAAGGCAAGGGTTAGGCTGTGTTCTGATGCAAAGAGGAAAGGTGATAGCCTATGCCTCTAGGTAACTCAAAGGCATAGAAGAATTATACCACTCACGACCTAGAACTTGGAGCATCGTGTTCGCTCTAAAGATATGGAGACAATTATCTCTATGGTACCAAGTGTGAGATATACACTGACCACAAGAGCCTCCAACATATCTTCAATCAAAAAGAGTTAAACATGAGGCAACGACGATGGGTCCACTTCTCAATGATTACGACTGTGAGATTCGATAATCCTGGCAAGGCAAACGTTGTGGCTGATGCACTCAGTCGAAAGGGTTATGCAAAATCCATTCATCTTCTATGTTCTCAAATTGTAACCGACATCAAAGATCGAATTCGGGTAGCTCAACATACTTCTGTAACGGAAAATGACGTACGCGATGAGCTGTCTTGTGGAGCTGCTCAAAATCGAAACCAAATCTCGATGGTATTCTTTACTATTTAAACCGTATTTGGATCCCTGATCGCGACAATCTTCGTGATTTCCTCATGAATGAGGCACACAAAACCCGATACTCAATACATCCAAGAGCCGATAAGATGTATCAAGACTTACGATACACCTACTGGTGGCCTGGCATGAAAAAGGATATCGTTGTTTTTGTTTCCAAGTGCCTTACATGTTCCAAAGTGAAAGCTGAACATCAAAGACCACCAGGACTTCTTGTCCAACCCGAGATACCTGTATGGAAGTGGGAAAACATAACCATGGATTTATTACCGGGTTACCTCGCACCTCCAGTGGGTATGACACCATATAGGTAATCATTGATCGTCTTACAAATCAGCCCACTTCATTCCCATTCGCGAGGACTTCAAGAACGAGAAGTTAGCTCGTATCTACATCAGCAGATCGTAAGCCGTTATGGGGTACCGTTAAGCATCATTTCAGACCGAGATAGTCGTTTCACATCACGAACATGGCAAGCCGTACAATCCGCTTTAGGTACACGTTTAGACCTCAGCACCGCCTTTCACCCTCAAACGATGGTCAGTTGAGTGCACCATCCAAACCCTTGAAGACATGCTGCGAGCATGTGTCATAGACTTCAATGGTAATTGGGATACTCACCTGTCGTTAGTCGAGTTTTCGTACATCAATAGCTATCATTCAAGCATCGGTATGGCTCCTTTTGAAGCTTTATATGGTCGTAAATGCCGATCTCCAGTATGTTGGCACGAAATTGGTGAAGCGCAAATCACCGGACCTGAGTTGATTCAAGAAATAACCGACAAAATCCTTCAAATTCGAAACAATCTTCTAGCGGCCCAAAGTCGTCAAAAGAGTTATGCTGACAAACGACGAAAGCTCTTGGATTTTGTGTTGGTGATCAAGTACTTTTGAAAATGTCACCGTGGAAGGGGGTGGTTCGTTTTGGTCAAAAGGGCAAGCTAGCACCACGCTACGTAGGACCTTTCAAGATACTCGAAAGAGTAGGTCCTGTAGCATACAAGCTTGACCTACCGAAGAACTCAACAGAATACATCCCACGTTCCACGTATCGAACTTGAAAAAGTGCCTCGCCGACGAAAACCTCCATATCCCTCTGGAAGATATTCAAGTCAATGAATCAATGCACTTCGTTGAAAGACTAGTGGAAATCATGTATTCGGTGAGAAACCTTTAAGGCGAAGTCGTATTCCAATCGTAGGGTGCGTTGAGAGTCAAAATGAGGACCCGAGTTTACTTGGGAACGTGAAGACTCGATGCCGAAAAGTACCCGCATCTTTTTCCGGTTACAACTACTACTTAAATTTCGGGATGAAATTTCTAAAAGTAGGGGATACTATAACATTTGTGTAAACCGGGTTTCGAAAACCCGCCCAAGTTGTCATCCAAGCTTTTTATTTTATGTCGTTTGGCTATTTTATTTATTGTTTATATATATATATAAATAATAATAATTAAGGTTTAAAATAAATCTAAATGAAATAATACAATAAATAATCAACTAAATACTTAATATTTGTAATAAATAATTAATTTATTTAACCTAATAAAAAGAAAATAATAAAAAGGAGGAACTGGGAATCGAACCCGGGTTCCCCGGTTGCACACACACCACAAACACTACTGGACTGCACGCACTTGTTGTGTCTGACTCCACATATCAACATACATATATACACAAAACTGGGCAGGAAAACCTGCAACCATACCGGAATCATCGCAAATCACCACATGCGCATTCCTTTTGAAATCCCGACAACTGTCAAAGTTATTTTAAGTAAATTTCTAGTTGTCATCTCCACGCAATTGCCAATCACCGATTTGGGTTTCCAAAAACCGAAACCAAGCATACCTTGTTTTTCCTATAAATACCGATCCTCAATCCACAAACCAACTCGCCCAACACCTCGAAATCCTCTCTGTTCATTCTTAATATCTCCGTCGTCGAATCCTCCACTCGCCGGAATACAGCAGGTTGCCGGAACCAAGTCACCGCCGGCTCAGTTTATTTGGTAGACTCTCGTTCTTTTATTTCGAGTTCTATGTAATTAACTTAATGTATAGATGGTTTATTTAAAACACAAAAGTAAATCGGATTATATCGGGCGGGTATAAAGTTGTTCAAAATGTAAACGAAGAAGACGATGGTAGTGTGTGTTTAAGAATAATAAAATACGGATTATAAATGGGTTAAGCACCCAGCCCAACTGATTGGGCCGGGTGCAACCTAAACCCGGGATCACCGGTTCGAGTACAAGCACACACCGGCTCAACCCCTTTCAAACTTTTTTTTAAAAATCTACCATTTCTGTAATAACATATTTAGTGTATAAGTATAATTAAAACACGAGTCTTGTCGGGTTAGACACCACCCCAGTTGGTCGGGCTGGTGCAAAACATAACCAAGGTCTCGGGTTCGAGTCCCTTGGCTCACACTGGTCTGACCATTTAATTCCCTTTTTAAATTTAATTAAAATTGAATGAACCAAAATGTGTATAAGAATAATTAAAATCATGTGTCTTTCGGGTTAGACACGTAGCTCAGTTGGAAGAGTTGCGTGCACGTGCCCGAGAGGTCACGGGTTCGAGTCTCACACGCATGCTTTACTTCGATCAAACCGTCTGACAGTTTCAAACTGAAAAAAAAATTTATATATTATTTTTATTTCTTATTTTCTTTTATTGTTTTATTTTATGGTTATTAAAAGAAAAACCAATTTAAATTGCTTAAAAATATATAATTCAAGGGCTTAATTATATCAATAAAAATCATAAAATTAACTTAAAAATCTAAACAAAGGTATTAACCAAAATATTAGTTTATTTATTCATCGAGTTATCGCGTTATTATTTTAGGTTAGTACTTCTTCGTCGGTTAAATCGGCAACTCGTGCGCACTCATTTCCACTCAAGAATACGCACCCATGGTAAGTGAATCTCTACAATTCTCCGTTATGTTTTGGGTGTATCATGTGTCGTACAATTTCTTTTATTTTATTTAAAACACTTGTGCTAATTCATTTCGTGATCAAATATGTATAGTTGTTATGTGGTTTATATGTGGATGTATTTTTCATTTCAGTGCAATCATTTCATTAGGCCCATCAGTTCCTCGTGGGGTACGGGTTGAGCATCAGGTGCCTCATTAGATCGGCTCCGTTTGATTGAGCCTTGATCCCAAATACATCATTCATCATGTCATGTGTTCATACAATGTGGTTTATGATTTGGTTATATATACACATCTGTTCACACATGATTCATGCACAATTTTATTTAAACAACAATAAAATTCAATTATTTAAATATTTTATCAAAGTTCACTCGCCAACTTTTGTTGACCCAAATTTTCTGTTTTTTGCATGATACAGGTGAACAATCAGAGGAAAGAAACACATAGGAATGACCTTAGAAGAATAAACAAGTTATTTCGTTTGGAACAATCTTTGGTTTATTGTTTGTGTTTGCATGAATTTCGTGTTGAATATTTGAAGTTTAATTTCAATTTAATAAATATGAAACTTATTAGTAAATATCATGAGCATTGCTGATAATCCAATCATGCCGACTTTTCTCCGCTGCGGTCAGGGTGTGATAGTGAGGATTTCCTAAGACTGCCTTCAGGACCTGATATGGTCATGTTGAGTTTCTGTGATGCCATTTGGGCTCACAAATGCAACTGCAACATTCATGGATCTCATGAATAGAGTCTGCGAACGTATTTGGATAAGTTTGTCATTGTCTTTATAGACGACATACTTATCTATTCTCATAATCAAGATGATCACGAGAATATCTTCGGTGCATCCTAGAACTTCTAAGGCAAGAGCAGCTTTATGCAAAGTTCTCTAAGTGTGAGTTTTGGCTTAGAGAAGTTCATTTCTTGGACATGTCATAAGTGAGTGTGGTATCTAGGTGGATCCCGCCAAAATAGACGCCATAATGAATTGGGAAGTACCCAAAACCCCGTCAGAAATACGTAGCTTCTTAGAGCTGGCTGGTTACTATAGGAGTTCATTGAGAACTTTTCAAGGATAGCCACTCCTTAACTACACTGACCCGTAAAAATGTTAAGTATAATTGGGGTCCAAAACAACAAGAATCTTTTGAGATTCTGAAACACAAGTTGAGCAATGCACCTGTGTTATCCCTACCTGAGGGTGTTGAAGACTTTGTTGTTTACTATGATGCGTCGCACACTGGCATGGGCTGTGTGCTAATGCGAAAAGGCAAGGTAATTGCTTATGCATCACAACAGTTAAAGGTGCACGAAAGGAATTACACCACCCATGATTTGGAATTGGGTATCGTTGTATTTGCACTTAAGTTATGGAGACATTACTTGTATGGCACAAAATGTATTATATACATTGACCATAAGAGTCTCCAGCATTTGTTCAATCAGAAAGAATTGAACATGAGACAACGTCGTTGGATGGAAACACTTAATGATTATGATTGTGAAATTCGCTACCATCCCGGCAAAGAAACTATAGTTGCTGATACCTTAAGTCACAAGGAACGGGTTAAGCCTATAAGGATTAACGCGAAGAGCGTTGAGCTCAAAAATAGCTTGAATGAGAAGCTATTAGATGCACAAAAGCAAGCTCGATTAGAGGCTAATGTTCCTAAAGAAGGATTAGGCGGAACTTTTAATCAGTTAACACCTGGAAAGGATGGAATCCTTAGATTTAATGGAAGAATCTGGGTTCCAGTCTTTGGGGGACTTAGAGATCTAATCCTCCGAGAAGCGCATAATACGAGATACTCAGTTCACCCTGGAGGTGACAAAATGTATCAGGATCTGAAAAAGAATTATTGGTGGATGGGTTTAAAGAAATCCATAGCCACTTATGTAGCTAAGTGTCTGATGTGTTCGCAAGTTAAGGCCATCAGAAACCATCAGGACTTCTACAACAACTGGAGATTCCCACTTGGAAATGGGAAATGGTAACAATGAACTTAGTTTCAAGTTAGCTAAGACCAAACGTGGTAATGACACGATTTGGGTCATTGTAGATAGGCTGACCAAGTCAGCGCATTTCTTGCCAATTAAGAAAACGTATAATTAAGATAAATTAGCTAAGTTGTATGTGGACAAGATTGTGTCCCTACATGGTATGCCAGTATCTATTGTATCTGATATAGATACTAGATATACCTCTCATTTTTGGAAAAGTTTCCAACAATCTTTAGGCACACGATTAAACTTTAGCACGGCTTACCATCCGCAGACTGATGGTCAAAGTGAGCGTACTATTCAAACTTTGGAAGACATGCTCCGGGCATGTGTAATTGATTTAGGTGGAAGTTGGGATAATCACTTACCCCTGATAGAATTCTCCTACAATAATAGTTATCATACAAGCATCAAGGCTGCTCCTTTTGAGGCCTTGTATGGGAGAAAATGTAGAACGCCCGTGTGTTGGGCAGAAGTTGGGGAAGCCCAACTTCAGGACCAGAGATTGTCCTGGAGACCACGGAAAAGATTGTGTAAATCCGTGATCGTCTCAAAGCTGCCAGGGATAGGCAGAAGAGCTATGCTGACAAGAGGCGTAAACCACTTAAGTTCCAAGTAGGGGACAAAGTCATGTTAAAAGTGTCACCCTGGAAAGGTGTAATGCGCTTTGGGAAGAAGGGCAAGTTAAGCCCAAGATATACCGGACCATTCGAGATAGTGTAGGTCCACCTGTGGATGGTGTTAAACCAGTTCCTTGTTCAAATGACATACACACAAGTGCGGAATCCAAGTGTGCATGCAACCAAAGCAAAGTAAAGAACACGGGGTAACCAAAGATTCACTATCTTGATTAATGATTGAGAAAAGTACAAACATATACACACAATGCTCGTATGACTCAAACAAACTTGCTGTGTTCTCGTGTCTTCATCTTCAGAGAGAATACTGAGAGGCTCACTTAGACCAACTAGCTAGCTAACTCTCACGCACAAGTCCACCCTGACTGAGAAGTGCATGTCTGCTTATATAGTGTCCGTCTATAGTTCGTATGAAACACGAATCCAGACATAAGGAACACACTATTTCACACGAGACACATTCCAGGGATTTGGTACGAGTCAACTGTTTCGTACGAAATGCTTGTGTTTCGTACGAAATCTCCTTGATTCATACGAAACCTGTGTTTCGTACGAAATCTCTTGGTTCGCACAAATCCTCACTTTGAGAACGTGTGTAGACTTGATGTACACAAGACTTATTAGTATGCACACATGCAACTGATTAACACAGACAAGCTAAGATGTCATACTAGATCAAGATAGAAGGATATCTCGATCTATTCGACACGACCAAACCTATACAGACACTTGAGCAAAGACCATACAATTACAACTATAATTAAGAACAAGCGACAACACAAAACTGTATCAACAAACTCCCCCTTGGATGTTGCTTGGTCTTCGGTCTTCGATCTTTGGTCTTTATATGTTGGTCTTCACATGAATGGTTTGGAGTATCAACAAACTCCCCTGAAGATCTCTATCCATTGATAGATCTGCTATCCAATGATTAGAGCATCAGGTCTTCGAACTTCTAAGAAACTTCAAATCTTTCTTGTTTCCTCTTCTGACTTGTCAGATTTCTTCGTTGCTGGTCTTTGTTTATGTTCTTTTGTATCAATCTGTACTCAATAGACAAATATAATTAGAACACAACTTTCTCAGGGAATACACACGAGAAACATATCATAATTTCTTCGTATGATTGTATTCCCTGAACGAGATACACACACTCATATGAATTCCAGCAGCAGATTTGAGAAAAACAAGTGACCAAGTCAAACAATGACCAGGTTCATTCGTATGAGATACAACACTCAAACGAATATCAGATTTAGGTTTTCTTTGATGGATTACTTGTTGCAAGATGTTACTTTATGAAGTTGCAATATCAAACAAATGGTTCTTTGGCGTATCTTAGTAGAAACTTCCGAGTATCAACTTTGACTAACTTTCAAAAAGTAATTTCATAAGCAACTAAGTAAACTAGATTAAAAACTAAATATACAGATAAACTACAATCTTTTTCGAGTTTCAAGGTAAAGGAATCATACCAGCATATTAATTTGTCAAAAACGTATTGGTTAACTTCAAAATTAAATAGATAAGTATTCAACTATGATTATCGGTATTGTTGTCCTCGTAAGCTCAGACTTATCAGATGTAATCATGATTAGGAGATATGATTGAAAGGTATGGATTTATACTTACTAGCCAATGTTTCAACCACATCAAACACATTCGGTATCAAGATATGCACGAGAGAAATCTTACCGGTGAGTATACTGTTATAGTTTACGATATGAATGATGTGAGATACTCACTTATTTTTTATTGAAAACAAGCCTTTTATGATTTAATCACTTATTGATGAGGAACTTGAAATTTTCATATGTATCAGGGCACAGGAGTAAGTCCGTGAACAGGTTAGTACCATCGTAGCATCAAAGAGACGAACTTAGCTCCCGCATAAAGCTGTGATATTTTATACTTATTTTGGGGATGTGATATTTTTATCACTTATTTGAAGGCGAATGCATATGTACACGTATGTATGGTATCATGGAAGTTCTAGACTTGCCCACCGTTATTTTTCGACAAAAGGTTCAACCATGATGCCCAGATAATAAGCCAGCATAAAGATCGTATATCTCAGAACCTCGGACTCTATCAAACGAAATTTCAGTACCAAGACCATATCCAATGAATGGTTCCCACCTGGCGTTCTGTCTGTTAGGTTTATATCAACTTGCACATTTTAATCTGATTGTAAGCCTACCGATACATCATTTCTTTCTATGATTTAACCATATCTGACAGATTTACCGGTGAATTTCATCATCTTCAACTTATCAAGAAACTCATTTTAGATTTTTTAATGTTTTTGTATTTTTCTGAATTTTTCTCCCCTTAAACAAAGAAGGTAAATAAAAGACATATTTTTGTATTTTCTTAAACTTACTCCCCCTAAAACATAAAACTGAAAATCTTTTTGTAGTTTTAGATTTTTAGAAAAGTATTTACAAAAATAGTTAGCCTGGTTGAGTTACTCGGGTTTCACCTTGATGCCATTGATCAAAAGTAGATAATCAAAATGTGATTTATCAAAGACTTTGGTAAAAAGGTCTGCACGTTGGTGATCAGTGTGGATTTTAACAACATCGATAAGTCTCTTTTCATAACAATCTCGTATGAAATGATATTTAATCTCAATGTGTTTTGTTTTTAAATGTTGTACAGGATTCCGAGTGATCTGTAAAGCAGCTTCATTATCAACAAAAATAGGAGTAGTAAGAAATTCAAAACCGTAGTCGCGCATTTGATGTTGAATCCATAGAACTTGAGAGCAGCAACTAGAACCTGAAATATATTTAGCCTCACATGTTGATGTAGCTACACAAGTCTGCTTTTTGCATTGCCACGTAACTAGGCGATTTCCCAAGAATTGACATCCTGTTGTTGTTGATTTTGCATCATTTTATAGCCGCCATGATCAGAATCACTAATGCTTGTCAGATCAAAGTTATCATCCTTAGGGTAGCATAGACTAGTGTCAGGGCGTCCCTTCAAATAACGAAAGATCCTTTTCACATCCATCAAATGAGAAACCTTCGGACTAGACTGATAGCTCGCCAGAAGGCATGTTGGGAACATTATATCGGGTCTTGAAGCAGTAAGATACATTATAGATCCGATCATAGCACTATAGAGAGATGGTTCTACATGTTCACCCATTCCGTCTGGAGTAATCCCATATTTTGAGCTAATGGAGTTCCCAAAGGCTTTGAGTCATCCATCGAAATCGCTTGAGAATATCTCCGACGTACTTGGTTTGTTGGATAAAAATCCCTTCCTTTGATTGCTGAGCCTGCAAACCTAAAAAGAAATTCATTTCTCCCATTGCGCTCATCTCGAACTTCTCTTGCATAACTGTTCGAATTCTTTGCACACTCGAGTGTTAGTAGACCCAAATATAATATCAAACATAAACCTGTACTAGCAGCAAATCCTCGTCTTGTTCCTTGATGAAGAGAGTACAGTCGATCAGGCCTCGTCGAAAACCATTCTTCAACAGATAGGTAGACAACGTTTTATACCAAGCCCTCGGAGCTTGATGAAGACCATATAATGCCTTGCAGAGAAGCCAAACCTTGTCAGGATGGAGAGGATCTTCAAAACCTGGTGGTTGCTCAACATATACTTCCTCTTCACCACACCATGAAGAAATGCACTCTTCACATCCATCTGATAAACGGTGAACTTCTTGAAGGACGTATAATCCAAAAAGATACTTATGACCTTAAGTCGTGCAACCAGTGCATAAACTTCATTGTAATCGATCCCTTCGACCTGATTAAAACCTTGAACAACCAATCGTGCTTTGTTTCTCACAACAACACCTCGGTCATCCTTCTTGCACTTGTACACCCATCGTGTACCAATCTTCTTGTAGTTGTCAGGCCTGTCAACCAATTTCCAGACGCCTAACTTCTGAAACTGCTGAAGTTCTTCCTGCATGTCTTCAACCCAAGAGTCTTCTTTCATTGCCTCTTCCAAGATTTTGGTTCTACTTGGCACACATAGCAGGCAAAAGACCAATCATTCAGACCACCAGATTCCCTGATTCCGAATACAATCCAGCATTCTGGTTGTTCCGAAGCTGATTACGAGTCTACACACCACTCTGGACATCTCCAATAATATTCTGCTGAGGATGGATATTATGAATTCGAGTTTCTGGCACATCAGGAACTCAAGAATTTATGCCCAAATTGTTGATATTCAGATCAACAGTTAAATCGAGAGCTGGATTTGATGACGTTGTAGATGCCTGACCTTCAGTCGTTCCTTGAGGTTGAATATTTGACGTATCATTTGAAAATCCAGGAACCGCACCAGAGGCAGCTTCATTTACATCATGAAACTCATCTTCTTCTGATGAAACATTATAATCCGTAGCGTCTTCGAATTCCTCATTTTGAACAAGATTGTTAACCGAAGTCGATACTTGAGGATTAACAATAATTGGTCGAACTAGTGATAAATCTACTGCAGTATCACTTTCTAATAACATCTGAGCAGCAGCTGTTGCATCATCAAAAGTTGGCAGATTAAAGGATTCAAACAGCCCATCATAGTCAAACATCTAAGGAGCACCTGGAGCTCTTACAGCTTCTGTATATCTCTGAACCTTGACTTCACCCCATCCTTCAATCTTCTTTGAAGACAAATTCCACACTCGGAAATTTGGAGTAGCATATCCAAGAAAGAAACCTTCAATAGCCTTGGGACCAAACTTTCCATGTGGGTCGATAATAGTGCATGGAGCTCCAAAAGGTTCTAAGAAAGAAACATCCGGTTTTCTTTTATGTAACAACTCAACGCATGTCTTCCCATGTCTCTTCACCATCAGAACTCTATTCATCGTGTAGCACGCAGTAGCAACAGATTCTCCCCAAAATTGAACGGGAAGTTCTGATTCTACAAACATGGTTCTTGCAGTTTCAATAAGAGTTCTATTCTTCCTCTCAGTGACGCCATTTTGTTGTGGAGTGTATCCAGAACTGTACTCATGCAGAATACCCTTTGAGGAACAGTACTCATCCATAACTTGATTCTTAAATTCCATGCCATTGTCGCTTCTGATTCTCCTTACCTTCAAATTATACAAATTTTCTAGCAGAGTCAGGAGATTCTTGAGGATAGTAGGAACTTCACTCTTGTGTGCCAACATGTTGACCCATGAGAATCTGGAATAGTCATCAGTAACTACCAGACAATAAGAATCACCAAAGGTTGTCTTGTGTTTCATAGGTCCAAAGAGGTCCATATGAAGATGTTCCAGTGGCATATTCACAGTGTTGATCTTCTTCACGGGATGGGATTTTCTCGCTTGCTTCCCTTTCTGGCATGATACACAAACGTCTTGAAGATGAAAATTCTTCACTGGTACACCATTCACTAAATTTTTCTTCACCAAATAGTTCATTTTCTCAGGTGAATGTGTCCCATACGTCTGTGCCAGGACATTGATTCCTTCTCGATGGCTTTGGAGATAAAACATGTGACTTGTGCAGATGTTGTAATAGCTTGGCTCATATCAAGAATATACAAATCATTAATTCTTGGAGCCGATAGGAGAATCCATTCCTTTGGGATCTTGAATCTAGGCTTCAGCACATAACATCCGGCATCATCAAAATGTACCGTGAACTTCTTGTCGTAGATTTGAGAAACGCTAAGAAGATTGTGATCAATTTGCCGCACATAATTGATCTTGACGAAGCTCACAACACCATTGGAGACCATTCCTTCTCCAGTGATGTATCCACCTTTGTCACCAGCAAAAGCAATATAACCACCCCTTATGCTTTTCACATCATATAGGAGCCGCAAGTCGCCCGTCATGTGCCTTGATGCTCCACTGTCAACAATCCAATGACTGTTTACAGTAACTCCTGGAACACCCTGCACATTACACAAACAAGATTAGTTTGAGATGGGACCCAAGCCTTAGTGGTCTTGGGTCGTCCTTTATCATCGAGAAATGTAATCTCAATTTCTTGATGATTAACAAACTGAGAGACTCCTTTTGAACCATTACCGGTCTTCTGTTTCCAAGATCCTTGTTTATTACCAGATTTACTATTATTTACAGTTTTAACAGTGTCTGGTTTTATTGACTTTGAAGATCTTTGATCCTTTTTCAAAGAAACCGATTTTAAAGCTTTCTCAACTGCTTTTACTTGTTTATGTTTTTGTTTCTCTTTTTGATCCTTAATGATTCGTTTATCTTGAGTCGGAGAAACAGATTTACATTTGCAAGTTGGTTCATGAGGGGTTTTCTCTATACATCTTGATTTGGCTGGATTTTGACAATCCTTTATAATGTGGCTAAATTCTCCACATTTGAAACAAGTTCTCCTTTCAACAAAACTAGGAGATCACGTTTATCGGCTTGATGTTGAACTTGTGGATCCTGAGGTACTAGGTTCATTTTCATTACATCCATCAGTGTGTTGGGTGTAATTGTTTTGACTATTTCTTATCAAAATCTTAACTTTCTTTACAAAATCAACATTAGATTTTCCTTGAAAAGTTTTGACTTTATCGGTACCTTTAGAACTCACAAATTTTACAGTTTTGGCCTTTTTCGGTAGCGAGTGCCTTTTGATTCAACCTTCGGTTGAGAAACTATAGGCTTTTCAACTCGCTTTCATTGTTTTTCTTTTGAAGCAGCTAATGGTTGTGATTTGGTCGGCTTTTTCTTTTCTACAGGTTTGGTTGTTGACTTTTCAAAGACCTGGTCTATAGAGATTGGATTTACGTTTTTAATTGGAAAATCTTTGTTTGAATAGATTTTCTTATCTCCAACCAAGGTATACAACACATTATCTACTTCTTGTGTAGACACACTTGTCTTCACAGATTTCTTAGGAACAGTCTCTTGATTCTCAACAGATTGAGTACTAGGAGTAGCAAACGATTCTACTCTTTTCCTTTCATCAAGAGGCTGATCCTGATCATCATTTCTTGATTCATCATCTGATGTATCATCCTCCTCTTCAACAGATGGAGTTTGAACAACATCAGACGTTGAATTTTCTGGCTTGCATGGTTCTTGAGAGATTTGTCTAATTTGAACCCTAACCCTGCTGCGAATTCCTCAGGATTCAAAGGTACAGAGGGTTCAAAATGAGGCATCTCCTCTTCATCAGGCATTTTGGTATAGTTGTGTTTCATTGGGGGTGGACACGACTTATACCATATGCATTGAGCATCTCCCTTTAGTTTTTGAACTTCAATAATATGATCAAGCACATATTGGGAGTTAGAATAACTTTCCAATTTGTGTTTGATCGAATCATATTTGCATTTGGCGATGGCTAACTCTTTCTTTGTTTCTTCTAGGAGATTAATGTAGTTATTAATTCCTGTCTGTTTATTCAAAACTGTTTTTGTCAATTCAGAAACACTTTTCTTAAGGGTTTCTATTACAGATTTGAATTCTTTTTCATTTCTAGTTAGTGCCAAGTTCGCCTCTTTGCATTTTGATAGTTCAAGAACTAAATTTTGATTATGACTGTTGATGGTTTCATACTTTATTTTCAACTCAACACAGTCATTGCAAACAGTAGGAGGGCCGGAATTTACCTGTTTTGAAGAACCTTCAACATTTGCCATAAAGGCAATGTGATGAGGAAGAGCTGCACCATCTGTAGAGAGTGTCTCTGTCTCTTTTTCCACAGCTTCTGCATTCCTCGTCATGCCTACCTTTTAAGATTTCAACATCTCAGCTTCACTCAGCAATTCTTCAACCCCAGCATCACTTCCTTTCTTCACATCAGAATCAGATCCATAACCATCTGAACTTGAACATTCTTCATCAGAACTACCAGTATCCCCAGATGTATCATCGTTATTTGGAGTGTTGATGCTGTGATCATGCTTGATTTGATCCACAATCTTTGCATAGCATGCAATTCTTTCGTTGTTCTCAGTTCCCAACTGTACTGACCAATCGCATCCTTCATCAGATTGAACTACCAAAGCTCTATGCGTGTTTGAAGGTCCTGATTGATTGGTTTTGTTAGAGTTAGTCTTCTTTCATTGTTGTACTGTGCTGTGTTGGATGGTTGAGACTGATTTCAAAAGGGGTTGTGATTTCCTTCCTTGTTGGGTCTTATGCATTCCCGCTTGAAGTGACCTCTTTCTCCACAGTTGAAGCAAGTAACGGCGGTTTTGTCAAAGCCGTATTTTGTATCCTTCTTGCTTTCCAAACTGGCTCTCCCTGTTCTTCTCGTATAATCATTCGCTCTTCTCATAGCGCTTGCAAATGCCCACTTGATGTCCATCAGCTCCATTTCATCTAGGTCAATTTGTTCATAGTCTTCGTTTGTCAAATTGATGTTCCCTATTTAACCTGCAACTAAACCACAATATGCACTGACCATGCTATTTAGAAGTTCTGGATGTTCCTGTGCAACTTCTACGTTGATTTTGGAGAGATTTGATGTGTCAAGTTTGACAGTGTTGGGATTTGCCGATTGACTGTTGTTTCCATAGAAAGCTTCTTGAGGAGCTTGTTGTGGAGCTTTATGCGCTAAATCCCTTGGCTGTGGAAGGAATGCTTTCGGATCAAAAGCCTGTCCATAAGTTTGATTGCTCGAACCTGTAGACTGACTTGTTTGAACTGGTTGGGGTAGAAAAGGGTTCACGTTTGACACAAACGCGGTCTGCAGCTTCGGTTGCTGACTTGAGCTTGTACCTGCATTAATACCTCCAAAATACATCTTAGGGTTTTGTGGAGCAGAGACTCGTTGTGCCTTCCGGAGTTCTTCTTCATTCTTGTTCTCCAGTTTCTGCACAAATTCATAAATACTAATTGAGTCCAAAACACCTGTATGTTTTAAGAGATCAATAAATTGACCCCATTTTGGCCGTAAAGCATCAGTAAATCGCATCACAATTTCTTATGGTGCTGCTAACACTTTATACGAGTACATTTTGCTGAGAAGATGATAAAAACCGAGTGGTCTTATCATTCAAGGTTTCGTTCTCCATGAACATGAAACCTTCAAACTCCTTCTTGAGCAGATCATGCTGAAACTTCCTGGTAGCAGCATTACCTTCACCTCTTGCTTCCAAAGTGTCCCACAAATTTTTTGTTGTAGTACAATACACAAACTGATAATAAATGTCTTTATGCAGAGCTTGTGTGAGGATAGAAACGCCTTTTTCTCTAGATCGTAAGCTTTCTTGTCACTTTCGACTAGATTAGCCAAAGTGGTTGGATTTGATCCAGCTTCTTCAAGTGCTTCATTGTGGGGGGTAGTGAAACACGTCAACAATTCCGTGTTTTGACCGAGAACATACGTATGAAAACGACTTTTCCATGAAGGATAATCTTTCATGTGATTTAACTTCGGTGGTTGGTTATTACTCCCTGTTTCACTTTCACTCATTAGCAGAGTTTGGATGCTTTGATTCTGATTCGCAACGCATGCCCATTGATTTACAGAGATCATTGCTGTATGTTGAGGCATCAAAGATTTTACCCATGATGTTGCGGAGCTTTGCGAAGACTCTTGATTTGAGCTTGAACAACTCCAATCCCACGGGTTAGAACTCATTATATTTTCTTGTTTTATGAAAATTTAAAGGTTTTAAAGTTTCACAAATTTAATTACCTTTTAAAAATTCACAGATCTGAAAATATTACAAATTCTTAAAATCACAAAGCTTTGAAAAACACGAAAAACAAACAATAATTGTTTCGTGCGAAACAATGATGTTTCGTGCGAGACGGGAGTTTTGTGCGAGCCAGGTGTTTCATGCGAGTCAGATGTTTCGCACGAATTTTTTTCAGTCGCACAAACTGTTTTGGTTTAGTGTTTTTCAGAGGAATCTTTTCAGAAATGGTTTGGTGAGAAATTTCCTTTCTTATGTAGACCTGCCTTTTTCGAAAATACATGTTGTCTTACCCACGTTTAGTTAAAACACAGATTTTAGCAGTCCACAGTCCACAGTCCAAGTCCAGATCCAAGTCAGAAATGTCAACCCTACCAAACTAATCAGATTCAAATTTCTTCTTCAAGGGTGTTCTTCAGAAAAATTTTACCCTAAAATTTTCTGCATGCAACAGATTTTAACCAAGTTTTAAGTTAGTTATCTATCCAAAACTTAAGTTTTCTGCTGGAGATTCAAGAACACTTCAGAAATCTTCAAACTTGCTCAGACACAACTAAGCCCGGTTTTGAATAAGGAAAGAGCCAAAGCTCTGAGACCACTTGTAGGTCCACCTGTGGATGGTGTTAAACCAGTTCCTTGTTCAAATGACATACACACAAGTGCGGAATCCAAGTGTGCATGCAACTAAAGCAAAGTAAAGAACACGGGGTAACCAAAGATTCACTATCTTGATTAATGATTGAGAACAAGTACAAACATATACACACAATGCTCGTATGACTCAAACAAACTTGTTGTGTTTCTTGTGTCTTCGTCTTCAGAGAGAATACTGAGAGGCTCACTTAGACCAACTAGCTAGCTAACTCTCACGCGGAAGTCCACCCTGACTGAGAAGTGCATGTCTGCTTATATAGTGTCCGTCTAGAGTTCGTACGAAACACGAATCCAGACATAAGGAACACACTATTTCACACGAGACACATTCTAGGGTGACAGTCATGTTTCGTACGAAATGCTTGTGTTTCGTATGAAATCTCCTTGATTCGTACGAAACCTATGTTTCGTACGAAATCTCTTGGTTCGCACAGAATCCTCATTCTTGGAGAACGTGTGTAGACTTGACTTACACAAGACTTATTAGTATGCACACATGCAACTGATTAACACAGACAAGCTAATATGTCATACTAGATCAAGATAGAAGGATATCTCGATCTATTTCGACACGACCAAACCTATACAGACACTTGAGCAAAGACCATACAATTACAACTGTAATTAAGAACAAGCGACAGACACAAAACTGTATCAACAGATAGTCGAATGTGTCGGCACTGTAGCTTATAAGCTTAGATTGCCAGAGGAGCTTAGTGGAATTCATGATGTGTTCCACATATCTAACCTTAAGAAATGTCTAGTTGATGAATCGCTAGCAATGTCACATAAAGATGTGCAAATAGATGAAAACCTGAGGTTCGTTGAGAAACCAATTTCGATCGAGGATTGACAGGTTAAGAAGCTCCGAAGGAAATTTATACCTATAGTAAAGGTTAAATGGGATGCCCTTCGAGGTCCCGAGTATACATAGGAGGTTAAGTCCACTATGCGACAAAAGTACCCCCCCCCATCTATTTGAATAAAATCTCGAGGTCGAGATTTCTTTTAAGGGGGTGAGGATGTAACACCCTGTAAAATCGTGTCCAATAGTATAGTGACACGTGTTATATTTTATTTTTAGTCTATTAAAGACTAACAAGGACTAAAAGCGTCAACATGCTCAAAAACTAAGTCTCTGAGTGATCTTCTGATGTCAACATGCATAAACCAAGCCTCTGAGTACCATTAGTGTCAACATGCGTAAAACATAGCCTCTGAGTGACCATTAGTGTCAACGTGCTAAAACTTGGCCCCTGAGTGGCCGTTGTGTTAACATGCCCAGCCTCTGAGTGATATTGGAGTCAACATACTTATAATAAGCCTCTAAGTGATCTTTTACGAAGTCCTAACTCTCATATGTTCCATTTGTTGGACAGAGGGATTAAATCCGTGATTATATAAAAGTTGGACATTGGAGGGGTTAAAAGTGTCAACATGTTAATTTATGCCTCTGAGTGACCTTTTAACGAACCAAGGGCTCGACAATGTCCGGGCATAATCTCGGGTATGCCAAATATTGGCTACGGAGGCTAAATATGCTAAAACGGTGTTTTAGGAGGTTCTATGAGGTTTTATAAATTAAGGGGCTAAAAGTTCAAATTTTGAAAGTGGCCTAGGGGCGCTCGTGGGGGCGAGAGGCAAGGCCTTGCCTCTCGCGGCCCGCCGAGAGCTGTATGTGCAGAAAATTGCCTTGGCCACCACACAAATTGCCAAAAACCAATTAACTCGAAACTATGGATTCCCAACTGCTATGCCACGTTTTGGGACACTTGTAAGCTCCCTCTTACACCCCTTAGCACCTGGCATCACCTCCTTCAAGCTCTCCAACTATAAATAGGTGCCAAAGTTCACCATTTCAACTTGCACCTTTCTCATTTTCAACTCTATCTCCCTCCTCTGGAAGTTCCTAACTGAAAGGAGCATCCAACTTAGTTCTATTGCATTCTAGGAACCTCTTGTAAGTGTTCCTTCATCTTGCATTTTCGTTTCTAGGCTTTTATAACCAAAAGTCAAGCGTTTTACGGAAAACGCCTTGACTTTCGGTTAAGACCATTATGGTCCAGCCATTGTTCGTAATGAACATGGCTAAGTGATCGTAATAAAGTAGGTGTTAGTCCCTAAAAATGGCACCTCCTGAAGATCACGTTTGCTAGACCAATTGACAAGCCAAATTTTTCGGAAAATCATAAATTGATCTTATATATGTTATGAAACCTGTTTTGACACTTAAACAAGTTGGTAGTAATTATTAGAACATGTAAAAACATGTTCGGCTCGTCAATTTCTGTTCTAGGGTCGGTTCGCAACTGAAAGTCGCAAACTTTGACTTATGCTTTGACTTTCGATTCTGACCCGATTTAGATTAGTTCATACTGATCTAAAGTTGCATTATGATCGTAATATAATATAGCATAACCGTCCTGAGGTTATATTACATGATCATAATCAGAATATGAGTTTATGCACAAGTTCCGTAATTATGCCATTTTGACTAAAATGCCCTTTTTGTATAAATAAGGTTTAAAAGATAATGAACATGAAAATAAGTTTCCTATGATGTAGTAATATAAGTAGGAGTATTTGGGATGTTAAATCAGATTATAAACTGAGATTATGAACAAGTCCTTGTAACATGTTGGTAAATGACGATAAAGCCCTTATGGCTTATAAAATGCTTTTATCACATCTTTTCAAGGTAAATCTTTTACCTACTGATATGTATATTAAAACATATCTAAGCTTTTATTGACAAACTCGTTTTTCGTTAAACATCGCATAAATCGTCATTTTACGAATAGGGTCGTTTCGACGCATAGTATGGTTTTAAACCATAACTATCAACCAATACTTGTTACCTACTGATTTTAAAACTTATTTTTAAAATATTTATACAGTAGGTATTTAATATGAACTCAGAATCCCAAATAATTTGTAAACTATGTGTAAAATGACCAAAAATGCCCTTTCGGTGCATAGTATGGTCATAAAAGATAAATTACACATATAATTAATATCCTACTGATATTATATCATAAATAAATTATTTTTCCAGAATATTTATAATTATAACATTTAATTATATTCAAGTTCCTTTTATACGGTATGAAATTACCGAAATGCCCTTATGAGGCATAGTTTCATTTTAAAACCTTAACGGCATATAAGTTGATATCCTACTAATATTACAACTTAATTAAAGTATAATGCATATAGAACTTGTCCATCACTCATCTGGTTACCCGGTATCACTAATATGCGTACGGTTAAGTATATGTAACTAGTTTACGAAAACTAACCGAACCGGGTCTAACCTTGTCATTTAAGTTTCAAATCCAGAATGTTTATGGTTTACCCACATTATGCAAGTCAAGGTACTTGTTAGGTTTAAACTACATTCTATCCGATCATCGTTTATTAAGCGTTATGCGTTTTGATCCTGTACACTACTAGGTCTAAGTTTGTGACTTAAATAAGACCGTTTATTGGTTAGCTTATGCCATAATCCAGACTAGAGCCTTCCGATAAATGCTATCTGCGCTTAGATCATTTTGGATACGGCTGAGATATTAAATCTTGCATTTTAAATCAAGACTAGCTCAAGTAAATACTCTTGACTTATTTTCCCTATACGGGCTTGGGATACGGTAAACTATTACCGCTTGGTCGGAAATGGGATCAATCGAATGCCGGATTGTTGCTAGTAAATCCGCATATTCCGTTTTAATCAGTTTTATTTGATAACTTAAACATCGTGGGTTAATTACCGTGTCCTGGATATTCTCGGCTCATTACATTAGATAATGGCCACGACCTTAGCGAGGGGTGTAGTCATACACCTGACAGACGCTCAAATGCAAATTACCCAAGACGTTGGGGATAACTCCCTGTGAGTTCTAAGTTGTGTGTACTTAATCATGTCTCGGTCTCTATACTGGGCCTGTATGTATGGACAAACATGTGAATCTTTTAACAAGGTTACAAAGTAACTTTCCAAGTTATAAAAGATTTGTGCCTTGTGCACTTAAATCTAATTTCAAAAATGTTTTCAAAATGAGTCAGTCAGGTGTATTTACCAGCGAAAGCTGACGTATTTTCAAAGACTAAGCTTGAAGGTACAATACGAAATAGGCCGGAAGCTGCTCGGTAGTGAAATAAAGAGGATCTTGTGAATCCTTAGATATGCCCTAAGGTCTATTTTATATTCTTTCTTTGTACATTTTATGATCCGCTTGGATCTTCTATTACGAGCATGTATATTATTTTGTATTTTCAAACATTTGGTTTGTAATAGTAATTTTACTCCAAGACTTCCGTTGTGGCATGTTTGATTGACAATGATGTTATCAAGTGACGTCACGATACTCCCCACCTGGGCCCACCGGTGTATGGATTTGGATTGGAAATCCAGGGTGTAACACTTGTATATAACACTTATGTTCATCAAACCCAACAAACAACTTATTATCTCTGGCTAACTTATGAACATAGATTAGGTTAACACAATACTCAAGGACCACAAAACATCATGTAAAATCACACCATCAGCCACTTAAATGTTCCTATTTTAGTAACAACAACATTAGTGCCATTAGGATGCCTTACTTCAATTTTTAAACTAGAAACATAAATATAATTATTTAGATTGGTTTCAGATTTTACCATATGGTTATTAGCCCCTAAGTCTATAATGCAACTAGAACCTTTCCCCACATCATACCCAAATGAGTAAACAGAACTGCTAAACACAATTGAACAAAAAAACCCACCTAAAACATTGCAGCTTTGAGATGTTTCAGGTGTCCTGTCTTTAACTAAACTCAACAATTTAGTCAACTGATCAGCAGTCAAAGAAGTAGTTGGAACAGAAAACTTATCAACACATGTATTACTAGAAACAACCTTTTTCCCTTGATTCCCTCTTGGTGGTTTTATCCAAGAAGGATATCCAATCAGTTCAAAACACTTATCAATAGTGTCCCAATTTTATTGCAATTAAAACATTTCAAATTTTGGTTTTGACCTTTTACTAACTTTTTCTTATTATCAATCACAAAATTAGACTTAGCAAACAACCAACAGATCTATCATTAGACACAGACACATTAGAGTTTCAATGTGATTCTTCCCTATAAACAATAGAGAAAGCTTCTTTTACACTTGGAAGAGGCTCTCTAATAAGCAAACTAGTTCTAACAACATTATACACATTATCCAGACCCATCAAGAATCCATCAACTTAATCAAATGATTAAAGTTATTAAACTATTACAAATACATGTAGGGATTTGCAAAATTTGATCCATCTTTTTCCAAATTATATTCAACTTATGATAGTATTCAGCAACAGACAAACTAGTTTGACTAAACGAATTAATCTTTTGATATAGATCAAACACTATTGACCCATCTACCTTATCATAAGTATCTCTAAGTTCATTCTAAATCTTTGTAGCAACTTAGAGTACACATGACTTAAATAAAGTTCCTCTCACACTAAATTCAAAATCCAAGTAAGAACCACAGAATTACACCTCTCCCATTAAGTTTCAAGAATAGGATTATCTTTAGGTTTTACAAAAGTTCCATCAATAAACCCTGTTTTATTGTTTACTCTTAATGCAAGACTCATGACATTAGCCCAAACAGTGTAATTTTCTATATCTTTAAGTTTTATACTAATCACAATTAAAGTAACCGAATTGGAGGGGTATGGTCCCAGAAACCCTATGCCGGCGCAGGATACCATTTCATCAGAATGACAACATATCATTTGACAAACCTTGCGCAACGGTAAGTCAGACCTGAAAGCGCAGGCCCCAACTCTACGCCGACTAAGTGAGCTAGCTTCCAGCCGCGTATATGACCATATTCAAGAAACACTTAGTTGCGACTTCTCGAACCTTGCGCCGACTACATAGCCCTTTCGGGAGTCGCACATAAGGTCAAGACTAAGGCGATAGCAATTCGTGTACTTAGCCTTGAAGGAAAAAGAACTTGTTCTACAAGTTCGCGTTGGCTACAAAAGCGCCGATAAGATAACGCGGTAAGGAGAAGCGCAAAGAAACACCAAAAAAAGTACGAAAGGTACAAGTGGCAGAGCTGAGGGCCAATAGTCGCTCAACAGGCCGTATTGGGTCATGTTGCACGATGAACAATCATGTAGAAGACAAGTACACAAGGACGTACACGTGGCACCAATCAGCTCGCACCAACCACTATCCCACGATCTCCATTAATCGCTGACGACAGACTAGACAACAAGGACAATAGTCAGGACACGAGGATCCATTCACCATGCGCTAAGCGCCTTTCTCGCTAGAGACCACTAACGGTCATGGCCGAAGAGACAAAATGGATATTCCTTGTTATCAACCTCAGGCCCAAGGCCATCAGCCCATCTCCTTCATGATTCTCTCCGGACTATAAATGGAGGACTTCACCTCTAGGTTTAAGGATCGCTCTCATTGAATTCTCATTACTTACACTTCCATCTTCTACAAGCCCTTGTACTTATTCTCACGTCGGAGTGTAGTCACGGAGAGGACCCCCCTTCTCCCCGTGGCGAGACTAACGGCGGTTTTCTGTTTTGCGGTGAGTCCGACGCAGATCTTCATATCGACTGTCAAACAGGAGATCAACCTTCACATGCAGAAAACATGTCCACGAGCCTAGATCTATTCTGATAGATTTTGGTTTCGGTGTTTCTTCATTGGCGTGATCCGATTTCTCCTTTTTAAATCTTCATCTCTTGTTTGTTCTTTCCAAATTTCAGTTTTCATGGTTGATGGTCCTTCGATTTTACCAAGAGGTCCTCGGGCCAAGGGCAAGAACACAGTTCATGTTTCTCGGGTCGATGGACAAGTGGAGGAAGGATTCTCCGAGGATGCTAATGCTCATCACGATTCCGGTCGTGTGAAGATTCAAGTAACTCTGAGGATTCAAGCTGAAACCCTTTTGTTCAAATTGCGTCAATATTACCTCCTTGTGAGACTCCGATGTCTTGGTACGTCAACATTCAAACCGCTCTAAATGCCGTTTATGCGCAACTTTGTGCACAAACCAAGCATCGGCTGCACCAGTGCAATTGCCGACGACTCATGTGCATGCTTCGACTGCACCACGAGTGTTGAGTTATGATTCGCCGGCTAGAGAGCATGTACCATCACATGTCTCTACAAGAGAGACAAAAGAGTATTCTCAGTCCAGCCCAGATACGAGTCAAATACCCCAGAGGCGAGCATCAGTTCATTCTCGCCTGGCCCACGTCCATCTCAAGGGCGGGACACCCAGCGCAAAGAATTTGAAAAACATATGACGAAGGTGATAGTGCTAGCGTGTTTCACCGATTGCCAAAGGATCACGCTGCGTACAAGCCTAAGTCACATGCTATATACAATCGGGAGGCCGAACATGATTATAATCTGATCTATAGACCGGCTGAAGCAGCAGAACATTCCAAGTTTGTGAAGGAAACCGTGTTGGCTCCACTTGAGAGCGCAAAGTTACCTTCCAACGTGGGAAAATTTAGTGGTATGACAGATCCAGATGATCACACGCGTTTACTTACCAGCGCGGGACTTATTGGAGGATGGACGTTGCCCATGTGGTGTCATTTGTTTGTTCAAACCCTCACAGGCGCTGCGCCTTATGGTTTGACAATCTGCCAATAGGTAAACTTACTTCCTGGAACGATCTTAAGGATAAGTTCTTAACTCACATCAGCCAGCAGGGTGATATGTTAGAGACTCTACCGATGTTATGAATATCTAGCGAAGAGATGATGAAAGCTTGGAAGATTTCATCACTCGCTATAACAAAGAGGTCCTTGAGATTGGTGATGTGCATGAAGATCTGATTTGCGCGCAATTCAAATACGTCGTTCGGTGTGACGAAATCATAAAGGTTTTGTCGGGAACTGTAGGTCTCCCAAAAGTTGGAAAACTCATGGCGGCAGCCAAATTTTATGCTCAAACTGAGCGCAATTTGAGTTCCAACAGACCTCCCATGCCTCAATATCGTCCACAGGATATGAGTAGAAGTACTGGTAAGAAAAACAAGAAGAATTGGAAGGAGTCGAACCAGAACTCTTTTCCTTATTCGCCAATCGATGCGCGTGCAACAATAAACAAAATTACTACTCGAAGGGCGATAAAACAAGAAAATCGAGACAGGCAGTGGACACCACTGAAAAAAACTCCAGCGGAAGTACTCAGCACAAAGAATCATCAGTTTAAATAGCCACAACAATGAAAAATAAAAAAAGGTCAGGATCCAAAACCTTATTTTGTTATCATCACAAGGATACTGGCCATACTACCGATAATTGCATCAGTTTCCGCACCGAGATAGAGAAGGCATTGAAAAGTGGGAAGCTCACCCACTTGCTTCAAAATGTGTGCAAAGAAGTTCGTCAGATTACTCGCGATGACGAAGGCCCGAGTAATAAGAAGATGAAGCAAGCTTTTGTTATATTGGTGCAAGGTGGCCCGACCCGCAAGCGTTATCATCAGAAAAGTCATACGACGCATTGGTGTGAGCAGCAAGTAATTTTCCCCATAGTTCCTGGTGGTCCTCAAGAAGAAAGACCGGTAGTGATAACTAACTTGCTAATAAAACAGAGAAGTACAACCACAAACAAACACACAAAAAATATGCAACAGAGTGAACCCTCTCTGTGTCCCAGATCAACAACCGCCTAACTAGTCCAACAACAAATTCCTAAATGTAAAAATAATAGAAAAAACAAAGATAAGGAAGGATCTCACCAAGAAGCAAACCCAAGATAGGGTTTCGCCAAATTTGGTTAGGATTGTACAATCTTCAAGGATTGAACCCTAACTAGAGCAATAATCTTCTAAGAACTCCTTCCAAGAGCACACAGATAACAGTTGTTAAGATAGATAACTCCTTCTTCCAGATTCGAAGTCGGCAAACCAAAAGTTCAACAAGACTCAGATCAACTGCCCAAACCCTAGATCTAGGGTTTCTGAATCTTGACCGGCACACACCTCAAGACAACAAGATCTGGAATCAGCAACAACAATACTACCCAGATTCAACGGAGAAAACCCCCAAATACAAACAAATCTGTCACAACTTGCAGCAGAACAACATCGGTGATTGAAATGATACGGACTGAACCCCAAGAATTGTCGTCGCTCTAATACCATGTCAAATGATATCAAGAACAGATGTACCCAAACCAATATTATTAACTCTAGAAGAATGAACAGATATTACAAACAAACTTGAAAGAAACACTCACAACACTTTTCTCACAAACAGATTAATCTGATAATCCGTATAGACAAATAACAAGTAACACAATCTGTGAATCAAAGAGATTCACTAGAAACCCTAATCGCCTAATAAGAGATAAAGCAATAATGCACTGAGTGTAACCAAATGGCAAGTTAGGTGAACATATCCAGAAGCAACTTTATATAGGCCACCCGAACCCTTGTAACTGTATCCGAATAACCCGGATATAGTTCTAACACCTTGAACAACTTTATGTCTTCACATTACAGCCTCAGTCCAAGTCCAGCATTCCAAGCGCACGTACAAGCCTAGCAATAAGCCCATCACTCCTCTCATACAAACCAGCACTCCTCTTGTCCAATAAGCAATCCGATAAGCAATATGAAAACATAAAGAACCATTATTAAATGAAATGTAACATATGAAATAATATAATCGAGACATGTCTTATTTTAACATAGTTCATGATATCTACCTGCAAAACAACCTAATGTTTATTCAGAATCGCAAAAGTAAAACCGTATAGGCCTGATGATTTATTACTACCATAAGACCAAACAATTTCTTTAACCTCAGTTGGAGTAAAGTCGTATACTCTTACAAACTAGCTTTAGGTAACTAAATATAAGAATCGTATACGCATTTTTATCGTTTTAATTCTAATATGATCATGTAATCGTCTATTACTCTTGTTATAAATTTTATTGTATACAATTCTTATTTTTTTCTTAGATGAGCGTGTAAAGTTTTTAAAATCATAGATATACATTTGTGAATTAAGCTATGGTCATTGTTTAAACTAAATGTTACTTGTCATAACTCATAACATATCATAATATTTTCAGGACATTTTTCTCAATGACTTTTACTTGTCATGACATATCATAATGTTTTTTTCAATGACTTTTACTTGTCATGACATTAGGGACGTTCACGAGTCGAATTGAATTGAGCGGACCTTTGCTCATACTTGGCTTGTTTACAAACCGAACCGAGTTAAGCGGTTCATTTAAAACCGAGCCTCAAATATAGCGAGCATTTTTCGAGGAATAAAATTTCCGAGCGAGCGTCGAGCGAAGTTCGAGCAATTTGTACAACCGTGTCACCCAATTTGAATTTGCTAAAAGAGATAGTGGCAATGTTGGGTCTTAAGTTTTTATGTCTTTAAAAACATGCACATTTCATGGCATAATATTTTTCTTATGAATAACAATGTTATGGCTGAGGAGGCGATGATCATGTTGCACGAAGAATTACGTTGAGAACAGGAGACGGTCGATTTAGGGTAACGACATGACAAATTGAGGCCATGAACAAACTGTCATTATCGGTTTAGGGTTTAACTTTTAGTGTTGATATTAATTTTTTATTGGCGTAGTTGGGCTAGTATATATAGATATAGTTGTAAATTTGTATATAGTGAACAAAAATCTAATAGAGTGGTACATATGAAGTTATAAATTTAATTTATATTTAAGTATATATGTATATGTAAGTGTGTGTATATATAGGTGTGTATATACATGTTTATATATGTATGTGTATATGTATATGTATACGTATATAGATATATAGTAATTAAAATAATAATTCGAGCCGAACCGAGTGTTCATGCTTGGCTCGTTTACAAACTGAACTGAGCAGACCGGCTCGTTTACAAACCGAGCGTCAAATCAAACAAGAATTTTTCAAACAATTTCTAAACGAGCGTCGAACGAGCGACGAGCGATTTGAACGGCCCTTATTATCATAATATTTTATCATTGACTTTTACTATGTCACCATCTTACCTAATCACGAGATGCTCTTATACGAAACTTCTTATATACTAAAAAATACAAATAATAACAAGATGATATAATCTTTAAAAAGTTTTATCACAACCTTTAAAAAAATATTATCATGTATAAGGTAGTAGTGCAGTCTTAACCTATTAGTAGGAGGAGCTTAATTAGTGATGGGATTTAAACTTTTGAATTAAAGGGGCCGAAAATATATGTCTAATTGTGGCTTTTGCATTAGAATGGCCCAACCAAATACATATAATATTTTTCAAGCTAATGGACTTAAAATAAACACTTCAAAGGATAAAATTCTAACAGTTCTGGCCTTAATAAAACTCCACCCTTTAGGTTTAACTCTTCACAAGGAAACTAGAAACTCCGATGATCAATCCAGCCCATAACCCTTTTTACCCAGAAATAACCTAGGTGATAGATACCAGTCCAAAACAAAGGTTTTCAAATCTTTAAAGGTTTGTTTTAACTCTCAAGATTGCAAATAATTAAAGGTTTGTTTTTTAGTAAACTTTCATTTTGCTCCCTATGGTTTGGTCGTTTTAATAGTTTTGCCCCAATCCTTTAAAAATAGTTATTTTCCTCCAATAGTTTGCTATGTTTTCTCTACTTTGCTCCATGGCTTTAACTTCATCCAAAATGCCTGTTAACTAGAATTAACTAGAATGGCATTTTAGTAATTTAAGAAAAAATAATGGTATTTTGGTAATTCAGTTATGAAGATATTTATATGTTATATAAATATTCATCTTCTCCTTGTATTTATTTTCTCTCCTGTCTTTTCTCTCTCCAGATTCATCTTCTCTATTATCCATCACCAACCACCATCCACCACCACCCCACCACCGGTATCACCCCACCGGAACCGTCATCGAAGTTGCATATCAGTCGTCGCCACCATAATCCGCCGACACCACCCCCATCTGCCGTCGTAACCACCACCTGCTGCCACCGTAACTTTCTCTCTCTCGTTCTTAACGTCTCTCTCTCTACATCTGGCACTACCACTACTCTCTCTCTCTCTCTCACCGTCTTTCTCTCTCTACATCTGCGTTTTCTCTAATCTGATGAAGGGGCTAGGGTTTGTTCAGATCTGATGAAGACGACTAGGGTTTCATATGATGACGATGGTGTTGATATTGTTGGACGGATGGGTGGTCGTAGGAGGTGGATGTGATGGTGGTCATAGGAGGTGGCAGTGATGGCGATTGTAGGAGGTGGGTTCAGGTGAGGTGGCTGTGATGGCGGTTGTAGGAGGTGGCAGTGATAGTGATTGTAGGAGGTGGGTTCCGGTGAGGTGACTGTGATGGCGGTTGTAGGAGGTGGCAGTGATGGCGATTATAGTAGGTGGGTTACAGTGAGGTGGTTGCGATGGCGGGTGTAGGTGGGTTGGTGGTGGTTACTAATATAGATTAGTGTGTGTAAGAGAGAGAGAGAGTAGTTGTAGTGGTGGCGGTGGATTATGGTGGCGGTAATGGAGGTGCTAATGGTGGTGATGGTGAGGTTTGAGCGTGAGAGCTGATTGATAAAGTAATGTTTGATATAATGTGTCTGTATACGTATATGAATAGATAGTCATCTTGTAGATAGAGAGGGGGGGGGGAGGGGTAGAGACTGCATTTGTTTTAAATTAGAAAAAAACAAATTTAAAGAAATTAAGGGTATTGAAGTTACCATTATATCTTTCAGTTAATAAACAATATGGATGAAGTTAGAGACGGGAGTAAAATCATGAAGGGCTTCATAGCTAAGTAAGTAAACTGGCTATTTTTAAAGCATTGGAGCAAAACCATTATAATGACTAAACCATAAGAAGCAAAACGAAAGTTTACTAAATATTTTTATTCTCAACATCATTGCAAATTAAAAAAATGCATATATCACATGCTACAGTGCTGCATTCGTCTGCTATATACTTGTCACCCTCCATCAGCAAAACCTTTAAATCCTCTCAATCTAATCATTCAACCGGAAGTTATACACTTATTCTCCGGTCACACCGGCGATCAACTTTAAGATTCTCATCCGTTTCCAATTCGAATCATAGAACAATGGGAGACGCAACAGTCAACGCAGTCTACAAAAACGCAAACGAACCAATCGAATCTCGAGTCAAAGATCTTCTAAATCGTATGACACTCAAAGAAAAAGTAGGTCAAATGACGCAGATCGAACGCAAAGTTGCCAGTTCTGACGTCATCAGAGACCTCTGTATCGGTATGTGTTAATTTGATATGAATTTGTGTAAATTTGATATGAATTTGTGAGGATTTGAATTCAGGAAGTGTGTTGAGTGGTGGCGGAAGCAAGCCGTTTGATAACGCCACGTCAGCGGATTGGGCGGACATGATAGATGGGTTTCAACATGGTGCGATGGAGTCGAGGCTTGGGATACCGGTATTCTACGGTAGTGATGATGTTCATGGGAATAATAATGTTTATGGGGCTACTGTTTTTCCTCTTAATGTTGGCCTTGGTGCTACCAGGTTGGTGTTAATTGGTACATAATTGTTTTGTAATTATTTTGTTTCTGATTTTAGCATATTTGTGACTTACAGTAATGTATATTGGTTTAATGTATTGCAGGGATCCGGATCTGGTGGAGAGGATTGGTGCTGTAACTGCTTTGGAAACTAGGGCTAGTGGTGTTCATTATGCATTTGCTCCTTGTGTTGCTGTAAGTTGTTTATGATACGGTTGTCAAAACAATACTTTTGCTACATGTAAGATAATGAATGGTTTTAAAAATGAGAAGTGCACCGAGGCGGCTTGGTCTGAAACCAAGGCACGTACTCGTTGGTTTTTAGCACCTCCTATATTAAAATTTAGCTATAGATAAGCTTTATATATGTATTAATATACAAATTATTTGCTTGTACAACCTAAAAAGCCTGTTGTACACATCCGGATGCACATAACTTGTTTCGGTATGAAAAGCACGCCTCAAACCGGTGCCTTTTGCTTATTTTTTGTTTGAAAAGCATGCCTCTCTTGCGCTTTTTGTACACCACTCGCCTTACTTACACAAAAGCGATGGGGGCTGCGCCTAGAAGTGCCTCAGACACACTTTTTAAAACCAAGAAGATAAGAAAGAGTTGTGTTAACCTTCAAGGGGGTGGCCCAGTGGTAAACTCTTGAATCCTTCTTGTGTAGTTCCCAAATCTAGCTTTCACTGGTTTGGTTGTCTGCCTTTAACCTCCTTGAAGGCTGCCTGCTCAACACAAGTTGTGTTTTATCAAATCTCATTAGTTAAAAGGGCATTGCTGGGGTACCATGAGTTTTCTGATAACGGGTTCTCACAGTTACCGAAGAACAGAAAAAAAGGGAAAGAGTTGTGTTGGTATCTGCAAGTGTAATCACTTTAATGAACAAATTGGATATTTGTGGCGTGTTCTATATCTTAGAGTTATAGTTTGCAGTCCATCATTTTCCGGGTTATGATTATAGTAGTGGTTTAGCAACAGTCATAATCATACAAATAGTCTCTTTGTGTAAAAAAATGAATTTGACGTAGACCTGGAAAGTCCAAACTAGCTGAATGAATTACATAAATTGTTTGTTGCACCGAACCACTTTTATACATGGCTGAGTATTCATTGTATTTGCAAATTGAGATAATTATGCAGCAAAAGTGACCATGGATATTATTCATGTTCATTTACATCATCCAAGAACACCACATCACAATATGATTAATATTTAAAGTTTATCTGTCTTTATTCGCCAATTGGTTAAAAAGATGACATCACTGATTAATTGAATTGAATTGATGCTGGTAGGTATGCAGAGATCCTAGATGGGGAAGATGTTATGAAAGCTATAGCGAAGACACTCAATAAGTTAGAAAGATGACATCACTCGTAACCGGCTTGCAGGGTAAACCCCCCGTTGACCACCCAAACGGATATCCTTATGTAGCTGGAAGGTAAAGAAAAACTATCACCATTAACCAACTATCAAATTAGTAGTTTCATGTTTTAATTATTTTTAGCAGCATAAAGACATTTTAATGAGTTCTAGGAACACTGTTATGGCATCTGCAAAACATTACGTTGGAGATGGAGGTACTGACAAAGGGAAAAACGAAGGGAATACTATAATCCCGTACGATGAATTGGAAAACATCCACATGTTACCTTATCTAGATTGCATTGCAAAGGGTGTTTGCACCGTTATGGTATCCTATTCTAGTTGGAGCGGAACTAAAATGCACGCTCACCGCCATCTTATAACCGATATTCTTAAACAAAAGTTAGGTTTTAAGGCAAGTATAATGTCATTTATCTGCTTCTCATTATTCTCAGTTGTGGAATACTAATTTGGACTTTTACAGGGTATTGTGATTACGGATTGGGAAGCACTCGATCGATTCTACGATCCTTACGGTTCAAACTACAGAAGTGCGGTTTAATCTGCAATTAATGCAGGAATTGACATGGTAAGAGTGATTTATATCTCCGCTAATCAGAACAATTTACACTTTACACTCCTATAGTTTTAAATATTCCAAACTCGCAGGTGATGGTTCCGTTCAGATATCAATTTCTGGAGGATTTAACGCATTTGGTGGAATCAGGAGAGGTATCCATGGCAAGAATCGATGATGCTGTTGAACGAATATTAAGAGTTAAATTTGCTGCAGGACTTATTGAACATCCAATGGCAGATAGATCCTTGCTCAATATTGTGGGCAGTAAGGTACAATTGCAGATTAATATTTCAAAACTAGCGTCGTAGTCACCCGCGCGTTGCGCTAGGACATGATTGGTATTCGCTACATGTCGCACATCATGACAACCGATGAATAAATTCGTAAAATTAAACAACATGACATCTAAATGTTATGTGTATCGTAGCTCGGCTCTGAACATCAAAATGAAAAGATAAACAATAAGGTAAATAAAGAAGGTAAACGTAGAATGAAAGATAGGAACTCTGTCGGTTTCGGTGCACTTATTATAGCAAACGAAAAAAAAAGTTAAAAAATATGTCAAAATGGGTATATGTGCATCTTCAGTTCGTTAAAAAAATTTGAACATTAAGGTGGGTTTTTCGAACCGGTATCAGTTTTGTTCTTTAAAAAACTAAACTCAGAAAAGCAACAAAAAAAGATAGGTGCAAGCTAGTAAAGCAATAAACTCAGAAAAGCAAAAAAAAAAAAAAGATAGGTGCAAGCTAGTAAAGCAATAAACTGAAAAAAAGGAGCCTAAAGTTAGCAAAGCTTCCAAGGCTTATATTAGCATATTCACACTATTTAACTTCTTCTTTTATATAGATATAAAAAAGATAGGTGCAAGCTAGTAAAGCAATAAACTCAAAAAAAGGGGGCCTAAAGTTAGCAAAGCTTCCAAGGCTTATATTATCATATTCACACTATTTAACTTCCTTCTTTTATATAGATATAAAATGTTTATTTATGTATTTATTTATGATTATATTCTTTTTACTAGTATTAAGCCTCTGCGTTGCAGCGTGTGTCGTAAAATTGTGTCAAGTAATTCCAATGCTAAACTATTGTCAGCGACCACCAACACCGGAAAAGCTCGTAAAACAAAATAAACAAAATCAGAAAAAAATAATGTCAAGCGAAAAACAGACGTAAAATCTTTGAATCACGCACGCTCGTTGTAGAGAAATTAAACCAAAATGTAAAACACAGAAAAAAATAACTAAGTCAATCTAGGACTCGCGCGTTGCGACAAACTTTTCAAACGAAGAAAAATAGATGTGTTGCGACATGCCAGTCAAACGGGAAAAAATATATGAACAAATGTTGAACCCCACACGCACGTTGCGGTGCGTTAACTTACAAAATTTAGAACGAAATGAAAAATTTGGGAAAGATGAAAAGTATGGTGAACCAAAATTGAAAATGAATAAAGAGTTTGGGTTAAATTGTAAAAGATGAAAAGCTTTGTGCTAAAAGTAAAACAACAAACGGTCTAAATTGCAAAAGAAGAAAGTTTTGGGTTTGAAACGAAAAAAGAAAAAAACCCCTATACATGAGGTCCAATACCATAAATTACAAAAAAAAAAGTTAAAACTTTTATTTTTGTAAAACTTGAATAATCTATGTATATTATATATTAATAGAGTAAACACTAGTTAATTGTTAAACACTTATTTATTATCTGCATAATACACGATATGGTTTCAATTTATTTATTATTCGTTGTTTAGTTTAGTATTTGTGAATTAATTCTTTTTATATTAATTAAAAAGATATTAATAATTTATTTATTAGATATTAGATTTAGATATTAATAATATAACTAAAAGATTGAGGGAAAAAATGGCATGGGGCATTAATTGAAGTTATTTATTAATCTTAGATAAAAATAAGGATAAAGATTAAAAGATATTTATTAGTTATTAATATTAAAAAATATATTAAATAAATATAAATAAAATTTATGAGGTTGAAGGAGAGAATGCCATTTGACATTTTTTTGGTGTGTTTTATTAAAAAGTTAGATGTCAAACATGATAAAATTATTGTTCCAGCCACACAGAGAATTAGCGCGCGAAGCAGTTCGGAAGTCACTGGTTCTGTTGAAAAACGGAAAAGATCCAAACAGACCATTTCTACCGTTAAACAGAAACGTTAAAAAGGTTCTTGTTGCTGGAAAACATGCGGATGATCTGGGTTACCAATGTGGCGGTTGGACGTCCACATGGGAAGGTACCAGTGGAAGAATCACAACTGCTACAACAATTCTTGATGCTGTAAAACAAGCTATCGGGGATAATGTCGAAGTGGTATACGAAGAAAACCCGACGACTAAAACCCTTTCTGAACATGATTTTTCATATGCCATTGTGGTTGTTGGTGAAGCTCCTTATGTTGAATCAGGCGGTGATAATTCAGAACTAATAATACCATTTAAAGGAGACGAGTTACTGAAACTTGTCGCACAAGAAATCCGACTCTTGGGATTCTGATATCAGGCAGGCCATTGGTTTTAGAGGCTCCGGTTCTAGAAACATTGGATGCGTTAATCGCTGCATGGTTGCCGGGAACAGAAGGAAATGGGATAACTGATGTTATTTTTGGAGATTACGAGTTTCATGGGCGGCTTCCAGTTTCAAGGTTTAAGTCAGTTGATCAACTGCCTATGGATTCTAGTAAAAACTCATATGATCCTTTGTTTCCACTTGGGTATGGTTTAAAAGCTGAAGTTTGAACATGAATATGTTGATCATTGAGGTTGTTTCCTTCTCTGCTTTGGTAAAAAATGAAATGTCATGTCTAATAATGTACTTCTATATGTACAACACTGATTCATAAAGTTGTTCATAGGTCTATTTTCATCCCCAATTAAATAGGTTGTGTTAGAAATGTATTGCTTATATTTTGATTCAAAGAGTAAAAAAGGAAATTCAATGGTTCATATGATGAATGATTGATTCCCTTTGATTATATGAAAAGAAAGAATAACTTTTCACGTATATTCAGGCCAGGTTTATTACAAACTAGTTGTAGAGGTACAAAAACTACAGAAATAATATAAGTACTTTTGTACCTGCAACTAATACATAATACATATATTGTACTCAGTAGGGGAGCTTAAACGAAAAACTTATTGGGGGCCAGAATCTCAATATTCAAATTGGTGGGGTCATACTCTTAAAAATCCAATATTTTACGCTAATTAATTATTTCAAAATTTTTTTGTAAAGTTAGCACCACGAGAGAAAAATGGATGAAGTCGGGGCACCCTCAACCCCAATAAATCTCCGCCCTTGACTGTACCTATGTTTCATTGATATATAGGGGTGTGAACAGTTTAGTTCGGTTGGGTTTTTTTGGTTAAAACAAAAACCGTAACCGAAAGTTCGGTTTTTGAAAACCGTTCGTTTCGGTTTTCGTTTCATTATTCAGTTTTAGCAACAGTTCGGTTTTTCGGTTTTTGAAACAAATTAGTAAGATTCAAAAAATATTCGGTTTTTGAAACAATTACGTAAGATATTTTACACTTAAGAATCTTTCTTAAATGTTACACTTAAGTTATATATTTAGTCTTTTTAATTAATATTGTTCACGTAAACCTACCCTGTTAATCTATTTTAGTGTTTTTTCAAAGCTTTTATTAAGTCGTTTTCTTTTATAATACTTTGAAAATCATTTAAATTTTATTTTAATTTTTGTTATTTCTTATAAAGAATGAATTAATCATTTCAATAATAAATAAACATGTTAATATTCTTATATATATATTTAACAATCAAGAATAAAATTAATAGTTCCTAGTAGCATATGTTAAGCACTTAAACAACTTAAACATAAACATAAAAATACATGGATTTGGTATACTACTATTACTTATCGATTCGGTTATTGAAAATGGTTATCCTATAACCGAACTGAAACTTTCGGTTATTAAAAATCCAAAAACCAAACCGTCGGTTTTTGTTTCGGTTCAATTTTTTCGATTATTTTAATTACGAATCGATTATTTTAGTTTTCTGCTCACCCATAATAAGATAGAAAAAATGTGTGAATTAAGTTATAGTCGTTGTACTTGATTTATTTCTTTTGTTAAACTAAATGTTAATCGTCAACGTATCATAATATTTACCCAACATTAAAAGTCGAAACCACTAATGTCTTTTTGTATGTCATCTTACCAGTCTCGAGATGCTCTTAACAAATGTCTTATTCTTATCATTATCTTACCTAGTCACGTGATGCTTTTAACAAACGTGATAAAATACAAATAAGAGAAGACAAAAATATAGTAGGTAAAACAATATATAATATATAATGTATGTTTCAATTTACATGTTGCACACTCTTCTAGTATATACTTGTCTCCCTTCACCAACACAACCTTCAAATCCTCTCAGTACAACCTTTGCTAGTTATTCTGTTATTTTCCGGTCACACAGGTGATTCCCGTCTGTTTAACAATGGGAGACACGGTCAACGCTGTTTACAAGAACGCAAACGAGCCTATCGAAGCTCGAGTAAAAGATGTTCTAGCTCGTATGACTCTTAAGGAGAAGCTCGGTCAGATGACTCAGATTGAACGCAGCATTGCCACTCCAGACTTAATCAGAGATCTCGTATAGGTAAGTTTATATTTTATATATATATATATATATATATATATAAACTTAACCTATTCAGAGATCTCTGATTAAGTCTGGAGTGATATATATATATATATTACACATGTGTTAATTTTCTTTATTTCTGAATTCACGTAAATTTAAATGTGTAAATTAAATTTCTAGAATTGTATTCGAATAATAATGACAAGTGTAAAAAGAAATTTTGAATTTCACTTGTTTTTTACTAAGTTCTAATGGTTTTTTCATTCGTTCTCACGGTTCTCGCGATATTTAGCGTTCTCATTTAAACCTCCCTTATATATTTATATGTGTGTGTGTGTGTTGTGATTTTTATTTTAGATAAATTTATTTTTTGGCCAAACAAACCACCTAGTTGTTTATGAATTGATCAGATGCTATTATGTTAAATATAAAGTAAACTACAGGACCCTGAATTTTTACTTCGTTTTGGGCCCAAAATGATTGAGCCGCATTTGTTGGCAGGAAGTGTTTTAAGCGGTCCCGAAAGTAAGCCGAATGAGAACTCAAACGCTACGTCAGCGGATTGGGCGGACATGATCGACGGGCTTCAAAAAGGCGCGTTGGAATCGAGGCTTGGCATTCCAATCTTCTATGGCAGTGATGCTGTGCATGGAAATAATAATGTTTATGGGACTACTATATTCCCTCACAATGTTGGCCTTGGAGCTACCAGGTTGGTGATAAATGATTTAAGCATATTATATATTTATATGTAATTTGATTTAGTGTATTGTAGGGATCCAGATCTGATGGAGAGGATAGGTGCAGCAAGTGCTCAGGAAACCAGGGCTAGTGGTGTTCATTATGCACTGCTCCTTGTGTTGCTGTAAGTGTTTTAGAATAGGATCTTCAAAACAATACTTTGCTAGTTGCTACATGGTTTTTTCAACAACACATCTTTGGTGAATAATTTATGCATTTTCACAGATCATGCAAGAAAAGCTTGGTTTAAAAAACCTAAAACTGCACCAAGGCCACATGGTCTAAAAACCGAGGCACAAAAGTATACCGTTTTTCATACACGAGGCATAAAATGCTTATAAAATTATTTTTTATTCCTCACATGTTAGCAACACCTACCTAAAATCTATCAGTAAATAAGCTTTGTGTGTAATTATATATAGACAGGGAAAAAGATCATTATATTAATATAACAATGTAACTTATATTAATCTTGCTTTTTCTTTTTCTTTTTTGTCATTTGTCTTTATTCTTTTTTTGTTTTTTGACTTTTTTTTCTTTTGTCTTTATTATTTTTCTTTATAATTTTATTTTTTTAACTTTTCGTGTTAACAATTACAACCTCTTAACTTTCTAAAAGTTTTATGATCAGGTTTTACGTGTTTATTTTTATGTACGGGTTTGTATAAATTTAAATTGATTTACGTTTAGACGTAAATTTTTCTTGGTTATAAGTTGGGTCAAATATAATTTATTTATTATGCTTATTATTATGTACGTTATCAGTTAGTCTATGTTTTGATGTAAATTTTATTTTTTTCTATAAATGAGTTGGGTAAAATATAATAAGTTTAGTGCTTATTATTATGTGCGTGTTCAAATGATCTACGTTTTAACGTAAATTTTGTTCGGAAATACGTCGAGTCTAATGTAATAGTTTTCATTAAACACTACAAACTCGAGTCACTTTACATTTCGACACCACCGCAATGCGCCGTAACTATTTTCTTATGTGCTTATTTTTGTGCACGCGTCGATATAAATTAAAGTTGATTTACAATTCGGCGTAAATTTTCTTCGGAAATATGTGTCAAATATAATTCGTTTTCCTGCTTATTTTTATGTGCGTCTTCAGTTGGTCTACGTTTTAACGTAAATCACAGTTACCAAGTTATGTGGATAATGCTTTTATCCTATTGGTTTTTTTGTTTCTTTTTTTATTTTTTTCCGGACTTTATTATTTTTTTTTTAGTTTTCTTTATGTTTAGTGTTTTAGTTTTAGGTTCCACTTCATCAAAGTCATATTTAAGATAACATTTACGTTCCATTTACAATTAATTGAAAATCATTTTGTCCCGCTGTCCAATTTAAATTTATTTTTATGGTTTTCGGTCAATGTAAAACATGTGTTGATATTCTTTTGTACATATTTTTTCGGTTGATATACTGAACCAAAATAGATATCGACCGAAAACTCTATAGCATAATGCGGGGTAATCTTACTGGTTAGAAAATATATATATAACCAGCATGCACAACCTTAAAAGCTTAAAAAACACGCCTGGCTGCCATTTTATGTATGCTACAATTCTTGTATCTGATCCCAATGGTTAGAATGGTATTAGTAGGGTCATGTGGATTTTCCAGTATTAGGATCTCCTCGTTAGCAAAAAAATAAAGGGGTTTTTATATATTTCCCTTTGTTAAGAAGCATTATTACATATTTACCAAACCATTAAAAATCGATTACATAATTTCCCTTCTTAAACCACAGGGGTGAAACTGTCTTTATGGCAGAGGTAACCCTCGCTACCCCTTAACTTTTTGACCGAAGCGCAATTTCTTTAATTCTTTATACGGTTCCTATGATAATATTATGCTAGTTCTCCTCAATTTTTTTTATTGGTGACGAACTGTTTTTGTGAAGAGAGGAATACCTGCATTTTATGTTTTGAAGTTGAGAAGTTCAACTTTGTATGAAGAAGACGACCTATTACTATAGTATATCATATCTATTCTCAGTCACTGAATAAAAGTAAAATACATAAAAAAAAAGTAATAAAATATTTTAATTGAAAATAAGATATCGGGGCAGAGTTACTCTCCAACTTATCACTCAATAAATCCTAGGATTTTTTTCACATTAAACAAGGGTGTGGTATACTTCCTCTAGCTAACACAGCAACTTTGGCCCCCTATAGCATCTCTCACCCATTTTCCGGCCGTTAAGGGGGGCGTTATGGCTTACCTCTGCGAGTGGGTTAGCGGGAGTGAAAGAGGAGAGAGAGAGATAACAACCAATCAGATTTCTTCTTCTTTTTTGATTTTTTTTCTTATTTATATATAGTAAATGGGGGCTTTATTACACACCGTGTGAGTTAACAATAACGCCTCTTGATTACGTATCGCCTACGTGACGTGATAAAACTCCTATAGGCTTTATACCACACCACCCAACCTTGTATTTTTTTTAAATTTATTTGGTTTGTTTATAATATTATTTATTTGATAATAATGTCCATTTACTTTTAATCTATTTAAGTTTTGTTGTAAAAGTTCATTTATTTAAATTATATAAGTCTGTTTTCATTATAACCTTGAAGTACACATATAAATAAAATTAATACGTTTGCGTAGAGAGCAATTGCTATGCTAGATTTAAAAAATAGGACCTTTAAAAAACAACTTTAAATATATTTGATTTTTATTGTAATAATGTTTGACTTAATTTTGTTGATTGTATAAAATTTACTTTTGATTATCTTCTTCTATATAATATGTCCCATTTCTGGTGTGCACATATAATCTATATATGTGTGGGCACTCGTGGAATTAATTTTAATGTTATTTTACTAATTTCGTGAAAATAACGTTAAAAGCGGAGGAAGGTTAATCCTGCATCATGTAGCGGCTTGATAGCCGAAAGATAAGGGGGTCCATGCACTAATCGGCTTTTTTTTCAGAGAGTTATGCGCCTTATGTCCAAGGCTTGATGCAAAACTACTATCGAGCCGGGGTCTCACTAGAAGCAGTCTCTCTAGTCCTACGGGGTAGAAGTAAGGTTGTCTACATTTTACCCTCCTCAGACCCTACCTTAGCTTTAATATTGGTAGGATTTACTGAGTATGATGATAATTAATCTTTTTTCTATATGACCCGACTGAGCTATTATATAGAGATAGACTAATAACCCCTAAAAATTTCCGAACACATAATTCCATATATCCGCCATTATCAGAACTAGAAAAGAGGATGAAGAATAAAAAGAAGGCATATAAAGAGAATGGAGTAGTTGTTTTAGATTTCATAATTAAAATTAGATTTTGGAAACTTAAAAGTGATAATGACATCCGGAGAAGCAAAGCCTTAGAGATTATAAGTCTTATTACTTTTTCATTATCGGTACAATTTATTTTATTCAATGAATTTTCAAAAAAAAAAAGGATTTTTCACTTGTAATCCAAAACATTTCATCTTTGTAATTTAACCTCTTTCGTTTTTTATTTTTAACCTAAAGTTTTTCATCTTTTGCAATTTAACCCCAACACTTTTTTACTTTCCACTTTGGTCACCTGTACTTTTCTTCTTTCGCAAGCTTTTTGTTATACGTTTCGTTCAAAATTTTGTGAGTTAATACGCCGCAACGTGTGGGGTTCAACATTTTTCTGTCTGTATTTTCGCGTTTGACAACTTCGTCGCAACGCGCAGGGTCCAAGATCGATTTAGTTATTTTTCTATGTTTTACGTTTCAGCCTAAATTTTTCGCATTAACACGCCGCAATGGGTGTCTGTGGTTCAACGATTTTACATATGCTTTTCATTCGGTTTTATTTTTCCTGTTTTTTAATTATTTTGTTTTTACGAGTTTTTTGTGGTCGCTGGCAGTGATGTGACATTAGTGCTACTTCGAATGGTTTCATGCCCCCTCCGCAACACTGAGAGCTTAATACTAGTTTATGTCCATTACATCATCCAAGAACACCACATCACAATTTGATGAATGTTTCGTTTATCAAACTTTAATAGGAAATTTCTCTTATCCCATGAGGAATTTCAGTGAATCTAACATTGACATTTCTTGATTTAACCTTGTATATTACATCAGAATATGATATTCTCACATTCAAGTTATATCACAACTTTTGGTGTCACACTGAGATATAATAATCTGTGAGTTGATTAATAGAATTAATGTTGTTAGGTATGCTATGAAAGCTATAGTGAAGACACCCAGTTAGTTAGAAAGATGACATCACTCATAACCGGCTTGCAGGGTAAACCCCCCGTTAACCACCCAAACGGATATCCTTATGTAGCTGAAAGGTAACGAAAAACCATCACAGTTATTATATCTAAACCAATGTTATGGCATGTATTGATCATTTGATTCCAGCAACAATGTTATGGCATGTGCAAAACATTATGTTGGAGATGGAGGTACCGATAAAGGGAAAAGCGAAGGAAATACTATAATCTCGTACGATGAATTGGAAAACGTCCACATGTTACCTTATCTAGATTGCATTGCAAAGGGTGTCTGCACGATTATGGGTCTTATTCTAGTTGGAATGGAGCTAAAATGCATACAAATGCTATCTCCTAACAGATGTTCTCAAAGAAAAGCTGGGTTTTAAGGCGAGTATTACATGTCATTTATCAACTTGTCATTATTCTCATTTGTGGAATGCTAGTTGAGTTCTACACAATAAAATTATAACTAAAATTGTACTTGTGATTGAGAAACTAATCACTGACATAAAAAGAAAAAATTATTGGACAAAAGTGTTTTGGTCAATCGGCTAGTACCAAAGAATCACCTTTTTTGACCTGTTACCTGACTCGCCCATTTTGTCACACCTCTAATAAAATGCTAATGTGACATGTTACAGGGTATTGTGATTACGGATTTGGAAGGACTTGATAGCTTATATGAACCTTATGGTTCAAACTACAGAACTGCAGTATCATTAGGAATTAATGCAGGAATTGACATGGTAGAGTAAATTATATCTCCTCAAATCCAAATATTTTACACTTTACACCCCTCTAGTTTTAAATATTCGAAACTCGCAGGTGATGGTTCCGATCAGATATCAGTTATTTTTGGAGGATTTAACATATTTGGTAGAATCCGGAGAGGTATCCATGGCAAGAATTGACGATGCCGTTGAACGAATATTAAGAGTTAAATTTGCTGCAGGACTTTTCGAACATCCCATGGCAGATAGATCCTTGCTCAATATTGTAGGCAGTAAGGTACATTGTAGATTAATAATCTATAATGTTTATTTCTTATATATATTTCCCATTATTTTTTAAATTTTATTGTACATGATAAAATCATTATTACAGGCACATAGAGAAATAGCGCGTGAAGCAGTTCGAAAGTCACTAGTTATGTTGAAAAATGGGAAGGATCCGAACAAACCGCTTCTACCATTAAACAGAAATGTTAAAAAGATTCTTGTGCTGGAAAACATGCAGATGATATTGGTTAACAATGCGGAGGTTGGACCTCCACGAAGGCAGGTGCCAGTGGAAGAATCACAATCGGTAAGTCAATAACTGTACCTTTAATCATGGGTAAGCCTGCAAAACGGCGGCTTTGTATACTTTTAGTACACACAAATGACCCCATATGCAATTTATTTTTTACTCAAATCAACCCATTTATTGATGAACCAGTCATAATTGGCGGGTGTAATCATCGATCAATTTTACATATAACGTGAAAACTTGTATAATATCATATTTACCTGATCACAACTCGCAAAGTATTCATGTCACATGTGAAAACTTATTTAAACAATTTATATAGGAACAACCATTCTGGATGCTGTAAAAGAAGCGATTGGTGACAATAGCAAAGTGGTATACGAAGAAAACCTAACGACTAAAACCCTTTCTGACATGATTTCTCATATGCAATCGTGGTCCTTGGTGAAGCTCCTTATCCGAATCAAGGGGTGATAACTCAGAACTCATAATTCCATCTAAGGAGACGGGTTGCTAAAACTTGTTGCACAACAAATACCGACTCTTGTGATTCTGATATCAGGCAGACCATTGGTTTTAGAGCCATCGGTTTTAGAAACACTGGATGCGTTAATCGCTGCGTGGTTGCCAGGAACCGAAGGAAACGGGATAACTGATGTTATTTTTGGAGATCATGAGTTCCATGGGCGGCTTCCGGTTTCCTGGTTTAAATCGGTTGATCAACTACCTATGGATTCTCGTAAAGATTCATATGATCCTTTGTTCCCACTAGGGTTTGGTTTAAAATCTAAAGTTTGAACATGAGTTTGTTGATCAATGGGGTTGTTCTTCTTTTTCTTTTGTAAGCAATTTAGCATGTGTCTAACAAAGTGCCCAATATATATAGCACTTGTTTATAAGACCGTTATTAGGAATTTTAATCGTTTTTCATGCGTGTGACAATGGGATGGATATTGTTTTAGGAGTCCCATTGAGATTGAGATTGAGATTCGAGTATTGAATAACAATAGCGATGATTTTCCTAATGTCGGCCCAAATTTCGCTCACTCCGCAACCAGTTTCACATTGACTACTCAAAAAATGTCGCAAGTAACGAGGGATAGTGTGTTGCGGCGCTGCTTTTGGATTTTGAAATGAAGCGTGCACGGACAGTGTGGACTCCTGGATTACAATCCTGAATCTTGGGCCTAGAAACGTTGTTTAAATGAGCCAAAAGAAATCTAATATATGAAAGAAAAAAATGGAGGTCCTTATTTTGGGTGACCCTAGGCCTTAGCCTATGTTGATAAACCTAACGGGCCCACCCTGGATATTGGTAATCTGGATTGTAAAACTGAGTTTCATAGATCATACTATCATAGCCATAGGATACTCGATTACTCACTACTCACCGGGTGCTAGATTTACACTTTCGTTTTGTTAAATATTTACCTATTGGGATTCTCAACGTACACTTACTATTCTAAACTAGTGGAGATTCCTGCGCTGTTTTCAATCGGTGTCGGTTTGTTACACTGTCCAGTGATACAGACACTCGGTATACTATCAACACGTGTTTACATCAATTGAAAAGCATAAAAACCCACACTGGTACTGATGTTGTTCGTGCGCTACTGGTTCGTTTTGTCATGGTATCAATATTGATATGGGTACCCGTATAATAATCAACACGTGTTTTATATCAATCGAAAACCATAAAAGCGAACACCAGTACCTGTATTCATATATTGTCGTAGACAGGGTTATATAAATAAGATACTATCAAAACCGAAAACCATAAAAATGAATACGGGCACTGATACCGACATTATTAAAAGATTGAATAAATACTTAACACAAGTTATTTACTATCCAACTTTGTCGCACGCATGGTTGTATAAATAAGATATTATCAAAACCGAAAACCATAAAATAAATACTTAAAAATAAAATAAGTACTTAAAAATATTTTTTACTGTTCATCACATAAATACTTAAAAATATTTTTTTACTGTTCATCACATAATACTTAAAAATAAAATAAATACTTAAAAATATTTTTTTACAATTCACCACAAGTTCATTTTAATATGTATAGTGATTTCCCGCACTTCATGGCGGGAATTCGGTTGGTATTTGTTAAGTTCGTTACGGTATCGACACTCGCTATAGTTATCAAAAGAGAAAACCCTACATTGATCGAAAACAATAAAAACGAATATCGATATTAGTACCGATGTTGTTTAGTTGATATCGGTTTGGTTGGTTTGCGTTCTATGTTAATTTTTTCAACATTGACATACAAACTTTATTGAAAACGGCTATTGTATCACTATCATACAAAATCGAACTGTAACCGACTGAACATCTCTATCTGTACATGTATTTATTTTTACTGTTTTTCTTTCGATGCTAAGATCGTATTGCCACCATCCCGTACCGAACCAAACAACATCAGTGCCGGTATGTATTCATTTTTATAGTTTCTTGTTTGATAATAGACATCGTGCTGCTACGTAGTAGACCGAACCAAACCGAATGAACACCATCGGTTCGCAACGGGGCATTTATTTTTATTGTTTTTTTCTTTCCATAAATTGACATCTTATCGTTAGCTACCATACTAAAAAACATCGGTATCGATATCTGTATTCGTTTTTATGGTTTTCGGTTTCAAAAGTTTTTCATTTATATAACTCTGTCTATGACGATAATGAATCTATATCGGTACCAGTACCGTGACAATTTTGAACAACATCGGTGTCGGTATCGGTGTTCATTTTTATCTTTTTTGGTTGATGTAAAACACGTGTTTATTGATATACTGAGTGCAATAATCGTACATGTAATATAACGAACCAAACCGATACGGATCCAATGCTCACAATAACGTACCATCACAACCCACATGAATCCTACCTGTACTTTAATGAACCGAACCGATACTAATCCAATGCCCGCAATAATGTACCATCACAATACATGAGCAAATAACTTAGAATGTTAAATGAGAAAATAAACATAGATGCAGATTTTAAAAATAAATTTAAGTTAATAAACATATGTTATTACCAAAACTCTAAAAAATCAAATTGAACGGTAAATAAAATACTACTAATAAAAATATAAATATCTAAGTATTATTAATTACTATTACTATTTATTTCTAAAAAAAATACCTAAGAATTATTAATTTCTATTACTATTTATTAGTAAAAACAAATGAATAATAAATAGAATATTGCCAAAAAATAAGAAAACAAAGACTTTAAAAGTTCTGCTTACTGTTCATCACCACTTTAGATTCGTATGGATAATGACAATAATTTTACAACCCAATGCTATTATGTATAAAAAAAACTAAAAAGGGTTAATAGATTAGTAGATTATTATGTATGTTTTAGATAATTAGACCATGTATCATCTAATTTCATACTCGTTTCATACCCATAAAAATTTTAAAAACTAACTTTTATACATGTCCCAACGGTGATATTTGTTCAAATGTTTCAAGATTCGTCAGATTTGTTTGGCATCTCTATCCATTGGTTAAAGATGTTAATAACACATAAAACTATCATATTATATAAAGTTATTTATAACATTGACATATGACAAACAATACGTGATTTAGTGGTTTGTCGAGAACCTAAGTCTTGTGTGATATCGATAGTAGCACGACAATTGCAACCCTTTCTCCAAAGATACCTAATCATATTTGGATCTTTTGATTGTTTCATTGACCAATGGGATGGAGAATGACTTCAAGGGTACCACTTTAATGATTTTGTGTCCCTCTTTAGTCTTAAAAGCATTCCTTAATGATATCCTTTTCAATTTATATTAATGAATGATACATCTTTTTCAATTTATAAAAGCCCAGAATCTAAAGTGAAAAAAAACCATGTACAAAGTTTCCATCTCACATTTAGAATTTTTATTAGTTTTTGCATGTAATTAACATGTTCATAATAAATATATCGACAAAAAATTTTGAAAATGATTATTATATCGACTAAAACCGAATGTGTATTATCTACTTACTAAATGTATATGTGTGATTTAGATAATTAGATCAAACGGTATGGATTTGTGAAGGGTGATTGTGGAGTGAGGTGGCATGGTGGTCACTAGTGAAACACCCTCTTACTAGAGATCGTGAGATCGTGAGGGTCATGAAGATCTCCACAAAGTTCACAGGAGTAAGTAATTGTTAGGGTGGGGCCTGCAATGGACATTTTATTTTTCTTATTTTTTTAATCAATTTAACCATGAGTGAACCACACCCATCGATAATGATGTGAAAGATGGTGAACGGAGATTATGACGTGACACAGAGATGAAGGGCAATGATGATCCTCAACTAGTGAACTGTGGTTCACTACTAGAGAGGACTCACCACTACGTTTCACTAGTGAAGGGTCGCCACCACCCTCCACCTCAGCGTAGAGTTGTTCATGAGCCGAACTGAGCTGAGCTAGGGCAAAACTAAGGCTCAGCTCGATTATAAACCGAGCTGGCTTGGTTCGGATTTGAAACTAAGCTAGAAATCTAAGCTCGGGTTGGGTTTGGTTTTAAACCGAGCTGGCTCGGCTCAGCTTGGTTTGGCTCGATTTTAAAAAGAAAAATTAATACATTGTTCTAAAACTTCAGTAATTTAAATATTATTCAATAATTCAAAAGCACATATCCCAAAATAGGCTCAAGCTAATACATTACAAGCCAAAATCAAGTTTAATAACACAAAATACGTTCTTAATTTCAACGAAATACAATATAAGTTCATTAACATGGTAATCAACTTTTAAATGTGGTACAAATATCAAATTACACTTCTAACCACATGTAAATAATAATCATTTTTTTTATATATTATAATGTATATCAAAATAACATATATTAAAAGTAAAATAATCCGAGCTAAACCGAGCCGAGCTGGTATGCGAGCCAAACCGAGCCGAGCCGAGCTAGACTCACTTTCTAACCGTGTCGAGCCGGTTCGGATCACTTTCAAACCGAGCCACATTAATCGAGCTTTTTCCAAGCTAAAACCGAGCGAGCTTCGAGCAAACTCCGAGTCTCGAGCTTGTTGGACACCCCTATCTCAACATGTTAGGCTACACCTATCAGTGACCGAATTGTGGGTGGGTTGCCCAAAATGTGAAAATAAAAACAAAAATAAAAAATGCATTTAATTTCCCCAACCGGGTGGTGGTGCAACCTTGGGTTGTGAATTGTTTAATAATTTTAAGATGCCACTTGTTGAAAAATGTATAGTTTGATTTTAATTATGTTTTCCATTTCTTTTGTATAACAATTACTTTTACTTAAAAATGATTTTCTTTGATAAATTATTAATATTTAACTTTTAATTAAAAAAATCTGAAAAAACGTTGTTGTGTAACTTTTTTATTGAATACTTCGATATAAATTTTATCAAAAGCCTAGTTCTTTCAAAAATACATTTATGGATAAATAATAAGCATAAATATATATATGTAATAAAAAATGTATTAAAGGTTGCGTTGTTAATGTGAGTAAAAGGTTGAGGTAGGTTGTGTTATGTAGGTGGAATAGAGAGAAACTTGTTTTTCTATTAAAACAGTGTCCCCTCTTTTTTTAATCCAATTCACACACCCCACCAATGACTATATGCGTTTCTCTTTATTTCGTGACGATCGTTGTATTTTCCATAGGCTTCACGGCCATTAGTGAGGGGGCGGTGTTCCACTAGTGGCCATGAAGGCCACCTCAGGCCACAAAGCCCTTCACCACTACCAGATCGCACAGCATAAGGCCAAAGGTGTATCATCATCATCCTCCACCTCAGCGCCAGCACCATATGAGAATCCCCTTCCACCATCTTCCTCCTCCACCATCCAAGAGTGTGGTTCACTGCCCTTTTTTTTTATTATCCAAATCACACACACCTACCAATGACTATATGCCTCTCTCTCCCTCATGACAATCGTGGGATTCTCCATAGGCTTCACGACCACTAATGAGGAGACGATGTTCCACTACTGGCAATAAATGTTGTAACATCCGTCGAAAACGGATTTACCAAACCCGCTCCGTTTATCAACCGAACAGTCAGTCAAAATTTTCGTTGCGAATTAAATGCCCAAAATATTTTTAAACGATCCGTAATCAATTATTATATGGGAATATATATTTAGTTTTTGAAAAACAGTCAAAAATCGCAAAATAAAAATGAATTGTCTCTGCCGGGTTTCGAACCCGGGTCTGTACCGAGTCACTCAGCGATTTATCACCTCACACACAAACCACTGCGCCGCGGACTTTGTTTGTTGTATAATAAAATCATTTAATTAATAAAGTGTCGTTACAAATTCAAAACCGGCGCCCAAACGGTTCAGTCGTCGGAATCCCGGAATTCTCGCGAGTTTTAACACCAATTTACGTTATAACGTAAACCATTAAACAGATATCGGTTATAACCGATGTTTGAAGTCCGCGACACTTTTCAAAACCGCCGGAAATTTTAAATAAACGAATGCAGTCCAAAATCAGACCAAATACATCTCGTTTTCTCCTATAAATTGACCCACAACCGACGACAAACACTTTCGCTCAAAAATCACACCTTTTCTCGGCGAAATTCCACTCGCCGGAATAAACCTGTTTTTCGCCGGAAAACCGAGTTTTAATCCCTGAGCTTTACTGAACCCCCTAAACCTTTACCGAAGTCACCCTTACCTTTTCCAAGCTTTCCGGAGACTAGCTGCTATACGGAACACGTCGCCAGAGGTGAATTCTGTCGCCGGAGTTCTGCCGGAAAACAGAGGATCCAGTCGGTATATTTCTCCGCCTAGTTCCTTTTCCTTTTCACTTTTATCTTACCTTAATCGACTGCAAAACGCTAATAAACTGATAAGAATCTTAAACCAGTCAGACTTCATCTCTGGTTATTTTTCAGTGAAGAAGACGATGCACTTTCGTATCTTATAAGTTTAATTAAAATCATGATATTAATCGGGTTAGACACACAGTCCAGCGGTGGACTGTGTGCACATAAAACGTTAATCATTCAAAGGTCTCGAGTTCGATTCCCGTCTCACACACGCTGCCTTAATAAAAATCCATTTTTGTTTACTGAACCGGAGTCGCCTTAGATATATGTTAAGTATATTAATAACCGGAATAATAACCAAGTTAGACACACAGTCCAGCGGTGGACTGTGTGTTTGTTTATATCGCTGGTCACGAGTTCGAGTCCGGTCTTCAGCACCGACTAGGACCATTATCTCTTCTTTTTAATTAAGGCAGAAAAGGAAATAAATAATTAGTACTTAAGTATAATAAAAACCGAATGATATAACATGTTGAACACACAGTCCAGCGGTGGACTGTGTGTTGGATTAAACCACAGGTCCCGGGTTCGAGACCTGTGGAGTGCATGACCGTTTCGTTTAAACCGTTTTTAAAATAAAAAGGATTTCTGTTTAATTCTAATTAATGTATATATGTAATTAAAATCGGATATATAACGGGTTAGACACGTAGCTCAGTTGGTAGAGCTGCGTGCACGCGTACGAGAGGTCTCGGGTTCGAGCCTCACTCAGCGCACAATAATCTGCCATCGAACCGGTCAACGGTCAGGTCAACGGTCAAAGGGTCAGTCAACGGTCAGAAAAAAATAAAATATTTTTATTATTTTTATTTAATTATTTTAATTAAAAATCAATTATAAATACTTAAAAATAACATTTTTAAGATTAGAAAATAGCCTCAAACTCACAAAAATGCACCCAACCATCCTACTAAAATAGTTTAATAAAATCCGTTTACTTACCAAACCATAATGCAATTTATCTAGGTTAAATCTCACTCGTGGTTAAAACCACTTCGCGTGCATTCAACGTCATCAACCGAACGCACCCACTGTGAGTGAATCTTACAATTCCCCTTTTAAATTACACGTTTTGGGGTGTGTCATGTGTTATGAAATTAATTAATTTATTTATTTAAATTTGTGCCATACCACATCATGACTTAAACTTAGATTGTTTTTATTGTTGTGATTCACTTATTGCCATTTGTCAAGTCATATGAAACTCATACATTAAGCCCATCAGTTCCTCGTGGAAGACGAGTAGAACATCGCGTGCTTCACATCAAATTCATTATTATTCATGTGTGTATCATTGAGTTTATATTGTTTGTGGTTGTGTTATTCATATTATCATGTTTATGCAATTCATTCATCAGGCCCCTCAGTTCCTCGTGAGAGACGAGTTGAGCATCGCGTGCCTTTAATTGTTCCATTATTATTCATGAGTGTTTCATTTAACATCTTATGATTGCCGATTAAGTTACATCTATTTTTACTCATGTTTGGTTGTGCACATATTTCATAATCAATTTAAATAAATTGTTCAAATGTTTTCCATAGGATTCACTCGCCAACATTATGTTGATCCAAAAACCTTTTTACACATGATACAGGTGAACAGGTTGAAGCAAGGATAACATAGGATATGCCGTAGAAGAGAACAAAGAAGTTAGATTGTTAGTTAGATCATGTTGTAACATTATTGTAAATTTCCATTTAATTTGTATTAATGAATATGAAACGTTTAATAAATGTCATGAGCTTTGATGATAACCCAATCATGCCCCGATCACCTTATCCGCTGCGGGTCGGGGTGTGACAGATTGGTATCAGAGCCATGACTATAGGGATATAGGATAGGTTATTAGACCCTTAGAGCCTATACTATAGTCTGCCTAAATTTTAAATTGATTAGGTGGTTACATACAAACTTGTGATATTTATTTGTTTCATATTTGTTTACATTTCAGTCAAACATACATGCTCATATACATATTCATTATACATATATACATTATACATATATCGATGTTCATGAATTCAATTTATTTTCATATTCTCATTATCCAAGGATTTTGTGCAATTTTCAAATCTCATCAAAGTAAGTTCTGCGACGGGCATGTAGTAACTGGAAGGGTACGAGTACCGGTAGTCGGAACGTCCTGTCTAGGCTGGCATTCGTATAAATCCAATATAACGGACCAGTTTGCCTACCTGGGGACCAACGATGAGAGTACGAAGGACCTATTAGGCCAAAGCATGCCACACCAAACGTCGTTCGAACTAACCCTACTTTGAGGTGTCACCGTGTCTACACCTGGACACATTCCGAATATCACACGTTGTATACATATTTCTCGATTTTCTCCGGGTTTTTGTGTACGCAACCAGGCAGAAACCGTGCGAACCATATGAAAAACCGGTATTCATGGGGGCCCACATGATTACACAGGTAAAGTATGGCGGCATGACGGGCCTAACAGCGAGCAAAGCCCAAGACATCCTATGGATGTAGTATTTTTGTATAATTATTTTATAAATGATCATTCTTGAATGCGACCCATGATCCCAAAAGCATCCAACTCATACTCTTGTCATGTATTCATTGTAGATGTCTTCTAACCTCGCCCGTAGGAAGACGAGAGCAAGAAAAGCCCGCGAACGCATGGCTACCTTAATCGCTCAACAAATGGCTGCCGTAATACCCAACATTGTAATCTAAGTTCAACAAGCACTTACCGTTAATCCTGTCAATCAAGCAAACCAAAACATTTTCAACTCTCCCCCAAATACCACTAAATGCACCTACAAGCATTTCAAATCATGCGACCCTCCGAAATACAAAGGGACTGAAGGCGTCACCGCTCTCCTCTATTGGTTTGAAGAAATGGAGAACACATTTCTAAATTGCGATTGCCCTGACGATCGCAAAGTGCGATATGCTACCGGTCGATTATATGGGATAGCACTTACTTGGTGGAACACAGAGAAGGCCAAACGAGGTGTGGAATTGAAGGAAATCATGACCAGGCGATTTTGCCCAAGGAGCGAAATCAAGAAGTTAGAAGATGAATTTTACTCATTGAAGCAAATGGAAGGAGACCACACCACCTACAACAAAAGGTTCCTCGAATTACATCAAATGGTTCCCAACATGTTTACTCCCCTCTACCGTTTGATCGAGCACTACATTCGTGGTCTTCCGTCAAAGATTCAAGACCCTGTGATAAGTACCAAGCCTGCAACTTTGGAAGCAGCAATGGAGCTAGCAACAGAGCTCACCGAGAACCGAATCCGAAACAAAGACTTCGAGGAGGAGAAGAAGAAGGATAAAGAATCGACTGAAACCTTCGACTCCACTCAAACCGAATCCCCTTCTCAACCCAATCCTAAGAGAAGAAGAGTTGGGCGACTTTTCGCTGCTACTCAACGAAATCAACCCGTTTTTCATGCCATACCCATCCGAGCTATCCCAATCACCCAAGTGGCACCCAACTCAGCTTACCCAAATAAGAAACCATATTTTGGACCTCACCCTCGATGCAACAACTGTTTTTATCACCATCCCCATACTCTACCTTGTCGTCTATGTGCAACTTGTGGACGCTATGGTCATTTGAGCAATGTTTGTCGCACCTTTCAAGACCAAACCTTTTCCCCTACTCAAAACATGGCCCAAACTTATCACCAACCCCAATACCCCATGTTCCCATATGCGCGAGCCTGTTTCAATTGTGGCGACCCTACCCACCTTAGAAACACATGCCCTCAATTGGTTAACGTTATCAACACTCAAGCCCAATCAAACCCAGTTAATCAAGTAAACCAAGAAAACCCAACCACTATGCCACCAACAAGAGGAAGAGTCTTCAATATCAACGCCAATCCTGTCGAAGATAATGACGGCCCAAACGAAGATACTCAGCTAGTCCTCTTCGCTGAAGATCCAGATTCAACTCCTATCGTTTAGTTTGATGTTTTTATCACATGTGTAGACTGTTAGAGAAATTATTGGATATTATATATTATATATTGTTTTCAGTATATGCTTTTGCTGAGGCCGTAGCTCCCCATCCATCGAGGTTGAGTTTGATCCCCATTTTATTATGGGTTGATCAGGGTGTGCCCGCACGATCGGCTCCGTTTGTTTGAGCCTTGATCGGTTATTTCATTTTACATTTCAATACATGCAATACGTTCGGCTCCGTTTGATTGAGCCTTGAGCGCACATTTCAATTTACATTTCCAGTTCATGCAATACGTTCGGCTCCGTTTGATTGAGCCTTGAGCGCACAGACAATTTCATTATCAGTATCTTATGGTTGTGGTGTTTGTAGTAGAGTCGCATCGAACTAACCATAACTTTCGGATAAAGTCAACGAAAATTTGACAAGGATATGGTGGATACGCCGATGGTACTTCCTATATATAAGTATTCTTGTCAAATGATCGGAGGCATTATCAGGCAGTTATAAGAGGTTCCATGCATAGGCTGTTTGTGTGGTTAAGTTATTCATATTCAGTACATGCAATACGCTCGGCTCCGTTTGATTGAGCCTTGAGCACACAATTTCAATTTCAGTACATTCAATACGTTCGGCTCCGTTTGATTGAGCCTTGAGCACACAATTTCAATTTCAGTACATTCAATACGTTCGGCTCCGTTTGATTGAGCCTTGAGCGCACATCCATTTCATTTTCAGTACATGCAATACGATCGGCTCCGTTCGATTGAGCCTTGATCGCACAGATATATTTCATTTCAGTAATTTATGTTTGTTGTATTGGTTGTAGAGTTATAGGACTAATCATAATTCACTGATAAAACTAATGAAAATTTGGCAAGAATATGGTGGATACGCCGCTGGTACTTCCTATATATAAGTATACTTGCCAAAGGATCAGAGGCATTATCGGACGATTATGAGAAGTTCTATGTAGGATTTATTAGTTTCTTGGTAACCAATCATAACTTGTGGATAAAACTAATGAAAATTTGGCAAGAATATGGTGGATACGCCGCTGGTACTTCCTATATATAAGTATTCTTGCCAAAGGATCAGAGGCATTATCAGGCGGTTATGAGAAGTTCCATGTAGGATTTAGTATTTGCCTTGGTTGGAATTTGTGTTACAATTATATCATCATGTTATTTAAAGAGATTGAATTGTGTTCCATTTCTACATAAACTAACCTCCCCATCATAATAAACGAGAGAGGAACGTCCATCGTTCAAACATATATGCTATCAGAATGTGGATTCAAATATTTGCTGTTGTGTTTATTCATGTTCAAATATTCGCTGATGTGTCTATTCATGTTCGAATATTTGTTGTTGTGTTTATTCATGTTCAAATATTCGCTGATGTGTCTATTCATGTTCGAATATTTGCTGTTGTGTTTATTCATGTTCAAATATTTGCTGATGTGTTCAGTCATGTTTGAATATTAGCTGTTGTGCTTACTTATGTTCAAACATCAGCTGTTGTGTTTTTATGTTCCATGTAGATTGTAGTGTTAGAAGTTTTGCCTTAGGATATAACCATATTTTCCCAAACGTATCTAAACTCTTATGCATGATATCATTTTTTTAGCAAATCATTCCTGTTTATCAATACTCATACAGTAGGCAACAAAAAGCGATTCCTGAATAGGGTACTTAACCCTTCCACGGAACGTTACCGCCTCGAACAAAAAACTTAAGCCCTTATTTTGCTAAGCATACAACTGTCAAACAAAACATCACCATCCTTTTAGTCAAAATATATCATTATTTAAATTTCGGGGCGAAATTTCTAAAAAGCAGGGGATACTGTAACATCCGTCGAAAACGGATTTACCAAACCCGCTCCGTTTATCAACCGAACAGTCAGTCAAAATTTTCGTTGCGAATTAAATGCCCAAAATATTTTTAAACGATCCGTAATCAATTATTATATGGGAATATATATTTAGTTTTTGAAAAACAGTCAAAAATCGCAAAATAAAAATGAATTGTCTCTGCCGGGTTTCGAACCCGGGTCTGTACCGAGTCACTCAGCGATTTATCACCTCACACACAAACCACTGCGCCGCGGACTTTGTTTGTTGTATAATAAAATCATTTAATTAATAAAGTGTCGTTACAAATTCAAAACCGGCGCCCAAACGGTTCAGTCGTCGGAATCCCGGAATTCTCGCGAGTTTTAACACCAATTTACGTTATAACGTAAACCATTAAACAGATATCGGTTATAACCGATGTTTGAAGTCCGCGACACTTTTCAAAACCGCCGGAAATTTTAAATAAACGAATGCAGTCCAAAATCAGACCAAATACATCTCGTTTTCTCCTATAAATTGACCCACAACCGACGACAAACACTTTCGCTCAAAAATCACACCTTTTCTCGGCGAAATTCCACTCGCCGGAATAAACCTGTTTTTCGCCGGAAAACCGAGTTTTAATCCCTGAGCTTTACTGAACCCCCTAAACCTTTACCGAAGTCACCCTTACCTTTTCCAAGCTTTCCGGAGACTAGCTGCTATACGGAACACGTCGCCGGAGGTGAATTCTGTCGCCGGAGTTCTGCCGGAAAACAGAGGATCCAGTCGGTATATTTCTCCGCCTAGTTCCTTTTCCTTTTCACTTTTATCTTACCTTAATCGACTGCAAAACGCTAATAAACTGATAAGAATCTTAAACCAGTCAGACTTCATCTCTGGTTATTTTTCAGTGAAGAAGACGATGCACTTTCGTATCTTATAAGTTTAATTAAAATCATGATATTAATCGGGTTAGACACACAGTCCAGCGGTGGACTGTGTGCACATAAAACGTTAATCATTCAAAGGTCTCGAGTTCGATTCCCGTCTCACACACGCTGCCTTAATAAAAATCCATTTTTGTTTACTGAACCGGAGTCGCCTTAGATATATGTTAAGTATATTAATAACCGGAATAATAACCAAGTTAGACACACAGTCCAGCGGTGGACTGTGTGTTTGTTTATATCGCTGGTCACGAGTTCGAGTCCGGTCTTCAGCACCGACTAGGACCATTATCTCTTCTTTTTAATTAAGGCAGAAAAGGAAATAAATAATTAGTACTTAAGTATAATAAAAACCGAATGATATAACATGTTGAACACACAGTCCAGCGGTGGACTGTGTGTTGGATTAAACCACAGGTCCCGGGTTCAGAGACCTGTGGAGTGCATGACCGTTTCGTTTAAACCGTTTTTAAAATAAAAAGGATTTCTGTTTAATTCTAATTAATGTATATATGTAATTAAAATCGGATATATAACGGGTTAGACACGTAGCTCAGTTGGTAGAGCTGCGTGCACGCGTACGAGAGGTCTCGGGTTCGAGCCTCACTCAGCGCACAATAATCTGCCATCGAACCGGTCAACGGTCAGGTCAACGGTCAAAGGGTCAGTCAACGGTCAGAAAAAAATAAAATATTTTTATTATTTTTATTTAATTATTTTAATTAAAAATCAATTATAAATACTTAAAAATAACATTTTTAAGATTAGAAAATAGCCTCAAACTCACAAAAATGCACCCAACCATCCTACTAAAATAGTTTAATAAAATCCGTTTACTTACCAAACCATAATGCAATTTATCTAGGTTAAATCTCACTCGTGGTTAAAACCACTTCGCGTGCATTCAACGTCATCAACCGAACGCACCCACTGTGAGTGAATCTTACAATTCCCCTTTTAAATTACACGTTTTGGGGTGTGTCATGTGTTATGAAATTAATTAATTTATTTATTTAAATTTGTGCCATACCACATCATGACTTAAACTTAGATTGTTTTTATTGTTGTGATTCACTTATTGCCATTTGTCAAGTCATATGAAACTCATACATTAAGCCCATCAGTTCCTCGTGGAAGACGAGTAGAACATCGCGTGCTTCACATTAAATTCATTATTATTCATGTGTGTATCATTGAGTTTATATTGTTTGTGGTTGTGTTATTCATATTATCATGTTTATGCAATTCATTCATCAGGCCCCTCAGTTCCTCGTGAGAGACGAGTTGAGCATCGCGTGCCTTTAATTGTTCCATTATTATTCATGAGTGTTTCATTCAACATCTTATGATTGCTGATTAAGTTACATCTATTTTTACTCATGTTTGGTTGTGCACATATTTCATAATCAATTTAAATAAATTGTTCAAATGTTTTCCATAGGATTCACTCGCCAACATTATGTTGATTCAAAAACCTTTTTACACATGATACAGGTGAACAGGTTGAAGCAAGGATAACATAGGATATGCCTTAGAAGAGAACAAAGAAGTTAGATTGTTAGTTAGATCATGTTGTAACATTATTGTAAATTTCCATTTAATTTGTATTAATGAATATGAAACGTTTAATAAATGTCATGAGCTTTGATGATAACCCAATCATGCCCCGATCACCTTATCCGCTGCGGGTCGGGGTGTGACAAATGTCACCTCAGCCCACGAAACCCTTCACCATATAGGCTTATGAGTTGCATAACAACAAATAACTTTGCATATGCTCTTATTTTATTCTTTATCGGTTATTTTATTTAAATAATCAGAACTTATTAAACAATTAGTAAAAAAAAATACTAGTTAGTTGCACACAAAAGGTTTTGTTGTACTAAGATAACACTTTACATGGAGGATGATAGAGACACCACATAAGAGATCTATGTAGATCTCAATGACCCACATTAAACACCATTAGAGAAACTTTTATTTTTGTTTTATTTTATAAAATTGAGCTAATCCCTCCAAGTATATTCCATTTCTTCATTTCTGCATCATTCTACCCAAAAAGAATAAGAATTTAACCATCAATAGTGAGGGAACTTATATAGCAAATAGACTTGCCCTAGTGCAATATGTGTGGTGTTTGTGCACTCCCTTTTCACTATCTCAATATGTTTATGGAGTTTGGAATATTTACTTTTTGAAATGTTCTATAAAATAAATATTGGAATGATCCGTGCACCAAAGGATAAATTGTGTATCTACAGTTTCAAGTCTCATAGAACTATGATAAATTCCGACTTTAAACAGATAACGAGAATACTCTAGCTGTGCAGTTTAAACAGATCTTGATTTTTGAAAGATTATCTTAAGACTTAAGCAATCCTTGATGATCGAATCTATTGACGAAAGTTAAAAGGATATCTCTTGGCCCATAAAGAAGATAGGCTTGGATCAATGAACCCTACTTTCTACAAGGAAACCATGCTTTTAAGTCTAAATCATTATAGAATTGCATATCTATAAGTAGGGTCATAAAAGATAACTACCATTGGAAAGATCTTTACCAAGATAAAGGATAAAAGTAGAACTTGTTTGTGGTCCTCAAAATAAGGTGCTTTATGTTTTAGTAGAATTGGGATTAGGATTTGGATTCGGATTTGGCTAGCAATTACATGTCATAATTGGGTGCTAGCAAGCCATAAGGGTCGAGTATCTTAAACAACACTTTGATTCCACATTAGATATGTAGAATCCTAGAAATGATACTCAGATCACATGTAAGAACAAAGGTTGTATAATATAACCAAACAAATGGTTGTATATTACAAACAAGTATCATGAACCGAATGAGATTTTTATCAGATGACATTCGCTTTTGGTCTACTTTCGGTCATGGTCATACAAATGAAGCAACACACTCCTAGTCATTTTAAATAAAAGGATTGTTCATCCACATCGAATTATGTAGACCCAACGATCGCCATAGTAGGACCCAAGATTTGGACATAAAAGTTCATATTTCTACTCCTGATTAAAGATCTTTAATCCAACAAGAATGACGCACCATCCACCTCAAAGCGATGTCAATATACTTTTATTTTGAGGTGTTTGTTGTCGACGACCTAACAAAAATGAGCAGTCACATGAAGAGGGCGTAGAGTTACATCGTTCATACATTATGAGCATCTACATGGGCAAGATAAATGTAAAATGACTTACACTAAGATTCAATTGTTGTGATATCGAAAGAATAAACACGACCGGAGAAAAGCCGAATCGATGATTATGAAGTTTTTGTCTTTTTAATGTTGTTCTAAAGCAAAATTCCAAAGAACATGATGATCATAAGGTGCTAGACAACTACAATATTCACATTATAGATAACACCACAAAAAAGAGAACAAACTCACCATGAAAACACAACTAAGAAAAAAAACTACTCAAATCAAACCAAAAAGAAAACAACCATTTCCAAAATCGCTACATACCATTAGAACATTCATTCACTCATCCATGAGGATAATGCATTGCTGGTTGCATCTGAAAACTCATGCTTTGAGGCACACCATAAAGTTCACTTACAACGCCACCACCGGATCTAAACCCTATATTACTTCTATATTGAGAACCCATGAACACATCACCATTCATTTGGTTAAATGCCGCGGCTACACCACCACCATCATAATTGGGATGATTCCATTGAAATTTACATTGCTCAGGTGATGTTCTTTTATTTTTCGGCAAAGGGGGTTGACTTTCGTTGACATTGACCGTTGTAATGTCATGAATGCTTGCTCTTCTTTTATCTTTCCCACCCGAAAGCTGCCGGATAAAATACTTTTGAGCATGACTTGCAACTTGTGTTGGTGTTCTTGTTACCACATAGTTTCTTGATATATTCCTCCAATCTCCCTTTCCATACTTCTTTAGCCCCAAAAGAAACAACCTATCATCAAATCCACCACACCCATTTCATATTACAATCAAAATCATCAAAAAAATTGAACCAAAATTCAAAAAATCAAGAAAATCAAGAATTTCAAGAAAATTAAGAAAATCAAGAAAGTAGACTTACTTATGCTCTTCTTCAGTCCAAGGAACACCCTTTTTCCTTTCTTGTTCAACAGGGCGGCCGGCGGACACCACAGCCACCGGAGACAGGGTCCCACCGCCACCATACGGCGGAGATTTGCACTCATGACCATCCCCCCATTCTAAAGTAAAAGGACAAGTGTTATTATTATTATTATTATTAATGTTATGATTATACCTGTACTTTGGTGACAACCCTGCTTCAATACTACTCACATCATCTTCCAACTCCTTATACTGCAGCTTGACATCCGCCACCGTCTTCCCCGGAACCATCTCCGCCACCTTCTGCCACCGATCAGGGGTGTCTTTATCATACTTTGCTAAAGCATTTTCAAACAATTTGTTCTCAACAGGGGTCCAAATAGTGCTCTTTATAGGTAAACCCCCCTCCACCATCCAACTTCCTGAATCCCACTTCATCCAAATTCAATTCTGAAACAGACCCAGATATCAAAATCAAATCTTTAGAATACCCACTTTGTTAAAATCAAACAAAGGTGTTTAATTTCCCCAAAGGTAGATTGTTACACATCAAGATTCAAGAACAAGAAAACCCTCCACCATCCAACTTCATCCAAATTCAATTCTGAAAAAGACCCAGCTGTCAAAACCAAATCTTTAAGACACCCACTTTGTTAAAATCAAACAAAAGTGTTTCTTCAGAACTAGAATGATAAACATCAAGATTCAAGAACAAGAAAACCATAGATGAAACTGAACAGGATCTTGATTTCTAAAATTGGAAAGAGGGGAGTCAGGAGTGTTTTGACATCTGTTTTAGGAAAGAGAATGATGAAAAAATATTTCTAGTTTATGGTGGTGAGATTGTTGGCGTTTGTGTAGAAGAAAAAGGGTTAATTTGATGATGATTTTGAGGGAAAAACTAAAAGCAAAAAGGAAAGAGGAACCAGTCCTTCTCCAAGAAAATGAATCTAGAGATGGAGAAGGTGGTGAATTATGATTGGAAGAGATGGTGCTGTGGGCACTGCAATTTAAAAAGGAGTAGCCACTATTTTAATGTGCACTCTTTCCCCTTCTTAATTATTAGTTTTTTTTTTAACTTTTTGTTCAACTTCTTGATTATTTTGACTCAAATTTTTAACTTAACTATGAGTCTATCACATGTGTAATATGTTTTTTAGATTTAACTTTTTTTCAACTTCTTGATTATTTTTACTCAATTTTTTTAACATAACTATGAGTCTATGACATGTGTAACATGTTGTTTTAGATATAACGCAACTATGAGCCTATATGACATATGTAATATGTTTTTTAGATGAGTTACGGGTTAAATAACTTGTAAACTTGATAGTTAGGGTAAACAAAATAGACAGAGGAAGTGTTGGATGCTTCTGGCTTTCTCAATAACGATGAAAGGATATCTTAGAGTGAACTCTGTACATCCTTAGATAATAAGTCATCAAATTAAACTAATAAATTTTGAGTGAAACTTCTCTACTTATTTAAAATTCAAGTCAGTTTAGAACCAACACATATATTTAACTTTATATTGGGTGCATGACATGTTAAAAATTACTAGTCTTAATCAGGAGAGGATTATCAAAATAATTATTATGACTTTTGTTAGTTTTGATAGATAGAATATATGATTGAATCTCTAACACTTAGTTGGTGTTTGTATTTTAAAAAAGATTTGCGTACTTTTTTTTGTCTGCGTTACGCAGACTACATGTAGATATTGCTACTTGCAGACTGTTTTTCCGAAAACGTTTTATTAAAAAAGTTTGCACGAGCTCTTTTTGGTGAGACTTGGCTCAACCACTTTTAAAATCTTCTAAGGTCTATAAAGGTTAAACACTACAACCCTCCACCACCGTCCACCACCCACCACCGTCCATCACCCACCATCGTCCACCACCTACCATCACCGTCTACTACCACCACTCACCGTCCACGTCCACAACCAACCACTCACCATCACCGTCCACACACACCACCAGTTTATTTTAAAGTCTACATACTTTAGATGAAAAACAACCTTCTTCATGCAAACTGTAAAGGTTTAGTCTATCTCTTCTTTTACAGATGTTTGCAAATATTGTCTGCAGGCTCTAGACATTTTACCTCTTAAAAAACAAACTTCACCTTAAATAACATAAATTTGTGATCAGACAATCCGTCACTAAAGTTCTTTGCGACCGATTTTTATAGTCACAAATCACATCGTCACTAATCCAATGTGCGTCCAATTTTTGCAAACGATTTTAACGACTATAATTTTCGTACTTATTTGCAACCATAATTCCTGGTCCTTAATTTGCGATTGGTTCAGATTACCATAGTTTGTGAACGTATTTAAATATACTTTTTTTCTAAAAAAATATTGGATTTTAATAATCTCAACTATTCGTCGTTGGCCGCCAACAGTTTCAACTTCAAAAATAACCACTGGCAGTCTTAACTATTAACATATTGGTCTCCAATGGACCCTGACTAATAGAACTCTAACGCCGTTAGTTTCCGGTCGTCGGAAAAACGTTTTTGGCCGAAAAACTCCTTTTTAGCAAGAATTCCCAACCTTTTCGTCCCAAATCTCTTTGTAACCTTATTACGGACCTTTAGGAACCTTTTTTAATAAAATAACCCAATTATTGAGGTCACTAGAGAACTCCTTTTTCTCTTAAAAACTTATTTTTGGCCGAAAAACTCAACTTATGGCTGGAAACTCAACACTTTCGTCCCAAACTCTTAGTCAGTAATATTTCCAGCCAAAGATTGTTCCACTATTTTAGGAATAGATTAACATTCATTGTTTGATTGTGTATTATCTTTCTATATTGTTTCCTGATTTTGTTTCCTTATTTTCGATTGTACACTCCCTATTTAAAGGGTATTGGTTTTATAGAATAGACACAGAAAATTATACCAACTCTCATGGTATCAGAGCCTCGGTTCTAAATACCTTCTTCTTCTCTTTTTTTTCGGGTTTTCCTCCCAGCCGGCCCTACAACAGAGCCTCGGCTCCATCCCTGTTCTTGTTCGAAACATCCACCAGCCGATCTCCATGACGAAACCCGAACAAACCCAATGGCGACCCAACCACCCTTCCCCCAGCCACCTTCGGCACATTATGCCGGTTATCCACCTCAGGCCTCAACAGGCCCATACGGCTACGCCCCATCTGGTTTTAATGCCTTAAGCCCGTCCGACTTGAGTGCAGCTTTTAATGCAACACAGATGAGCTACACGGAGCCCACTCAGTTCTTTGACACTGGAGCAGAAAGTCATGTCACTAATAATAACGGTACAATTCTTTACCCTGACTTGTTTCCTGTTTCCACTAAACTTTTGGTTGGCAATGGTCATGTATTACCAATTGAGGCTCTGGCACTGGTTTACTTCCCATCTATAACCGCACATACATTTTACCAAATGTCTTATACAGCCCCAAAATCATTAAAAACCTTTTATCTGTTAGACGATTTACCCGTGATAATAACGTGTCTATTGAATTTGATCCTTTTGGTTTTTCTTTAAAGGAACTCAAAACGGGACGCCTACTGTCCCGCCACAATAGCACGGGAAATCTCTACCCAGTCTCCCCATCAACCCTTCCGCCTCAAGCCTGTTTTCTTGCATCAACAACCTTGCCGTGGCATGATCGACTAGGACATCCGGGAGCTCAAGTCCTAGATATACTTAGTCGTCGTTTTAATTTTTCTTCTAATAAACAGTCACATTCCCGTGTTTGCAATTCTTGTTTGATTTCCAATAGTAAACGTTTACCTTTTTATGACTCTTTTCATTTACATTTACACCCTTTGATATTATACATTATGACCTGTGGACATCACCCAAACCCAGTAATACCGGATACAAGTATTACATGGTCTTAATTGACCATTTTTCACACTTTATCTAGGTTTACCCCCTAAAATATAAATCCGAAACCTTTACAACCTTTGTCAAATTTCACCACCTTATTTTAACTCAATTTAACAAACATATCAAAACCTTTCAATGTGATCTAGGCGGCGAATTTGACAATCATGCATTTAAAAGTTTTGCAACCCAGCACGGCCTTCTTTTTCGATTCTCCTGCCCCCAGACATCCTCTCAGAATGGTCGTGCAGAACGGATTATAAGACGCCTCAATGACATCATCCGTTCCCTCCTTATTCATGCCAATCTCCCACCATCCTTTTGGGTGGAAGCCCTCCACACGGCAGCCTACCTTCACAATATCCTACCCACCAAACGCCTAAACCTTTTTACACCTACTTTTGCCCTATACCTTCGCCATCCTACGTATGATCACCTTCGGGTTTTCGGGTGTGCTTGTTACCCCAACCAGTCTGCCACACAAACTCCACAGTCGCTCCATTCGTTGCATCTTCCTCGGTTATCCACCAGATTTCCGGGGCTATCGATGCCTTGACCCGACCACGGGCAAGGTCTCCATATCACGCCACGTCATATTTGACGAACATACTTTTCCATACACCATTCCCCAATCCACCACCTCCTACAACTTCCTTGACGACTCCACACCTCCAGAATTCCACTTTCCAAGACCACCAACCTTCCCCATTCCTACCTTCAATCATACGACCCACCCCTTTGCCGCCCCATACCCTATCACTTACTCACGCCAACCCAACCCCCAGCCTACCACCGAGCCCAAGCCATCTACGACAACCTCTCCCCCCAACCAACCTACGGCTGCTATCCCTCCAGCTCCTACCCAATCCACTCAATCACACAACACACACCCCATGACAACCCGTTCCAAAGCCAAACTTTTACACACTGCCACAGCCGTCTCCCCTGTTCCAACTACCTATGCCAAAGCCTTTGCTGACCCTCATTGGTTGCGTGCCATGCAAACCGAGTTTCGTGCTTTACAAGATAACGAGACATGGGACTTGGTACCTCGTCCCGCTGACAGGCCAGTTATTCGTTGCATGTGGTTATTTCGCCACAAATTTAAGTCTGATGGCTCTCTTGAACGGTATAAAGCCAGATTAGTTGTCAATGGGAAATCTCAAACTGTAGGTGTTGATTGTGGGGGTACGTTTAGCCCGTTGTTAAGCCGGCCACCATTCGTACTGTTCTTTCTATAGCAGTTTCTCGTTCTTGTCCAATTCATCAATTGGACGTAAAGAACGCATTGTTACATGGTACTTTGAATGAAACTGTTTATATACATCAGCCTACGGGCAACACCTATCCTAATTATGTTTGTCGCTTGAAGAAGTCACTTTATGGCCTGAAACAGGCCCCGCGTGCTTGGTACACACGCTTTGCTACTTTTATTCTATCCCACGGATTTAAGAGTAGTATATGTGATAATTATCTCTTTATTACAAACATGGTGATCACACAGCTTTCTTGCTCCTTTATGTTGATGACATTGTCCTCACAGCATCCTCGGACGTATTTTTGCATGATACCATTCGCACATTGTCTAGGGAATTTGCAATGACTGATTTGGGTAGTCTTCACCATTTTTTGGGCATCAAGGTATCCAGGAACTCGATAGGTTTGTTTTTGGACCAGACACAATATGCTCGGGACATCCTCTCCCGTGCAAATATGACCACCTGCAAACCATGCACAACACCGGTTGATTTAGCATCCAAACTTAGTGCATCAGATGGTGCATTATTTCATGATCCTACATTTTATCAGAGCCTGGCTGGGGCATTACAATACCTTACTTTTACACGGCCTGATATTACTTATGCAGTTCAGCAAGTCTGCCTTTTCATGCATGAGCCGTGGGATCCACACTTTAATTTCTTAAAGCGTATCTTACGGTATTTACAAGGCACCATTCATTACGGTATTCGGCTGATTAAATCCACTTCTCATGCTTTAGTGGCCTACTCTGATGCTGACTGGGGCGGGTGCCCAGATTCTAGACGTTCAACCAACGGATATTGTATGTTTCTTGGTGATAATTTAATATCGTGGTCATCCAAACGTCAACCAACTATTTCTCGGTCTAGTGCCGAGGCTGAGTATCGTGGTGTTGCAAACGCAGTCGCCGAGGCGACTTGGATTCGCAATTTGCTTTTCGAATTACACCTTCCTCTGCATCAAGCTTCAGTGGTGTATTGTGATAACGTCTTTGCCATTTATCTTTCTGACAACCCAGTTCAGCATCAACGGACGAAGCATATTGAGATTAACATCCATTTTGTCCGCGAGAAAGTTCGGGTTGGTCAAATACGTGTGTTACGCGTTCCATCTTCCATGCAATACGCGGATATTTTCACCAAAGGGATATCTCGGCAACTGTTTGAATTTTTTTGATCCAGCTTGAGCGTTTGTCCTACGCCCGTTCAAACTGCGAGGGAGTCTTAGCCAGTCATATTTCCAGCCAAAGATTGTTCTACTATTTTAGGAATAGATTAACATTCATTGTTTGATTGTATATTATCTTTCTATATTGTTTCCTGATTTGTTTTCTTATTTCGATTGTACACTCCCTATTTAAAGAGTATTGGTTTTATGGAATAGACACAGAAAATTATACCAACTCTCACAAACCTCTTTGTAACCTTAGATTGGACCTTTGGAAACCTTTTTTCTGGCCAAAACGTTTTTATGGTGACTGTAGACTAACAACATTAGGGTTCTGTTAATCAGGGTTTATTGGAGGCCAATATGTTAATAGTTGAGACTGTCAGCGATTATTTTTTAAGTTAGGACTGTTAACTGGCAACGCCAAATAGTTAGGGTTACTAAAATCTAATATTTCTTTCTAAAATGATGTGGCTGGTTTATACCGCTTTTAATTCGTTAAAAAATTGGATTGATAATAAATATTAGTTTATTGAATTTCAATTTTTCTTTCTAAAAATCAGGGCATGTTTGTAAATGCTATTTTTTATAACGTTGATTTATTTTTGTAAAATTTGTGACCAGTATTCGAAAACTACTTGAAATTAAATTTTATTTATTTGTTTTTTTTTCTAAATTATTGTGTTTGAGATTGCTATTTCAGTGTCAGTTAACCAAGATGGAGTTATCGTAAAATTAGCTACTGGTTTGGGATCGATTGATTGCATTATTTGCATTCATTATTTGCGATTTTAACGTGCCTTATTAAAAAAAGGAGATTGTACTTTAATTAATTAATTGTATTTATTTGTTAAAAAAACATTTCTATGAGTTTCATTAATCATTGAATTTATACCATTTACTTGACTATTAAAACATGATATAATATTTATTAACTTTGTTTTAATATAAAAGTGAATATTGTTGGGAGTGTGCGTTAAATATAAGTGACATACAAATAAGGAAAGAAGGCATACTAACTCATGTTCTGGTCAATGGGCTTCACTAGAATATATGCATACATATCCACAGTATTTCTCTTGGAAGAGATAATGGGGAGGGAATTAAATAAAATAAACGACTCAAGTGTTCAAAAGAAAAAATATCTAAAGAATTCCATTGGGAATAATTCGAAATTGCTTGGATAAATTGAAGTCATGTAATCACTATCAGATCAAACAATTGAAAGTGACTACCAATCTTTGATCGGATAAAATCAGAAAAATTCTAGATTTTTGTATGGCAATTTTTGATTGTGAGATTTTGGGGATTCGTATCGAATCAAAATTCGTCCAGTGTTTTATCTAAAAAAATTGGGAGCGTATTTTCAGTTTTTCACAACTGCTTGCAGTTTCAATTTTGAACAAAAACACCTTTAGTCCCTTAAGTTTCCAAAAGTGCATATTTAGCCCGAAATTCAATTTCTGATGCATTTTTGATAAAGGACTTTTGTCCAAAATAAAAAATTTCCAAGCTGACCTGGCAGCTCGACCCCAGCCAGGGGCTCTGCCCCTTGGGAGCGTATTTTCAGTTTTTCATAACTGCTTTCAGTTTCAATTTTGAACAAAAACACCTTTGAACAAAAACACCTTTAGTCCCGAATAAAAACACCTCGACCCCAGCCAGGGGCTCTGCCCCTTGGACCCTGCTCCGAGGGGCGCTGCCCCCTTGTATCCCTCGTTAGTCCCGATGACATTCAAATAAGCGTGCACTCTTATTTGAATGTAATCAAAATTACCTAACTTGTTCATAGCAATCAACAACAAACTAATGCATAAATGAAATGTCCTGACGATTGAATTTCATATTATTTACACATTCCAAATATTCGAATTTAAGGGTGTCTCTAAGGATTGAACCCTTAATATCCATACTGAATACATGAAGACAATATACACATTAGTTTACATACATAGATCTAACTTGACATTATCTTTTACTAGCCTATGTCCCTATCCTTCATAAGCATATCAAAGCCAAGTCCAAGCTTCTTGAAGCAGCTAAACTTCATGCTCATATAGGTAGCTCTTTTACACTTGCACCTGCAAATGCAATTTTTCAAAAGAGCTATCAAGAAGATATACCTCAACCTTACTTAACTTGCAGATCTAAATACATACCTTTGGGATAATTTTAATCTTGTGTTCCAAACTCTAGATGTTAAGCTTTCCACATTGAATTCTCCACCTAACGTCATATTAGGTGGGAATTGGGTATCTTAACATGAAAGTTTTCAGATGGACTTTAACCCTAATCCCACAGCTGATCCTTTCACGAGATCTCTAGTTAACCCTTTGGTTAAGTGATCAGCTAAGTTATGTTGAGTTCTCACATACTCAACCGAAATCGCACCATGCATGATGAGCTCACGAACCATGCTATGTCTCACACCTAAGTGTCTTTACTTGCCATTATACACTTGACTATACGCCTTACCCAGTGTAGCTTCACTATCACACCTTATAGAAATGGGAGCCATTGGTTTTGGCCACAATGGAATCTCAAAATCAAGTTTCTTAGCCACTCAGCTTCTTTGCCAGCTGCGGCTAATGCTACAAACTCAGACTCCATTGTTGAATCAGTTATGCAAGTCTGTTTCTTTGAAGCCCAAAAAATGGCACCTCCCCCAAGTAGGAATACCCAATCACTTGTGGAAGAATGATCTTCCTTATTGTTTATCCAACTTCATCTGAATATCCTTCAATCACCGAAGGAAATCCAATGTAAGTTAGACCATAATCCATGGTTCCTTTCAAGTATTTAAATACTCGACCTAGTGCTTGCCAGTGATGAGTACTAGGATTGCTAGTAAACCTACTAAGTTTTCCAACAGCATACGCTATATCTGGTCTAGTGCAGATCATAGCGTACATAAGTGATCCAATCGCTCTTGAGTACTCAAGTGGAGATACTGCAATGCCTTTATTAGGTAATAGCTTCAGACTAGGATCACAGGAGTACTTGCGGGAGAACAATCCTTGAAACTGAACTTGTTCAAGATCTTCTCAATATAGTGTGATTGAGAGATTGAAATGCCCATGTTCTCACGTTTGATTTTAATACCTAAAATCACCTCAGCCTCCCCCATATCTTTCTTAGTAAATATAGATGATAAAATTCTTTGTTCTATTGACTTGATCTTGGTTAGTGCCAAAAATCAACATATCATCTACATACAAACAGATCGAGACTCCGTTTCCAGAAGCATCAAACTTGCTATAAACACATTTATCTGCTTGGTTTAAAGCAAAACCATTAGACAATACAATCTCGTCAAACTTTTGATACCATTGTTTGGGTGCTTGCTTCAAACCATAAAGAGATTTAATTAGTTTACACACCTTGTTTTCACTTCCAGCATAACAAACCCTTCTGGCTGTTTCATGTAAATCTCCTCATCTAATTCGCCATTTAGAAATGCAGTTTTCACATCCATTTGGTGAATTACAAGATTATGTATAGCAGCAAGTGCTAATAATAACCTAATGGTGGATATCCTTGCTACAGGAGCATATGTATCAAAGAAGTCAATACCTTCCTTTTGTCTAAACCCTTAGATTATTAATCTGGCTTTGAACTTATCAATAGTACCATCCACCTTCATCTTCCTCTTGAAGATCCATTTACTTCCCAATGATTTACAACCATGAGGTAAATCCACCAATTTCCAAGTGTTATTTTGTAAAATAGAGTCCATTTCATCTTGGATGGCTTCTTTCCAAAATGAAACATCCCTTGAAGCCATTGCTTCACTATATGTCTTTGGATCCTCATCAACATTGAAACAATATTGATATTGAAAATTAATATCAATCCTAGATCCTTCAACTAAGTACAGTTGAAAATCGTCACCATAAGACTTGGTCTTTCTTTCTCTTGAACTCCTTCTTGGTTCAGTGCTAGTTGAAGGCATAATTTCTTTTCCACTAGAGATCTGGAGAGAAGGATTCATATCCTTTGGCCTAGGTATAGATGTGAATCTTTCTTCATCATATTCTACATTTCCACTTCTTGCCTCAATAACTGTATGTACTGAAACGTGGTCATTTGGTTCTATTATATAGAACCTGTGAGCAAATGAGTGCTCAGCATATCCAATGAAAATGCATTCTATACCTCTTTCCCCTAAGTTTCTTATCTTAGGATCATTGAGCCTAACCACGGCTCTACAACCCCAAACTCTTAGTTTTTGCAACTCGGGTGACTTTTTATACCAAAGCTCAAACGGGGTTGTTTTGTTCCTTTTATTAGGAACCCAGTTTAACAAATAACAGGCTGTCAACATAGCCTCTCCTCAAAACCCATTATTTAAACCCGAATGGGACAGCATGGTATTAACCATCTCTTTTAGCGTCCTATTCTTCCTTTCCGCCACACCATTTTGTTCCGGTGTGTAAGGAGCTGTGGTAAGGTGTATTATTCCAGTTGATTGGACATATTCCAGATCAAAATACTCACCACCTCTATCCGTATGAAGGGTTTTGATCAATTCACTTTGATGAAGCTCTACTTCTTGTTTATAGATTTTAAACTTTTCCAAAGCTTCATCTTTTGCATGTAACAAGTAAACGTAACAGAACCTAGTAGCATCATCTATAAAGGTTACAACATACGTCTTGTTACCTAATGATGGTGTACCATGAAAATCACATAGATCACTATATATCAAATCTTACAATTTACTTTCTCTATTAACATGTTGCAAGAATGGTTTTCTAGTTATTTTATTCAACTTGCAGATATGACACTTTTCATTTGTTAAATTAACTGCCGGAATTAAGCTCATATTAGACATTTCCATAAGTCGTTTATAATGTACATGTCCTAGTCTAGCATGCCATAATTCAGATTTTGACGAATTTACACTAGATGACGAATCAATCATACAAACAGAATTATCACTAAACGGCACTTCTAGATTTAACATAATCATAACATTACATAAATAACCAAATCCGACAAAAGAACCATGTATTGACAAGATATACTTGTCACATTCTAACACTTGTTTGTACCCGCAATTATTTAATATGATACCGGATAACAAGTTTTTCCGAATGCCGGGTACATACAATACATTACTTAAACTTAGAGTTTTTCCAGAAGTAAATACTAGTACTACACTTCCAATTCCGTGGATTGGCTCGGTTGCAACATTTCCCATCTTTAAAACAAATCCATCTTCAATTAATGTAAGGTCCTTGAACCATCTTCGATCCTTACATACGTGACTTGTTGCTCCAGAGTCATACCACCAAGCAACAGAATCATCCTGCACATAAAATGCTTCAGAAATTAGTGAAACATAATTCACATCCGAATTATAATTAAAGTTTAATTTCTGACCTTGTTGCTTTGGATCCTTAGAGGATCCACCAGTGCCAGCTTCATTCTTGGCTTTACCAACACAACAATCTCTCTTGAAGTGTCCTGGTTTACCACACTTCCAACAGCCTTGATCATTGGTCTGTTTTGCATACTTCACAGCCTTGTTCTTCTTGTTAAACCCACTTTGATACTTTCTTTTGTTGTTTCCCTTGTTAGAATTTTTGAGACAGGACCACTTTCTTCCACCATGTTAACAGAAGACCCACCAACGTGTTTGTCTTTGTTAATATTTTCCATGGCCCGACAAGACTCCTCAATTCGAAAACAACTTCCAAGTTCAACCAGATTCATTTCCTCCTTCTTATGTTATAAGGTATGTTTAAAATCTTTCCATGAAGGAGGAAGTTTATCAATGATAGATGGAACAGAAATAGCTTCATCCATCTTTAAACCATGTTGTTCGAATTGACCCAGAATTCTTAGACATTCATTGTATTGTTCCATAATGGGTCACCATCAACCATTTTATAATTCATAAAATCACTGACCAAGAATTTCTTACTAGATGTATCTTCAGCCATGTATTTGGCCTCTAGTAATTCCCACAGTTCTTTTGCAGATTCAACATTTTGATAAATATCGAAAAGAGAGTCACACATACCATTCAGAATATGCCCACGACAGATGTAATCAGTATTCAACCACTTTCCACGCTTCCTAGTTTGTTCCAGCGGTTCATCCACCACTTCCTCGGGCATTGGGGTACTCAGAACGTACACCACTTTCAAAGTCGTCAACAGAAAATTCATCTTCTTTTGCTAGCGACGAAAGTCTTGCGCTTCAAACTTGTCCAATTTCGCAAATTTGTTCGTCATAGCCTTCGAAGATTCACCACCGCTTGTCATCTAAATTGTTTGATCTTTGTTGGGAATAATTCGAAATTGCTTGGATAAATCTGAAGTTGTGTAATCACTATCAGATCAAACAATTGGAGTGGCTACCAATCTTTGATCGGATAAAATCAGAAAAATACTAGATTTTTGTATGGCAATTTTTGATTGTGAGATTTTGGGGATTCGTATCGAATCAAAATTCGTCCATTGTTTTATCTAAAAAATTTGGGAGCGTATTTTCAGTTTTTCACAACTGCTTGCAGTTTCAATTTTGAAGAAAAACACCTTTAGTCCCTTAAATTTCCAAAAGTGCAATTTAGCCTGAAAAAACAGCTCGACCCCAGCCAGGGGCTATGCCCCTTGGACCCCGCCAGGGGTTGCCGCCCCTTGGACCCTGCTCCCAGGGGCGCTGCCCCCTTGTATCCCCCGTTAGTCCCGATGACATTCAAATAAGCGTGCACTCTTATTTGAACGTCACACGCAATCTCAAATCACACTAAAATATCCAACAAACATGTTAGAAACTCATGCATATCATGCAATGCTTACTTTTCTTACGAGTAATAAGTCTATTTTTGGGTTAACTTAATTTAAAAGTTTAAAAGAGAGCAAGTATATATATTAAAGTTAGCTAAGCCTAGTATGTATGATAAACTACTCTAATTTATTAGCTAATAAGACTAATTATTAGCCTGATTTTGTTTTATAGCTACTCCCATCCAAATCATTAGCATAATTTTTGTGTATGTCCAATTTTGTGGCTCATGTACCAGTGTTAGCAAATTTGTGGTAGTAGACGAAAAGTAAAAAGACCCGAAACTTTAAATTCTTACACATTCAGACTCTTAGAGTGTGCGTTAATAAAATGTAGTTCACGTATTGCTAGAATATGCAAAAGAAGGGAAAAACCAAAAACGCAACACTCACAGGCCACCACAATTCCACAGATAAAATAAGTAATGTAATTTAGCACTTCACAGTAAATGGCTTAAGACCTTAATGTCTAGGTCTTATACTTCTATACTTGTGAACTATTGGAGTTTGATTTATAACTTTAGGGTTTAGTTTTCATGTTAATAAACCAAATTACCAAAATTTTACTTTTGAACTTGTTAATCGGTAAAATTGTGAACAATATGATCGCGTATACCCTTTTGCTTCTAGTTAATTGTTTGTTGAAAATTAACTAGATATTAACTTCTTCTTTTTTTTCCTAATCCCTAACATATGATACAAAATCTATTATATTCATATAAAATTATAATTTTACCCTTGTATACTTAATAAAACATCTCTTAGACCCCCTTGTCTCTCTTACTTATGGCCCACGTAATGGCAAACAAGGTCAAAGAATGAAGCTTTCCTAATGGTAACATTCATATGCTATGGCAAAGAACGAAATTTTCTAAAATCTGAAGTTGTTTCTTCTTCCTACATTGAATATTAAACCGATAACAATGTTGTTTCGAATGTAGTGGTGTAATTGGTTTCATTAATTATCGGATTTTCTTTTATCTAGACACTTATAATTGCACCAACTATTTACAACAATTACTCCGACAACATCACCTCCTTCACATGTTTTCGTCGTATCTACTTCTGCATGGACTAAAGCTCCATAGAAATCTCCACCACTTTGCCACCACCAATCACACCGAATCCTTCTAGTTCCTCTACTTCTTCATCTAACTTTGCTAGCTTGAACAAAGTTTTTATCATTGGATCCATCATCGCCATTTCCTTAGTTGTTTTCGCTATATAGGAGCAATGTCTAGTTCTTTGCACTTGGAGATGGGCTGGAAGTAAGGGGAACAAGGGAGGGGGTCAGGGTTGGGGTTGGAATTTGTTTTTAAGTATAAGCGGCAACTCTCATTTAACATATATGTATTAGATTTTTTAACGTATGTTAGTGGGAAGAACCAAACATCAGAGGGTTTATAGCCTAGCTGTATTAATGTGTGAAAGATTGGTATCCTTCCTTGTGAGATTGAAGGTCTAAATTTAGAAGTATGGATAGATTGTGTGTGAATATATTACGGTTTGATAAACACTTCGGACCAAATATGTAAAAGGTACAAATCACGTGTACATTTGTATATATAGATATATATCCTATATATATACACACACACACATATAGGAACGGGATCAGGAGAAAACGATTGAAAGTGTAAAAACGGTGAGAACAAATCCTGGTCGAACACGTGGCAATGGGAGCTAAATGATATGCAGCGCACGATTGTCATTGTCCAAGTTACGCTTAATAGATGGCGTTATAATTCATTTTCAAACAAAAGTCCATCAGATATCGCGTGTTGTTCTTTATTCTTGTTTCAATGGCATTTATTTTCAAAACAATATTTTTGAAAAATTGCGTTATGTCCTTCATCCTATAATCAATACTCGGCGTTTTCATTGCTTAGAACTTATATGTCGTTTGGGTTCTATATATGCTTATTGTTTACGATCAATAGCGTTTTGCACCTTGTTATGCATATCTGATTAGCTGTGAATATTGGCGTTAATTTGTAAACATTAGTTCTTACTATTTGTTAATTATTCAAGTTATGGCATTTTTATTATCACGTTTAGGAAAACAGTAAATCAGTTATTGCTATTGTTTATTATTCAACCAATGGCTTTATCATTATGGCGTTTTCTTAGTTCCTACTATTTGTTAATTATTTGAATTATAGCGTTTTCATTAAATGTTTTAGGAACATAGTAAATTTGTTATTCTTATTGTTTTTCATTCAACTAATGGTTTGTTCATTATGGCGTTTTAAAATAAGAAACAAGTAGATGCAATAGTCTAAACCAAACACATTAGTAAACATGAAAATTACAAAAATAAAGCAATTCATGGCGTTTAAGTTAATCTACTGTAACACCCTGTAAAATCGTGTCCAATAATATAGTGACACGTGTTGTATTTTAAATATAGTTATTAAAGACCAATAAGGACTAAAGGCGTCAACATGCTCATACTGAGCCTCTGAGTGACGGATCCAATGTCAACATGCATAAATAACAGCCTCTGAGTGACTTATATGTCAACATGCTTAAATCATTAGCCTCTGGGTGACTGATATGTCAACATGCTTAAAATTTGGCCTCTTAGTGACTAATATATCAACATGCCCAGTCTCTGAGTGACATCGGAGTCAACATGCTTATAGTGGGCCTCTGAGTGATCCTTTACGAAGTCCTAACTCTCATACGTGTCATTTGTTGGACGAGAGGGTTCAATTCTGTAAATATGTGAAAGTTGGATAATGGAGGGATTAAAAGTGTCAACATGTAAATTTATACCTCTGAGTGACCTTTTAACGAACCGAGAACTCGACAATGTCCGGGCATAATCCCGGGTATGCCAAAAATTGGCTACAGGGGGCTAAAAGTGCCAAAAATGTGTTTTAGAAGGTTTTCAGAAGTTTTATAAGTTAAGGGGTTAAAGTGTCAAAATTTGAAACTAGTCACAAGGCGGTCGCGGGCCGTGAGAGACCAGGCCTGGGTCTCTCGCGGGGCGGAGAAGGCCTCTGCTGCAGAAAGTTTGCTTGGCTGCCAAACAAAAATGCCAAAAACCATGAATTCGAAACCATGGTCTTCCAAACAGCTATGCCACTTTTGGGACACTTGTAAGCTTCCTCTTACACCCCTAAACACCTGGCATCACCTCCTTTGAGTTCTCAACTATAAATAGGTGTTCAAGTTCACCATTTCAACTTGTACCTTTCTCAATTTCAAATCTTCTCCATACTCTGGAAGTTCCTGGTTGAAAGGAGCATCCAACTTAGTTCTCTTGCATTCTAGAAACCTCTTGTAAGTGTTCCTTGCTCTTGCATTTTCGTTTAGTGGCTTTTATAGCCAAAAGTCAAGCGTTTTACGGAAAACGCTTTGACTTTTGGTTAAGACCATTATGGTCCAGCCATTGTTTGAAATGAACATGGCTAAGTGATGGTAATAAGGTTGGTGTTAATCCCTATAAAGGGCACCTCCTGAAGATCACGTTCGCTAGACCAATTGACGGGTCAAAGTTATGATATTAAAAAGTCAAAGAGACCATTTTTCAGAAAAATCATAAATTGATCTTATATATGTTATGAAACCTGTTTTGACACATAAACAAGTTGTTAGTAATTATTAGAACATGTAAGAACATGTCGGCTCGTCAATTTCAGTTCTAGGGTCGGTTCGTAACCGAAAGTCGTGAAGTTTGACTTCTGCTTTGACTTTTGTTTCTGACCCGATTTAGATTAGTTACCTACTGATCTAAAGTTGCATTATGATCGTAATATAATGTAGCATAACCCTCTGAGGTTATATTACATGATCATAATCAGAATCTAAGTTTATGCGCAATTTCCGTAATTATGCCATTTTTGACTAAAATGCCCTTTTCGCATAAAACAAGGTTTTAAATGATAATGAACTTGAAAATGAGTTTCCTACTGATGTAATATTATAACTATGATTATTTGGGATTTTAAACCAAGTTATAAACTGAGTTTTCAAACAGGTCCTTAAACTATGTCGATAAATGACGATTTTAGCCCTTGTGACTCATAAAATTGTTTTAATCAAATCTTTTCAAGGTAAATCATTTACCTACTGATATGTTATATTAAATAACATATTTTAAACATTTTAATCTGACCTTAACATCAGTTTTTGTAAACATCGCATAAAGACGTCATTTTACGACATAAGCGCCGATTCGACGCATAGTATGGTTTTAAACCATAGTAATTGACCAAGACTTGTTACCTACTGATTTTAAAACTTATTTTGAACATATTTACAGTAGGTACATGTTATAAACTTAGAATCCCAAATAATTTATAAACTATGTGTAAAATGTCCAAAATGCCCTTCGGTGCATAGTTTGGTCATAAAAGATAAGTTACACATATAATTGATATCCTACTGATATTATATCATAAATTAATTATTTTTCCAGAATACTTATAATTATAACATTAATTATATTCAAGTTTCTTTTATACGGTATGAAATTACCGAAATGCCCTTATGAGACATAGTTTCGTTTTAAAACCTTAACGGGCATATAAGTTGATATCCTACTGATAATTTAACTTATTTAAAATATAATGGCATATAGAACTTGTCCATGACTTATCCAGTTACCCATAATCGCTTATAAGCGTACGATTGATTATACGTAACTAGTTTACGGAATTTAACCGAAACGGGTTTAACCTTCTCATTTAAGTCTCAAAATCCAGAATGTTTATAGTTTACCCATATTATACAAGTCAAGGTACTTGTTGGGATTAAACTACATTCTATCCAATCATCGTTTAATCTAGCGTCATACGTTTTGATCAAGTACGCTAATTGGTCTAAGTCTATGACTTAAATAAGACCATTAGTATTTAATTGGTTAGTTTATGCCATAATCCAGACTAGAGACTTGCCGGTAAATGCTATCTGCACTTAGTACTTTTGTGTATGGCTGAGTTATTAAAATTAAAGAAGACTAGCTCAGGTAAATACTCTCGACTTATTTCCCCTATACAGGCTTGGGTTACGGTAAATTATTACCGCTTGGTCGGAAATGGGATCAATCGAATGCCGGATTGTGGCTAGTAAATCCGCATATTCTGTTTTAATCAGTTTTGTTTGATAACTTAAATATCGGGGGTTAACTACCGTGTCCTGGATATCTTCGGCTCATTACAATAGAAATGGTCACGACCTTAGCGTTGGTGTAGGCATACACCCGATAAACGCTCAATTATGCATTCCCACAAGGTTGGGAGGAATTGACTCCTTCGCTGAGTCCAAAGTGGTGTGTATGCTAATCATGTCTCGGTCTTCGTACTAGACCCTGTATGTATGGACAAACATGTAAATCTGTTAACAAGGTTGGACGGTCAACTTTCCCAAGTTATAAAAAGAGTTTGTGCTGATACGCACTTAAAATATTTTTTTTAAAATGTTTTCAAAATGAGTCAGTTGGGTGTATTTACCAGCGAAAGCTGACGTATTTTCAAAAGACTGAGCTTGCAGGTACAATACGAAAATAGGCTGGAAGTGCTCGGTAGTGATAGTGGATCTTGCAAATCCTAGATCTGCCCAAAGTCTGTTTTATAATCTTTCCATGTACAATTTATGATCCGCCTGTGGATCTTCTATTACGAGCCTGTATATTTTGTATTTCCGAACATTCGGTTTGTAATAGTAATTTTACTCCAAGACTTCCGCTGTGCCATGTTTAATTGACAATGATGTTATCAACTGACGTCACGATACTCCCCACCCGGGCCCACCGATGTATGGATTTGGGTTGGAAATCCGGGGTGTGACATCTACATAGTCTCAATCCTTTTTTCTATTCTCTAGAATTCTATTTGATACAATTCCCTAATTCTTGTTGCCCTTAATTGCAAGAATTTATTTAAAGATTTGACCACTTTTTCTGTTTTCGTTTTTGCTATTCAGCAGGAGTTTTGCAATGTATTTAATCCTGGGGTCATTTAGTTGTCTTTGTTGTAAGGCATTTGGTGCCCTTTCTTTTGCCAGACTACATACCCAACCAGCCAACTGCCCCATATACGTTTCCATATGCCACACCTGTTTCAAAGAAGACTGGAAAGATACAAGAATATGAGCTAGTCTTCGTGCTAATAGTACGCGAAAGACATTTCTTTGTTGTCTGCTTCAATGTAAAACACAACAGAGTTGATATATTGGATAACAACGCTATAAAGGATAAACATAGCATCAAGGACAAGTATGGTGGATGGGTGAAAAAGTTGGTAAGTATCTTATAAACTTTGTATGTAGAAACTATGTTGACAAAAATCCATAATAATATATACAAAAATGTGAAACTACAGGGCAACATCAAATCCCATGTCGTGTACTGCATGTCTTTGATCTTTATTCTGATTTATAAACCAACCAGTCAAGTTTGTATGTTTTACTCTTAAAAAAACTCTAGCCCCACTAAACTGAAAAAATGGTTCTTCCTCAACCTTAACATCCTAACTTAAGGCATTCCTCTTATTGGCGTTTTGGGCCTTGCCGGTGTGCACATTTATTGTTACACTCATCCCCTCTTTACCTATAAATCAAGTTTAATTTCTATGGCGTTTTAGTACTAGCTAAATGATATAGGTTGTTCAATAAGAAAATCTCGGATAATACATGGCGTTTTAATAACACAAATGATATATGTAAAATGGCATTCTTATAAAACCAAACAATATTATACTAAAGATATATTTATTGGCATTTGGTAACAAACTATCAAAGTATAATACATGATATAAGGAGTTTTACAAACAAACATCATAAAAAGTAACCATATGTACCATGTTTTGTTGTTGCCTTCTTTCATTGCTCGGTGGTTCTTTAGCGTTTTACCTCTAGATCTTGTTTGATGGTTCGACGCCATAATTTTGTTGGTTCACGTTTTCTAGGGTTTTTGCATTTTCATTGCAACTGGGGGGGGGGGGGGGCATTCTCTGGAAGTATAAATGTTTCGGTCCCATTTTTTATGGGTTATGTAGGTGCACATTTACCTTTTTGCCCTTAATGAAGCGCGTCCGCATTCAAAGTTGATATTATTTACGAAAATGCCACTGTGCCAATCTAATCCATTAATTGTTTTGATCTAACTGACGAGGGGTCTTCTCACCGTTTTCACACTTATAGTGGTTTTCTCTAAATCATGCCCCTATATATATATATATTATATATATATATATATATATATATATATATATATATATTGTAATACCTCGTAAAATTCGTGTTCAGTAATATACCGACACGTGTACGTGCCCTCAGATCATACCTCAATGAGTTAGCCACTCAAACATATCTAAAATTTATTTTTTTAAGCTAACCGTAACCTATGGTCTAGGACCATAGGCTACGGTCTGAAGCTGCTGACCCAATATATCACAGACCGTAAGCTACAATCTGGCGACGTAGCTTATGGCGAGCCTCTGAAGTCTTTATTTTCTTCATTTTAACATTCAGTAAATAACCCAAAGGCCCCTAGACTTTATTATTTTCGTATTTCTTATTTAAACAAGTTGTTTCTCGACCCGAACAACTTCCGGTTGACGCGATATAACTTGATTCACCATTCTTGAGTATCACACATCTTCACCAAACCTTTAACCTTACTAGCTTGGGTAATTTGACCCATGAAACGATAGGTATTCATATCTTTCATGTTTAAGCTAGTAAACACTTATAAGTCGTAAAAACACCTAGTGTGACACCCGTTAATGTGCGGTTACTCGTACTCTTCTTCAATACATCTCATATTGAACGAAAAGACCAAGTTTTATCATTATGTCATTGGATATAAGTCAAGGGACAATTCATGACAATCAACAAAACTATTTTTGAGGGACTAAAAGTGTTAAAACCCCTAAATTTTGTCAAGATGCCACCTCTCCTGCAAAATGCCACACTCGTGAAGCTTTTGACACCTTGCTAGACACTTTTGAATATCCTACAACACCTCTAACACCTGGCTTCATCTTAACACACCTTCTTGCACTATAAATAACCCACTATTTCACCTCATTTCCTTGCTCATTCACTCTTCTCCTCTCTTATTACACTCTTGGAAGTTCCTGACCATTTAGGAGCTTCCCTTTGAGTTCTAAGTTTCCCTTGAATCATTTGTAAGTGTTCCATCTCTACTCTTTTCTTTTTATAGGCTTCTAATAACCAAAAGTCAAGCATTTTCGACGAATGTCTTGACTTTCGGTTAAGACCATTATGGTTCAGCCACTGTTAAAATGAACATGGCTAAGTGATCGTAATTAGAAGGTATTAACCCCTTAAAAGGGCACCTCCTAAGGATCACGTTTACTAGGTCAATTGACGGGTCAAAGTTTATGTTTTAAAAAGTCAAACGGGTCAGATTTTATAAAAATTATAATCTGAGTTTATATATGTTATAAACATGTTTTTGACACTTAAACAAGTTGGTAATAATTATTAAAACATGCGGGAACATGTTCGATCCGTCAATTTCAGTCCTAGGGTCGGTTCACAACCGAAAGTCGCGACGCTTGACTTCTTCTTTGACTTTCGATTCTAACCCGACTTAGATTAGTTAACTTCTGACTTATGGTCACATTATGATCGTAATACAATATAGCATAACCCTCTGAGGTTATATTACATAATCATAATCATATCATATCTGAATTTATGCACAAGTTCCGCTAAAATGTCAATTTTGACTAAAATGCCCTTTTTACATAAAACAAGGTTTTAATCAACAATGAACTTGCAAATGAATCACCTACTGATGTGTTAATATAATTAACAGATTATGATGTTAATATTCTGATCATAAACTGATTTTAGTTTAATATCGTAAACTATACTTTTTAAATGACCAAAATGCCCTTTCGGTGCATAGTTTGGTCTTAAACCATAAACCACACTTATGTGTGACTTCTTACTGATAATATATCACAAATTAAGTATTTTTCTAGAATGTTTATTGTAACATTTGTCGAAAAACGGGTTTTCGAAACCCGCTTCGTTTAATAACCGAACAATCAGTTTTAAATTTTTGTTGATCATTTATGGCTTATTTTGATTTTAAACGATTCATAATTAATCAACAAATTAGAAGATATAAATTATAATTGTAAAAATATAAAAATAAATTAATTAAAAGGAAAATCGGCTGCCGGGAGTCGAACCCGGGTCAGCCGGAAATCCCCCAAAGACTTAACCTTCACACCATCAACCGCTCCGCCACTTTGATTTTCTGATATCTTATTGAATCAATTAATTCAAATAATAAGGCACGGAAGTCAAATCAGTCAAAAACGCGCCCAATTAGCAGTCGCCGGAAATCCCGACGACTTCGCCAATAATTTACGTTTCCGTTCAAGATAACCGAAGAATTAACTCTAACGACGGTTATAACCGACGTCTAAACCCGCGACATCAGTCGTAACCGCCGGAGAACGGCTGACTTCGAATTGAGACCGAATTCAGACCCCATACATCTCGATACTACTCTATAAATTCACCCACAATTCACCGGAAACCTTTTCGCTCACAAATCGCACCTTTTCTCGACAAAATTCAATCGCCGGAAAAAACTGTAAGTCACCGGAAAACCGAGACTCACATCCACACGGTAATTCTTTCAACCCTTTCTGTTTCAATCATTCGAATAATCTGTCACTAACACAACTCCACCATCAGAAGCAATCCCAGTCAACGTTCGTCGAAATCCCCACCTTCGCCGGAAATTTTCTGAAACTTCCGAAATCACACTGAGAGCTGGTATGATCTTTCCAACTCCTATTAAACTTTAATTAAGTATCTCAACTTCGTAATAATCGAACAGAATTTGTTATTTGATGTCGACAGCCGGAGTTCACTTTCAGAACCGACGGACTCTGCCGGAATTCTGTGAACAACGCTGATCGGTATATCTTTTTCCCCCAAACCCTTTCCATTCATTACCCTTAAGTTACTTATAAAGTTTAAAAACCAGATAAGGCATAAACCAGACCAAACAGTCGGACCTTATTTTTCTGGGTAAAATCTAACGAAGAAGACGAAGTCGGATTGTATCATAAGATTAATTAAAATCGGTTTTATAAACGGGTTAGACACACAGTCCAGCGGTGGACTGTGTGCACACATAACACCTGCGACGCGAGTTCGAATCCTGTCCCAGCTTTACTCGCTCGAAATAAAAATTTGCCTTTTTAACTGAACCGGGTTGACTCACAGTCCATGTTAAGTATAATAAAAACCAAGTTAATAACCAGGTGAGACACACAGTCCAGCGGTGGACTGTGTGTACGCTAACCCACAGGTCCCGGGTTCGAGACCTGTGGTCAGCACCGGTCCGATACGTTTAAAATCTTTTTAAAAATAAATAATTTTCGGATTAAATTAAATAGTATATAAGTATAATTAAAAACAGAATTATTTCGGGTTAGACACGTAGCTCAGTTGGTAGAGCTGCGTGCACGCGTACGGGAGGTCACTGGTTCAAACCTCGCTCAGAGCAACAATATAACCGACCGAACCGGTCAACGGTCAACGGTCAACGGTCTCGGTCAACGGCCAAAGTCAACATTTTTTTTATTTATTTATTTAATTTAAAAATCAATTAAAAATACTTACAAATAACGTTTTCAAAGTTAGAAAGTAGCCTTAAACTCACAAAATTATACCCAAAAATCCTATTAAAATAGTTAATAAAATCCACATACTTACCGTACCTTTTCGTTATTTATTTTGTTAGTTATCTCTCGTCGATCAATTCCCTAAACTCGTGCGCATTCAACATCTTCAAACAAGCGCACCCAATGTGAGTGAATCTCTACCAATTCCCCGTTTTAATCACATTTTGGGGTGTATCATGTGTCGTTATTTATTTAATATAATTTAACATTTGTGCATCCATCATGTTCATGATCAAATGTGTATTCAATGTGTATCCATTGTTTGTGTGGTTGAAGTTTAGATTAATTTTATCATTTCAGTACATACATTTCATAGGCCGCCGCTCCCCATTACCTATGAGCGTGAGCTGTTCCCCATTACCTATGAGCGTGAACCAGGCGTTGCCAACATAAGATCGGCTCCGTTTGATTGAGTCTTGATCTCACATACATTTGCATAGGCCGTCCGTTCCCCATTACCTATGAGCGTGAACGGGACGTTGCCAACCTATACATTGTCATTCTTATTTTATGTTTAAGCAAGGTGGTTTGTGATTGTTATGCCTACATACATTTGCTCATATATGATTGTCGCACAATTTTCCTAAATTAAATATCAATAATAAATCATTAACAAATGTTTTTAACAAGGTTCACTCGCCAACTTTTGTTGATCCAAAATTTCCCATTTTTACACATGATACAGGTGATCAAGTTGAAGCAAGAAACATATAGGGCGGCTTAGAAGAATAAACCAGTTTAGATTATGGATTTGTTTTAGTTAATTTTCTTTTCCATGTATTGTATGAATTTGACTTGGAATATTGAAATGTAATTTGGATTTAATATATATTAGTAAACATCATGAGCTTTGGTGATAACCCAATTATGCCCCGACTCTTATTCCGCTGCGGGTCGAGGGTGTGACATTTATGATCATAACATCAAAATACATGCAAGTTCCTTTTATACGACATATAATGGTCCAAACACCTTATAAGGCGTAGTTTCGTTTTAAAACCTCAATGGCATATAAGTTGATATCCTACTGATATTACAACTTATTTAAAGTATAATGACATATAGAACTTGTTCATGACTCATCCGGTTACCCGATATCGCTTATATGCGAACGGTTAAGTATATGTAACTAGTTATGAAAATTAACCGAAACGGGTTTAACCTTATCATTTTAAATCTCAAATTCCAGAATGTTAATTGTTTACCCCTATTATACAAGTCTTAAGTACTTGTTGGATTTAAACTACATTCTATCCGGTCATTGCTTAATCTAGCGCGTCGTACCGTTTTTGATCCTTAAGCTAGTCAGTCTAAGTCTAAGACTTATATAAGACCGTTAGCATTTTAATTGGTTAGCTTATGCCATAATCCATACTAGAGCCTTCCAGTAAATGTTATCTGCATTTATTTCATTTTAAATACGATTGAGATATTAAATCTTGCATTTTTAAATCAAGACTAGCTACTCTTGACTTATTTACCCTATACGGGCTTGGGTTACGGTAAATTATTACCGCTTGGTCAGAAATGGGATCAATCGAATGCCGGATTGTGGCTAGTAATCCGCATATTCGTTTTTTTTTTCAGTTTTGTTTAATAACTTAAACATTGGGGGTTAACGACCGTGTCCTTGATATCCTTGGCTCATTACATTAGTTAATGGCCACGACCAAAGCGCGGGGTATAGGACATATGTATGGACAAACATGTAACGCTGTTAACAAGGTTACAAGGCTGACTTTCCCAAGTTATAAAAGATTTTTCGTGCCCTGTGCACTTAAATCCATTTTTAAAATGTTTTCAAAACGAGTCAGTCGGGTGTATTTACCAGCGAAAGCTGACGTATTTTCAAAAGGCTAAGATGCAGGTACAATACGAAATAGGCTGGAAGCTGCTCGGTAGTGATATAAGAGGATCTTGCAAATCCTTAGATCTGCCCAAAGTCTGTTACTCATTTTTGTATACTTTATGATCCGCCTGTGGATCTTCATTACAAGCCGATTGTATATTATTTTTCGTACTTTGAACATTTGGTTTGTAATAGTAATTTAAACTCCAAGACTTCCGCTGTGCTGTTGTTAATTGACTATGATGATATCAACTTACGTCACGATATTCCCCACCCGGGCCCATCGGTGTTTGATTGGAATTACAGGGTGGGACACATACACACTTCTTGAGAGTGAACTAAGTGAACTAATCTTGGCCTTTGATCATTTTTTAGATTAAAAGGGTAAGATTGATATTAGTCAAGTATTTTTAATTAAAATCCTTTAATTTTCTCAGCTCTTAACTCTCTCTCTCTCTCTCTCATTTTTAATTATTTCTCTATATTTTAATTATAAGAGATTAAAGGGCTAATGTTTATTTTTAATAAACTCTTATGTTCTTTTTAAATTAAATATTAAACCTAATTAAATTATGTTTTTAACATGTGTATACAAGCCAATATATACAAGACTTATACACTTGTGTATAATTACATCTTGTTCCCACATTCGGTATAAACCAGATTTATACACACGTGTATTCAAGTACATATGTGTATAAACTAATAGTTGTGTATCTTGTATAAATTGATAGTTAATGAGACTGTACACATGTGTATAAACTAACATATGTGTATCTTGTATAAACTAATACTATCGAGACTGTACACATGTGTATACACTAACAACTGTGTATCTTGTATATACGAAAACTAGCAAGATTTTAGGAATTTTGATTATATTGTTTAATAAATGCAATTTACAAAAGACGCAAATATCCTTCCGTCAATTAATTTAAAGAGAAGTTACAACATTATAATTACAATCTTGCCATTGTTTAAAAATCTCTAGATATAATCCAATGACTCAAATTAATTCACACAGTTCACTCTCAACCTAGTGTTCACTCTAGAACCCTACTATATACATACATACATATATATATATATATGCATACATACATATATATATATATAGTAAATTGCACAAAACATCCTTTATGTTTCCTCAAACTTGCAGGTTCCAGCCTTAATGTTTAAAAGTTGCTAAAAACAGCCTTTAAGTTTATTTTTGTTGCGGGTTCAATCCTTTACAGCTAACCACGTTATTTTCTTCAGTTAAGTTCCCTCACATGCATAACATGTGAGGGTATATTCGTCATTTTGGTTGATCTTCCACCCACTTCAATTATTAAAAAAAAGAATATTTAAGTTTTAACCTAGTTTAAACAAAGTTTGGTAAAACGTACGCGACTACAGAGGAGCACGATTACTGTTTGATAGTGTTTAAGTCTAACTTGCGGCGTCCTAAGCGTCACCAGTTGCTGGATCCGACTACTGAACACGGTGTTACGAAGTTCTCTGATTTGACGGCATCGGAGTTCCGTGAGAGGTATCTAGGGTTGAAGAGTCGTTTGTCGTTTCCGTCTGATGCGAATAAGGCGCCGATTCTTCCAACTGATGATAATCCTGAAGAGTTTGATTGGCATGATCAAAATCTGTGTTAATCTTTACAGCTTAGTGGGCTAGCTTAACAAGATTCCTATCTTAATTCCGGGTTCGCCGGAATCCGGCGAAGTCGCCAGAGAAGAAGACCTGAAAAGAGGGTGTTTGGTTTTTAAAAGTTTGGTTTTATTGCACATTAGTCCCTGCGGTTAGAAATTTTTTAAAATAGGCTAAACCTTAAATATTCTTTTTTCTTATAATTGACGTGGGTGGAAGATCAACCAAAATGATGAATATACCCTCACATGTTATGCATGTGAGGGAACTTAACTGAAGAAAATAACGTGGTTGGCTGTAAAGGATTGAACCCGCAACAAAAATAAACTTAAAGGCTGTTTTTAGCAACTTTTAAACATTAAGGCTGGAACCTGCAAGTTTGAGGAAACATAAAGGATGTTTTGTGCAATTTACTCTATATATATATATATATATATATATATATATATATATATATAACGTGTGTGTGCTAATTCTACCTAGAATATCTATTTTCACTATGATTTCACTTCCCTTCCCTTCCGTTCATTCAATTCCATCACATATTTCTTTTCATATAGGTTATGTTTGGCATGAAGCTTGTAGCTTTTAGCTTTTAAGAAAAAAACTTCTACCCAATAAAAAAACCTTATTTGGTTGAAGTAGCTTGAAGCTTTTAGGTTATGAGTTTGAAGATTTTGGTTGAACGCTCCTACTAGTAGCGTTTAGAAGGATTTACAAGCTTTTAGGAAAAAAGTGACTATTTTAACCTCTGAAGATAATAAACTTTTTAGTTATGTTCATTTTATACGTTTTTTTAAAAGCTCCAGCTACTCTGTCAAACACCTAAATATATCTAAAACCTACAGCTACCAGCCACCAGCTACTTTTGCCAAATATACCCATGGTCTACGATTTTCATTCTCGCTAACTTAAGACGGGTATTGATACAAAAATCTTTACTTCATCATGATATGTTGCGATATGGTTTACAATTTCCTTTGATTATAAATCTGGTTGCTCTAATTTTCAACTATAAAACAAAGAGTTATTGTTACCATGTGGTATGTCATTTCAACGGTTTTGAAGTACCATGACCGCAGATTTAAGTCAATATATGCGATCCTTGATGAAGCTAAAATCGATATCAACATTAGCTCTTGATATCTTTTAATTCACATGATAAATTCACATCTATTAACCACTTGGTGTCTATCAAAGAAAAACAAAACATGATTCCTACATATGTCCCCGTTTCCAGCCTCGTGCATGAAAAAGGTTACTTGGTACCAATGCAGCTTTATCACTTCAGGCTCCAACAGACCCCAGATAAAAGTGTTTCTTCCTTTTGGTTTCACCAAAAATCTGTCATTAAACACCGTAATCATTGTATATAGAAGTGTACTAAAGATGTTCTTTAATTGGTCGAAGGTTCTAATCCTATGGTAGACATTGGTTTAGATTCATGACTATATTTGGTGGTGTGTGAGTTAGCTGCTAATAAGAAAAAAAAGCCAAAACACCATGAGTAACATCAAGGTCGTCCCTAAGATTTCGAGGTAGTGTACGAAAAGTAAAAATGGGTCCCTTGAAATTGAAACTTAAATGTATAAACAAAATTCATTAGTACGTTATAACAATCTACAACACAAAATAACACTAACAAATTGACTTATCTTCCGTTGTTAAATAAACAGTGAGACTCTCCTAGCTTTCATGAAAATAAAGTTATTGATCAACTCATATGCCGTTCATAGTAGCTATATAAATCATGAAATCATTACTAACTCTATAATAATTTTATATACGTTAATCAACCTCCAATACCTAAACGAGTAAAAAAATGGCCCGTATAAAACACAGGCAATGTGCAGCCGCCCATCTTATAGTACTGTACACCTATAAGACATTAGACACGAACATGCATAGGTTCTTTTTTGTATGAGGTAATGGAATGAACAAATAATGATATTGACAAGAGAATGAAATCAATCATTACCATTCCATTGTGATGTTTGGTTACCCATATGTGAACATAATGAATCATTACTTTGTACAATTTGATATTTAGATAGGCGAAAAAAGACGAAGTATTGAAATATAATTTATTAAAAATGATAAAAAAAATATAATTGCATCAACAATAAACAACAATAATAACAATAGTAGTAATAATAATTATAGATTTTTTTTCCATTCCTCTTACCAAGGAATGAAAATTCTTAAAATAAAAGAAATCACATTTCTTATGGAATTTTCCATTCTAGTACCACATGTCCATATCGACTGCCTATATCAGGACCATTATGGAATCACATTTCTTATTGTTGTTTGGTCTGGTCTTCGATTCTAGGATTTATGTATTTGGGTTTTGGTTTAGTTCAAACCGACCAGGAAACTATCCTAACCGATACCAACCAATTAGTTACCCTCTTTATGTTCTACTTTTCTAGTTTAATTACATGTTTTTTTAATCTTTATGATTTCTTGCATCATTAGTTTAGCATCACTTTTCTTTACTTATTTTATTACAACCTTAGCATCTTTATACTTTTGTCACTATAGTTTTAAAACAAGAATAGTATATAGCAAGAGTAACGGGAGTAAAGTTACTTGATCTAGATAAAATTTTTATTCAATTTTTTTTCTGACTTTTTTATTTTTTATTCAATCATGTATTTAATCAAGTTGGTTTAGGGTTCATTTTGTCCCTAGCTAGTTTCAAATTGGGTACTGGCGGATTACTTACACTTGGTTGTTAGATATTTTATAGTAAGACCATGTATAGTGGTGAGGTACAGTTTGGTTTTTCGGCACGTGGCGTTCATGTCATTTTAACCAAACCACTTGGTGAAAAGGTGTAGCGGCGAAATATGTGAAATCATTTGGTTAGGAATTAAAAAAAATAAATAATTGACTAACATCACCAGCCATTCGCTAGTTTTTTTGAAAAGCAAACACATCATCGCATGGTGTGAAGCATGAGCGCGCGTGGGGGGAGGGGGGTTCCTCGTGGATTTCTCAACAACAAGCCATTACGAATGGTTTAATTGAGATTAACTTGTTGACCAAAGTGAATTGTAATTCACATCTAGCAACTTAGGAGCTGCAAGAGTGCATGCTTGTTTGAGTTTGTTATAGTTTTAAGTGTTTAGACGAAACCCCTAATCACCAGGGATTCAACGCCCCCTTGGCAGGGGTCCGAGGGTAGCTCCAAGGGGCGACAACCGCTAACGAGGTCCCAAATTATGAAGCAATTTGAATTAATTTTCTGCAAATCCCCTTTATTTTCAAGAAAAAAAAATGGCTCTAAATTATGAAGCAATTTGAATTAAAAAGAGAGCTAACTGCCTGATAGCGGTTACTAGCCCTAATCTCTTGGAATCATTCTTGGTCACAACGTCTATTCACAAATCCACACCAAAATCACATATCTAGTTTGTGTTCTCATATCTAAGTTGTATTCGATTAGATTTTTCGATTAAACCACCAAAATAATTCGATCTGAAAGTGACTATGCACCTTTCAGATCATCCGTTACAATCTTAATTTCCCCAACATTGGTTCGATCTTTATGATCCTTTTTGTGATTTCAGTTTCCGGTTTGGTCCAGTTTTAATCGTGTTCTCATTAGGGATGTAAACAAATATTAAAAAAAAATTACACATATTTCTCGATTTGCGTGTCTCATCTTGCCGGGCCGTGCTAATTGTTTCTATCACTTCAACTTTCTTTGATGTCCAAATATAAAAAGGTAAACAATGAATTAGTCAAGTTCACATGATTCGGACTCAAACTCGACTCGATTCATTTACAAAATGGCTCACGTGGTCTTATTTTTTTTGTCACACATTTGTGTTGTTTGTAAATAAAGATTTGTAATGTAGTGCAGTATCATGTTCATTCCTCGTTTGAATATATTTATCGCAGCTGTTACAACATATATCCTCAACAAATATGTTAACTATGTGCGATTGAAACTGGGATTAAAGTAAATTAAAGGGTCATTTTCTAATCAACATCATGAATTTATAAACCAAAAGTGTTTTTTTTTTCTTAAGCTAGAGAGGAGCTATCAACAGATTCTCATGGGATTCGACAAGATTTTACCCTTTTCTGTTAAAAAGAATTATATGATCGAATCAATTATTAATATTTTTATATGTGCTTCATAGTTTATCATAATTTACATTAACTTCATAAACTAATTATATTATAGAATCACTTTATTATTATTATGAATCACTTATGTAATTCTTTTAATAAACTTGTTAGTCTATTGTTTGATATAATATTTTTTTTGTACACAAGAAATGGTTATTTTATATATGCTTTGATTCTTGCTTGAGCTATTAGACCGAGTGTAGTACGATAACGCTTCAAGCCACCTCATCATCTTTGCCTCCACAAACCAAAATGCAAAGGGGCGCCAAGCCACCTCACCATCTTCAGCCTCTTCGGGTGCCGCCCCATTAACGCCGGTTTGCCCCCCTCATCCCTTCCATTTAATTTTCAAACCTAATAAAAAATTACAACTAACCCACTTTTGGTTTAATATATATTTTATTCACTCACTTTAAACATTAATTTGATAAAGTGGTTAAATAAACCACTACATACTTTAGGGTTTAGTTAGTTAAAACCAGACAACGACCAATTATGAGACGTTATAACCGTGTCATAGTGCACGATGTGACATCATCCTTGGTTTGTTATCAGGCTTTTTAGTGTTTTTAGAGCACTTTGGATAACTTACTATTAGATTTGATAGGAGACGTATGAGACAGTTCTATAATTTATGCAAATTATTTGAATGGATGTTGTGTGTTGCAACATCTCATTTGTTTGATATATTTGAACGGCGAGTCATATGTATATATGTAATAAGTTTGTGTAATTATCCGGTCAATGTATCTCGAGAGAAAACTTTGAATTTTAATCAAATAAGGTATACTTGTTAGTGAATATGTTGTCTTTTCTTTTCATTTATTTGTGCATCTAATACATATTGTTTCATTATATCCGCTTCCTAAGTAATTGGCTCACCCATAATTATTCTTTTTGCGTAACAGGTAATCTGGTACACGTGGAGGAACATGAGGAATGCATAGGCGATTGAGTTGCTGAGGTGATGTTTTCAATCTATCTCTTAGAGTATGTGTTGTGGAAGATTTATTAGGACTTCAAGGGGAATAGCGCGCCACTCTGACATGGCATGGCTTTCACACCCACAAGGGATGGCCTAGAGGTGTCGATCGTGTTGCATTGATGGATTGGCGGGTTGACGGTAGGTTACGGGTTGATGGGTTGAAATGTTATACCCTAACCCGACCCATATAAATTCGGGTCAACCCGAACCCGACCCATTTAGCCCATATTTTTAAATAAGTCATACAAGTTGATGACTTATAAGCGAGTCGATGGATTTTAAGCGGGTTATCGATGACATGTTTAGTGATGAGCATGAGTGTGACAAATAAATAATATAATGTGTCAAAACTAACATTCTTATAACTAACCATGTAAAAAAAAAAGGAAAAAGCAAAAGCAAAAATATAAAAGATTTTTTTTCTAAATAGTTAAAACGGGTTAATGGGTCAACCCGAACCTGACCCGTATTTAATACGGGTCAACCCGAACCCGGCCGTTTTTTAAACGGATCGTGTTAACCAAACCTGTTTTTATCGTGTCGTGTTCGGGTCAGTTTGACGGGTCGTGTCAAGAATTACCGCCCCTAGCCTTATGCTTATGATTTATGAATAAGTGTAGAGTTTAATAATTGGGGTTTGTTTATAATTTTAGACGATGAAAGATCTTATGATACTTTATGTGAAACTACCATGTTTTGTTGAAACTTTTATTCATTTCGTTTTGGGTATGGTATATTTCATCTTTAGATATATGATTATAGTGTGACACTTCATCTTTTAAAGCTAAAGTGTTAAAAAAGGCACTATAACATCACTAAAGGGTTAGATTTTTAAATACATAATCTTTTAAAACTAGCTAGTAAGTCATAGTGTAAGGCTTTTAAACCATGAATCTTATCATCGGATCACATCATAATATACTGTTTTAAAAAAGCAATTCTCTTAAAGAACGCGTAGCAAAAATAGATTAAAAAGTATACAAAACTATTTTAAAACTGCATATGTTTATAAATCTTGAAACGCAGCGAATGATTTCAACCACTATCACGAGTAATTCCATTCGCTAGTCAAGAGCAACACCGGATCAAATTACACACCTGCAAAACAATCTAACATACATGCAAAAGTCAGCTACGCTAAGTAAGTTCTAATAGTTTAAGTTAAAGCATTTAAAGCATATCATAAGACACTTTATTTTAAAACCAAAATACAATCGTTATAAAATCACCAACGTTGTGTTCAAATATGCTAACATCAATTTAAAGCTCCACGACTCTAACCCATCACCCAAAATGACCCGCAATTCCACCCATAACTTGAATCCAATAATCCTACAAGTAATTCTTTTCAATGTGGATTAGATTACCTAAGCACCAAAGGACACTCCTCAATGCGTCTTAATTCATAGGCTGATTAACCAAACCGACATGTATCTAGGGCATGAGGAGGTATGGTCCCAAGTGACCATATCCTTGACCAAATTGCCACAAAGATAATCTTGCGCGCAAGGCGCAATGTGCGCTTTCTTTGGATTCAGTAGGTCACACAATGAGCCTTGCGCACTCAGCGCAACGGTGAATTAGACCACCTTAATAGGTCACACAATGAGCCTTGCGCACTCAGCGCAACGGTGAATTAGACCAACCTTAATAGGTCACACAATGAGCCTTGCGCACTCAGCGCAACGGTGAATTAGACCAATGCAATAAAGTCACACAACGAGTCTTGTGTACTCGCCACAACGACAAGTTAGACTCATGCGCGCAGGCTACTAAACCCTGCGCACAACAACATTCCTCTTGAATCCCAAAACCTTACAAGGACAAGACACACATGAGAAGCGCCTCATAGTCTTAGGACAAAAGGATGCACCCTGACATCATGCGCTGGCGGAAAAACCTTGACAGCCTCGCAGAAGGGGGTAAGCACTAAGAGATGTTGACCATACCTCAGGGTACGGAATGGCATAGTTGTGACTAAAGGTTTCTTTGCAGGTTGCGTGTGACAGCGCTCATGACAATAAGGCAAGTGTCAGACCATACACCAACCACTATTTTGCCAAGGATTGTTCCACTTTCTCCATTCTGGCTGGCAACAGGCCTGACACCAGAGACGACTACCTTTACACATGGCACCACTCAACATCCGACAAAGCATACCTCCCGACAGTGAACATTAATTCTCCTGCAGCGAGCATTTAATGTCTGGCGCCGAGGGACGGATGTCTCTGGCTGTATGGGTCGGGCCCAAGGCCCACCAGCATTTCTCCTTAACATACCTTCTCTCGGTTATAAATAAGTATCGGATCTCCAAGTACAGACACGCTCACAAACTTGCTACACAACTTACCACACACATAAGCTCTTGCTTACATCAGCAATCACTCGTTTCCTTATCCAAGATACTTATTCTCACGCCGGAGTGTGGTCACGGAGAAAACCATCATTTTCCCTGTGGCGAGACTAACGGCGTTGCTAGTTGTGCAGATCAGCTGGATTGAGCTTGCAAACCCAAAGGCGAAGTGAGAGGTTAACCGTTTATGCAGAAACACTATGGTTGTGACTTATATATCTCCAGATATCCCTAGGTTCAACCGGTGCTTCTTCATTGGCGCCATCCGCTATATTCTCACTATTTCCAGTTTCCAACATCCATTTTTCACATTTCTAAGCCTCGCTTCCTGATGGCTGACTTTCCATCAACCACCCCGCGAGGCTCTCGACGCGAAGGTAAGAACCCAGTTCAAACATCTCGTATCGACGGGCAAGTAAGGGACGATTCCTCCGAAGATACCGATGCTCAACACGGCTCTGGCCGAATAAACATCCCGATCACCCCCGGAGCCAGCTAGAGACTCCTTTTGTTCCAATCACGTCGGTCTTACCTTCGGGCGAAACACCGATGTCATGGTTCATAAAGTCTCAGACGACCCTGAACGCCGTCTATGCGCAACTTTGTGCGCAGACAAACACCCCTGCTGTCCCAATACAGCCAGCCGTTCAGGTGCACGTCTCGCCTGCACCGAGGATTCTGAGCTACGACTCGCCAGCAGGGTTAAGCGTACCATATAGTCTCCATCCACAGGATATAGAATACACACAACCTCTGCCTAAACCGGAGTCTCGCTCTCTCAAACGAGCTTTTGTCCATTCACGGCTGGGCCCGCGTCCTCAGGGGGAACGGTACACCCAGCGTGAGGAAGATAAAACTTTGGGGAAGTTGATAGCGCCAGCGTTTTTCACCGGATACCTAAAAATCATGTGGCATACAGATCCGCTCCACATGGCGGTTATAACCCAGAGGCCGAGCATGATTACAACTTGATTTATCGACCGGCATACGCAGCCGAGCACTCTAAGTTCATCAGGGAGATAGCTCTCGCACCCTTAGAACGTGCAAAGTTGCCCTCCAACGTCGGCAAATACAATAGGTTGACCGACCCGGATGACCACCTGCGTCTCTTCACTGGCACAGGACTGATTGGAGGATGGATACTACCAATATGGTGTCACCTGTTTGTTCAAACCCTCACACACGCTGCACGCCTATGGTTTGACAACTTACCCATGGGCAAGCTCGCGTCCTGGAACGACTTAAAGGACAAGTTCCTGGCGCGTTTCAGCCAGCAAAGGCCTTATGTCAGAGATTCTTCTGATGTAATGAATATCTGGCGGCAGGATGATGAAAGCCTCGAAGACTTCATTACCCGCTACAACAAAGAGGTGCTGGAGATAGGGGATGTGCATGAAGACCTGATTTGTGCATAGTTAAATATGACGTACGTTGTGACGAGATGATCAAAGTCTTGTCAGGGACTACAGGTCTCCCAAAGAGCTGGGAGAAACTTATGGCGGCGGCAAAGGTCTACGAGCAAACAAAGCACAACCTCAACAACAGTAGGCCTCCCCTACCTCACCATTGCCCCCGAGACTTGAGTAGGAGTTTTGGGAAAAAGAATAAAGGGTGGAGGGAAAACAGCCAGTACCTTCCCCATACACTTGTCGACGCTCGCACGACCAATAATAAGCTTAGAAGACCATTAATTCAAACAACCCCGCCGATGCGCAACAAGAAGGGTCAAGACCCCAACCTCTTCTGCGACTATCACAAAGACATAAGGCACACAACCGACAATTGCATCTCCCTGCGCATGGAGATTGAGAAGGCACTCAAAAGTGGGAAGCTCACCCATTTATTACAAAATGTGCGCAAGGAGGTGCGCCAGATTACTCGAGGCGACGAGTGTCCGAGTAACAAAAAAATGATCCGCGGCCAAGGGAAATAGCTGAGCATGCACTGCACACTTTCCCTTCAGTTCAGCATATCGTTCAAAAGAAGCGCAGCTTCGGGCCCCAAAAGACCCACGATTGAACGAGCAAGTCGTGGAACTTCTCTAAGCAGGAATCATTCGAGAAGTGCATTATCAGAGATGGGTAGCCAACCCAGTCATGGTCCAGAAGTCCAACGGTAGTTGGCGCATGTGCGTCGATTTAAAAGACCTCAACAAGGCATGTCCTAAGGACTGCTACGCCTTGCCGGAAATCGACAAGAAGGTGGACTTTCTTGCTTCATTCAGCCGGAAATGTTTCCTTGATTGCTACAAGGGCTACCACCAGATCGAAATGAAGACAAGACCGCTTTCCGAACGGACAAGGGCATCTATTGCTACACAAAAATGCCCTTCGGACTGCGCAACAAGGGAGCCACCTATTAACGCTTAATGGACCATGTCTTTGGGGATGATATTGGTGAAACCGTGGAAGTATACATTGATGACTTAGTCATCATGAGCTCGGATGAGGAGAAGATGTTGGCAAACATCCAAAAACCGTTTGCCTCCTTGCGCAAGGCAAATCTGAAGCTGAACCCCCCCAGCAAGTGCTCTTTTGGAATGGAGGAAGGCAAATTTTTGGATTCATCATCACGCGTGATGGCTTTAAAGTCAACCCAGATAAAGTGGAAGCGATTCAGCGTATGCCATCACCCTCGACTATCAAAGACATGCATCAGTTGGCAGGGCGGTTGGCTGCGCTGAACAGGTTCTTGGCCAACCACGCGATGAAGTCCTTCCTATTCATCAGCACTCTGTGGAATTGTGTGAAGAAAAATAAGTTTCAGTGGACTCCAGATGCGGAAAAGGCCTTCACCCAAATGAAGGAATGCTTGATTCAGCTACCAACGCTCACCGCGCCACAAAAGAAGGAGCCATTGATACTCTACCTTTCCACATCAGAAGTCGCTCTGGGAGCAGTTCTACTAGTAGAACGCGCAGGAGTTCAAACTCTGATCTACTACGTCAGCAAAATGCTTACCGACCCAGAGACCTGATATCCCATGATGGAAAAGCTAGCTCTAGCTTTAGTCCACGCATCCCAGCGGTTGCGCTGATACTTTTCAGGCCACGAAATAACAGTTCTCTCGAACTACTATCTACGCCAAATTTTGTCAAAATCGGATATCTCCGGTCGCCTAGCAAAATGGGCAATCGAGCTTGGCGGATACAATGTTGTGTATAAGTCACGACCGGCAATAAAAGGCCAGATATTGGCCGATTTATCGCGGAAGTCCCGCAAAATAAAGCACAGGAGTGTGAAGAAGTACAAAATCCCGCGCCGGTTTCGGATAACCGCGCATGGATACTTCACACCGATGGCGCATCCAACGACAATGGCGTAGGGGCAGGTCTTCGCCTAATAAGCCCCGATGACCAAGAATTCACCTATGCCATCAGATTGGATTTTAAGAGCACAAATAATGAAGCTGGGTATGAAGCTTTCCTGGGGCAGGTCTTCGGTTAGCAATCAAGATGGGTGCGCAGAATTTGGAAGCCCATGTCGACTCACTCCTAGTCGTCGAATAGGTCAGCGGCCTGTACGATGCAAAGGGCGAGGTAATGGCCTTATATCTAGAACAGGCATAAGCCTTAATAACCAAATTCCAGCATTTCAAGATAACCCATGTTAATCGAAACGAGAACAAACACGCTAACGCTCTCAGCAAACTAGCCGCTACAAGCTTCAAGCACCTTGCGCGAGAGGTGCGCATTGAGGTACTAAAAAACCCTTTTGTTCCTTTGCGACAAGTCAACATCATAGAAATGGAAAGCCCATCCTGGATGTCTCACATCATCATATTCTTGCAACACGGGAGCCTCCCTGAAAACAATGCGAAAGCTAGGATGGTCCAGAACAAGGCACTCAACTATGAAATGGCAGATGGTATCCTATACTGGAAATCATACCTTGGACCTCTCCTCTGCTGCGTTGACGCGCAAGACGCCAAGTACTTGATCCGCGAAATACACGAAGGGTTATGCGGAATTCACGCCGGACCGCGCATGGTCGTTGCAAAGATCATGAATGTCAGATATTATTGGCCTGGCAGGCACCTTGATGCAGTTGAAACATTACGGAAATGCATGTCATGCCAGCGCCATGCCCCAAAGACACTGCGCCCCAAGAATCCCTTGATTCCAGTAACAACAACGTGGCCTTTCAGCAATGGGCAATCGATATGGTGGGACCATTCCCAGATGCTCCAGGAGCAGTGAAATTCATAATCGTTGCAGTCGATTATTTCACAAAATGGGTAGAGGTCAAACCTCTCGCATCCACCACAGCAATCGTAGTGCGAAAGTTCATTTGGGAGCATATCATATGTCGTTTCGGGTTACCCCTGCGCATAGTCAGTGATAACGGCCCCAACTTCGCAGCCGAAGAACTACAGCAATGGATGCAATTGATGCATATCGAACACGTTTTCACTTCGGTCGCGCATCCCCAAGGAAACGGCCAAGTGGAAAGGATCAACAAAAGCATCATCGAAAGAATCAAGACAAGGTTGGGAACAGCGCGCAGAGGTTGGGTAGATGAGTTCCCAAGCATCTTATGGGCTCATCGAACCATGCCTAAAACTAGCACGGGTGAAACTCCTTTTAGCCTTGTGTATGGGACGGAGGCAGTGATTCCTGCAGAGATAGGCCTCCCATCACCGCGCATGTTAGTTGCGCAAAAACAAAACAACAAGGAGGAGCGCAGGCTAGATTTGGACTTGCGAGAAGAAAGACGTGAAAACGCTGCCATCAATGAAGCATAATACAAGTCCAAGATAGAGAAATACTACAACACGCGAGTCTGCATATGCACCTTCTTACCCGGAGACTTTGTTCTACGCGACAATGAGGCATCTAATGCCGAACGTCTTGGAAAACTAGCACCCAAATGGGAAGGTCCTTATGTTATTCACGAAGTCCTGGGAAAAGGCGCATATACCCTTAAGCGCTTAGACGTAACAAGCATCCCCAGGACATGGAATGCGTAGCAACTAAGGCGATGTTACATGTAAATTCTTAAGTACATAGCCTTTTGTCTATCCGGAAATGCGGCCTTTGCGCCTAATTATGTAATACAGATAAGAGTTACTTCACTTCTTTTTTATCTTAATGTTTCGCTACAAATGTGCGGAAACACTTTGAGTATACGCAAAAACAACTTGGTGCACAAATGACTCGTAAAACATAAATCACTACTTACGCAGCATGCACAAGAGCTGATACCCAGGCGCGAGTTCATTACAAGTTTCATTCGCTATACTTGCACAAAGTCGTTTCAATCCACGCAATTATTGTAATAGAAAATAAACATTTCATTAAAAAGATAAAAAAGTATGTACATAACCGCGTCAAGCGCGGCGCAAACAATGATCCTACAAGAATATTACATCAAGGATCCTACACTAGTCTTCGCCTTTAGCAGCGACTTCAGCATCTACCGGGAAGATATCCTTCAAGAGGTCGACGAAGTCATCATGGGTAAGAGCCTCGCTCACCAATTCCAAGGCAGGGATTTCAAGGCGATTATACCCCTGTTGCGCCTTCTCGAAGACAGCTCCGGTATTAATCCCGTGAGTGGAGGCATGGCTAGAATCCCATGGAGTGTCCAAGGCATGAGTGACTTGTTGCGCACACTCAGCGTAGCCTTGCGCATGCCCATCATGGCGCGCAGAACCACCAGCTTAGCCACTGCACCATCCAACTCTACGGAATAACAATGGAATCAGCAATCTGTGAATTCAAAGGAAAGATCAGAGTCATTCTACAAAGGTCAGAATAAAACACAAGTGCAAAAACTTACATGGCCAATCCCATGTTGTTGAAGCCACAACATTTGCTGGTGAGCGATTCCACCAACGATTCGGAGATGGCGTGGGAGTTCTCAAAATCTTCCAATTTCTTCTCTCCCGTTTCCACCTTCGCCTCCGCCAATTGCAGCTTCCGCGCGAGTTCACCATTCTTCAACGAGGCTGCTTGGAGATCTTTCTTAGCGCTCGATAAAGCAACGCAAGTTTCGATCTGTTTAATTTCAACAAGGTTAGCAACATACCTTAAACTTATCAAAAGAGTAAACACAAAAGTCAAGCAGGTACCTCTCTCTGTTCGTTGTGCTCACGTTGCACACTGTCTTGTGCAGCTGAGGCAGCGGCCGCCTCTTTCTCTTTCTTCTCGCGCTCCACATCGGCGCGCAGCTGGGCCAACACATCCCTCAGGGATCTTTTCTTCATGTTGTCTCTCTTGCAAGCCTCCTTCCACAACTTGCATTCCTCAGCAAGTTTGGCTTCTGAGGCTTCTGCCTTATTCTTCCACGCCTGTGTAGACCACCCTTCAATGCGTTGATTATCGACGAAGGCGGGCTCCCTTGCTGACAATGCAGCTTCACGCGCAGCCACTTGGGCTCGCTCCTTTCCAAGAGTTTCTTGAGCACCCTCAAGATTCTTCTTTTTCTTCACTAGGCCCCGCCAGTCTCGAACAATCTTGTAAGTCACCGAGGCAGACCTGGCAGCTGCTTAGAGGTACGTGTGATACGTCTCTTCTTCTTCATGATCAGAAAGCAGACATACCTCCGTTGGAGGGAAGGCTCCCTTAAAAAACTCAGGGCACGCCGGCCAGTGAGAAAAGTCATCTCCTTTCTCCAACTTCCACACAGGAGTGTGGATCTCTTCAACTTTGGAAGAGGAGGACCTATAATAATAATCCCCCGTAGTCTCATCCGGTCGGATGGGAGACAAACCAAGGGTGGCACATCCAGCGCCGCCCCCAAGTAACGGTTCCTCCACGTTCCCTTGTGGAGCACTAGTCTAAACCTCTTTGGCGGACGCCGCTCCCGACGGCCCCGCCTCATCAGCATTAACCCCGCCACCTTGATGCGCGGGTTCTTCCAGCATCACGTCGGGTTCTTGATCAAAGAACCCGATTTCCACTTCCACGGTAGGTTCCCCAAGATCCACCTGGGATTCCTCAACAACAACCACAGTTTCTTCAATATCCTGATGCGGTTGCGTCAATGGAACACCCGAAGTTTCCAAAACCGGGGAACCTACATTAGTACCGATACCACGACCTTCCACCTCCACGTGAGGCCCCTCCCTCACGTCGACTAGTTCTTCTGCCCCAGCAGCAGCAGTTATTTCTTAGCAACTGGCCTGGGTCATTGTGGATTCAGCTTCCCCAGCACTTGGGTCGGAATCAACCAGAACCGGCTCATCCCCCACTGCACAATAATAAGTGTTAGTCGCATACAACTCAAAACATGGAAGGAACTATCAAGGGGTATAAATACTTTCAAAGGGATATTCTAGAAGTTAGTGAGCCCAAATCCGCCTGTTCCCAAAATGTCTCCGCGCAACCTCTTAGGGGGTTGCGCGGAGAGTTCTCCTTCGGGCGCCTCTTCCGCTTCAAAGGCACTTCAGGATCCTCCAGGCTCATTGATATGGCGGCTGCACCAATTGCCTGCTTCGGCGCAGCCCTCTTCACACCTACAGGATCGAGACCCTCCCACGAGTCGAGATGACCACATAAGTTTTCCACTTGTCAGTGATAACGCGCTTACCTTTGGGAGGGCCTGCCCCGGGTTGACTTGCCTCCCTACCCGCCACCGCGCTTGCTCCTGCGGGCCTCTTTTTTTGTGATCTGGGCCAACGCCCAAATCCATCAGAGCGCCTGCATGAAAATAAAGACAACAAGTAAGTCACCTGCAAAGGCGCTGTAACATTTTTCATAAAACGGTTCAAAACCCGCTCCGTTTTGTAATTCAACTATACATATGATGTTCGTTACGCATTATGTTAAAAGTGGAAAATTTGTTATGATGTTATTAGCATTTAATAGTAGATAAAATAATAAAGTAAAATAATAAATGTTAAATAAATGATAAAAATAAATAAAAAAAAATGTAGACCGCGGGTATCGAACCCGGGTCTTCACCCAAACAAAACACCCAACACACCACCACACTGCACACACACATCGGTTACGTACTCAAGTCAAATATCATTTATATCAAAAGAGTTCTTGAAATCAAATTAAAGAAAAACCCGCCAAAAACGGTCAAGGTCTTTATAGCAATCATCAATTCCAATTTCTCCTACGAATTAAACCTATGAAACAGTTTCTTAATCTTAAATCTAAAGCAATTATTGGGTCAATAACACTTAATCGGTTACCCAAATCATAGCCACATTAAAACCTTTGACCAAAACCGAAATTGATAAGTGATACCTTCATCAACAATAAATTGAGAGCTTGGATTCGTTTAGAATATACATACATACCTTTCAAAACGCTCTACAAACTTCTGATTAACAACACCTCGCCGGAATTGTACTCGACTGCCGGAATCATCGCTGGAGTTTGTAAAACACCACTGTTTGGTATATCTCTACGCTTATTTCTTTTCATTCTTTTAAAACTTATATGTTCATGTTTAAAAGTTATGTGTGAAGCAAATTAATCGGTTTAATCAGAGTCTGTGTATCGTTTTAATTGAAAAGGAAGAAGATGAAGTTAATCAGTGTATAAATATATTTGAAATCGAAAATTACACGGGTTAGACACACAGTCCAGTGGTGGACTGTGTGCAATATAAACAAGCACACTCGGGTTCGAGTCTCTCACGTTTCCGACTTCCTGAATTAAACTAACTCTTTTTAAATACTTAATTAAATCATCAACCAGTATATGTATAATATTAATATATATTCAAAAGATTATGGGTTAGTCATACAACCCAGTTGGTAGGGCTGTGTGCAACGTAGTATGGGGCGCGGGTTCGAGTCGGTGTGTGTGCAGCGGTCCGTTAATATAACAAATCGTTTTAAATAAATAAGATTAGGATTTAATCAAGTTTGTGTTTATATATATATATATATATATATAATCTAGATTATTTCGGGTTAGACATGTAGCTCAGTTGGTAGAGTTGCGTGCACGTAAACGAGAGGTCACGAGTTCGAATCCCACACGCTGCGTATACACCTTCAATTCGGCCGGTTCAACCCTGAAAAGGGTATATATATTTTTTATTAATCTTTTCTTTATTTTCTTCCCAAAATCCTTAAAAGTATAGATAAAAATAAGATTTTTTTTTGCATTAAATTAGTAATAAATACTATAAAATTAGTCTAACATAAAATAAAAATATAAATTTCAAATAAAAGAAATATATTTACCGAATTATTACGTGATTATTTAGGTTAGTGTTCTCGTCGGTTGGAATCTTTAATCGTGCGCATTTGTTATCAATTCAAGAAACGCACCTACTGTGAGTGAATTCTTTCAAACTTCCCTTTTTATTCATGTTTTGGGGTGTATCACGTGTTGTTTTATTTAAATCATTTATTCAAACACTTGTGCTATTACCGTTATGTGAACTAACGTGCTATGTGATATTTTGTATATTGTTATTTGTGATTATACTTTCACATTTCAGTCAAGCTGTCACATTAGGCCCATCAGTTCCTCGTTGGATACGAGTAGAGCATCGTGTTGCCTAATTAGATCTACTTCGTTCGATTGAGCCTTGATCTCACATCTCATCATTATTTTCTCATTTCAGTCTAGCATTCACAATAGGCCCATCAGTTCCCTGTACAGACGGGTAGAGCATCGTGTGCCTAATCAGATCGGCTCCGTTTGATTGAGCCTTGATCTCACAGTTCATCATTTATCATGCTCATGTGTACATTGCTAGATGCTTGTGTGGTTTGTGAATAGTTTACATATAGGTTTGATCATATTTGGTTTATGCACATTTTTATTAAATTAATCAACATATCTTTTCTTTCAAATATTTAAACGGGATTCACTCGCCAACTTTTCTTGACCCAAACCTCTATTTTTACACATGATTCAGGTGAGCAGCTTGAAGCATGGAACACATAAGATTGGGCCTTAGAAGATAAATAAAGTATTATTTGAATGTCTTGTTTAGAACATTTGGTGCTTGTATAGTTTATGTGTTAGTTGGAATTTTTCCCTTTTAATTTGGAATAATAAATATGAATTTTTATAATAGTAAATGTCATGAGCTTTGATGAAAACCCAATCATGCCCCGACTACCATTTCCGCTGCAGGTCAGGGTGTGAGAGATTGGTATCAGAGCTTTTGGCTATAGGGATATATGATAGGATATTAGACCCTTAGAGCCTATACTATAGTCGAATAGATTTTAATTGATTACGTGTTATTTGGTTACATGCAAACTCATGATATTTACTTGTTTTACATTTACTTCACACACAAATGCATGCAAGCACTCCCACTATCATATGATTTTTGTGTGATATTTAATGTGTTATATCTATTGTCAAACATAACATGCTTACATATAAACGAATCACGCACGTTTCAATTCGCATATATTTAAACATTTACATGCTTTCTTTCTCAAGATTTTGTGATGTTTTCATTTTTCAATCTCATCAAAGTGAGTTCTACGACGGGCATGTAGTAACTGGAAGGGTACAAGTCCCTGTAGTCGGAACGTTCTGTCTAGGTTTGGCATTCGTATAAATCCAAAGTAACGTATCAGTTTGTCTACCTAGGGACTAACGATGAGAGTACGAAGAACCTATTAGGCCAAAGCATGCCACACCAAACTTCGTGTGAACTAACCTCATTTTGAGTCGTCATTGTGTCTACACCAGGACACCTTCCGACTTTATATTTTTCAATCATGTTTTTCGATTTTCATTCGGGTGGTGCAAATGTTAACATGCCACCAATGTGAACCCTACAGAGCCCAATAGTCATGGGGGCTCACATAACTACCTAGGCCAAGTATGGGGGACATATGAGGGCCTAAACATGAGCAAAGCCCAAGACATCCTATGGATGTAGTAAATTTATTTTTCTCATTTGTTTTGTGGATTATAATTTCTAAATACGACACATGACACCTAAAACACCAAACTCATTATTTCGTTACGTATTCCCTGTAGATGTCTTCTAGGCACTCTCGTAAAGGTAGAAGATCAGGGAGATCCGGCGAGCGCATGGTTGCCCAAATAGCTCAACAAATGGCCGCCGTGATTCCTGATATCGCGATTCAAGTTCAACAAGCTCTAGCTGCTAACCCTATCAACCCAATCAATTAAGAGGAGCAAAATACTGCCAAGCCTCCAACAAACACCACCAAGTGCACCTACAAGCACTTCAACTCATGTGACCCTCCAAAGTATGAAGGGACTGAAGAGGTCACTGCTCTCCTTCGGTGGTTCGAGGAGATGGAGAGTACTTTTCCCAATTGCGACTGTCCCAATGACCGTAAGGTTCGTTATGCTACCGGTCGTCTATTTGGGGTAGCATTAACTTGGTGGAATGCCGAAAAAGGTAGAAGAGGCGTCGAAGCCGCAGTAGCTCTAACTTGGGAAGAACTTTGAGAACTCATGACAAGACGCTTCTGCCCAAGAAGCGAAATTAAGAAGCTGGAAGATGATTTCTACTTTCTAAAACAAAAAGAGGGATATCATATAACTTACAACAAGAGGTTTCTCGATTTGAACCAAATGGTTCCAAATTTGTTCACTCCTTTCTACCATTTGATCGAGCATTATATTTGGGGCCTTCCTTCGACGATTCAGGATTCTGTGATGAGTACCGTGCCTGTAACCTTGGAAGCAGCAATGGAGCTAGCTACTGAACTCACCGAAAATCATATCAGGAATGGGGATTTCAAGGACGAGACGAAGAAGGATGTAAGTAGCAAAACATCAACCGAAACCGCCAACCCAACTCAAGCCGAATCCTCTTCCCAAATCACTACCAAGAGAAAGTGGAGCGAGAAAAATTTTGTTGTCACTCAAACTAGTCATTCAACTTTACAAGCCGTACCCCTCCAAGCTATCCCAATCACCCAAGTGGCACCCAACCCAACATACCCAAACAAGAAACTCTACACTGGTCCCCACCCTCAATGCAACACTTGTCATTATCACCACCAACCCACCTTACCTTGCCGACTGTGTGCCAATTGTGGGCATTATGGTCATCTGAGTAACACTTGTCATACTCCTAAAAACCAAGCTCCACCCCCTGCCCAAAACATGATTCAACCCTATCAACAACCTCAATATCCCATAGTTTCATATGTTCGAGCTTGCTTTAACTGTGGTGACCCTACCCACTTTAGAAACACATGCCCTAGGTTGGTTAATATCATTAACCCTAAGGCCCAAGCGAACCCAGTTAACCAAGCAAACCATGCAAACCAAGCACCTCCACCAGCAAGAGGAAGAGCCTATAACATCAATGCGAACCCAATTGAGGTCAACAACGGTGCAAATGAGCAACCCAACTAGTCTTCCATCGCAAACAAACAAGGCTCCACTTCAACCGTTTATTCTTAATGTTTTCTATCAATTTCATTCCTTGTTTAAAATTATTCAAGTTATCTTTGTTTTCAATTTGAGTAATAATGTATCAAAATTTTAATGCCATTTGTGCAATTTATATCATGCTACGCCAAGTTGTTTTCATTTCATGTCTTTATTCATCGATTAAAATACATGTCATCAAACATCACGACGAACCTCATCTCATCACTTAAAGAAGTTGAGTCGTGTCTCATTTTTTCATAGACTGACCACTTCCTCATAACACGCGAGAGAGGTACCGCCGTCATTTAATCTTGTATCCCTCAAATTTGAGACTCAAGCATTGGCTGTTGTGTTTTGGGTTATGTTTTTGTATATTTTAGGACGAGTCACATAGAACTAATCGTGACTTGCTGACAAAGCCAATGAAATTTTGACGAGGATATGGTGGATACGCCGCTGGTACTTCATATATATAAGTATTCTTGACAAATGATCAAAAGCATTATCAGAAGGTTATGACAAGTTCCGTGTAGCTAGTGTAAATCTTAATTTGGATAACGATGTGGTTGAAGACTTCGTCTTGTGATATAACTTTATCTTTTCGACGCTTCGATTTTCTCAAAACTCTTATGCATGAGATCATATCTAGTCGATCAACTCTGTATATCAACCTTTCTCACTTCTACACCTCAGGCATCAAAAAAACGATTCTTGTAGCAGGGTATTCAACCCTTACTAGGAACGTTACCTCCTCAATCGAAATTTAAACATCACACTCACCTGGTTATGTAAAACCCTTAGCGTCAAATCCAAACATCACCCCTTTTTACTGTTAAAAGATATTCAGATTTTTGAATTGATGCATTTCGTAGAGCAACCTATAGAAATCATGGACTTCAGTGAGAAAAGTTTAAGACGAAGTCGAGTTCCGATAGTCAGAGTATGTTGGGAGTCAAAATGAAGGCCTTCAAGTCAAGCCTACCACTACTTAAATTTCGGGACTAAATTTCTAAAAGTTGGGGATACTCTAACATTTGTCGTAAAACGGGTTCAAAAACCCGCTCCGTTTTGTAATTCAAATATACGTATGATGTTCGTTACGCATGTATGTTAAAAGTTCAAAATTTGTTATGATGTTATTAGTATTTAATAGTAGATATAATAAAGTAAAATAATAAATGTTAATAAATAAAAAAATAAATGATAAAAATAAATTAAAAAAATGAAGACCGCAGGTATCAAACTCGGGTCTTCACCCAAACAAAATACACAACACACCACCACACTACACACACTCATCGGTTATATACTCAAGTCAAATATCATTTATATCAAAAGAGTTCTTGAAATCAAATTCAAGAAAAACCCGCCGAGAAACGGTCGAGGTTTTTATAGCAATCATCAATTCCAATTTCTTCTGCGAATTAAACCTGTGAAACAGTTTCTTAATCTTAAATCTAACGCAATTATTGGGTCAATAACACTGAATCGGTTACCCAAATCATAGCCACATTAAAACCTTTGACCGAAACCGAAATTGATAAGTGCTACCTTCATCAACTATAAATTGAGAGCTTAGACTCGTTTAGAATATACATACATACCTTTCAAAACGCTCTGCAAACTTCTGATTAACAACACCTCGCCGGAAATGTACTCGACTGCCAGAATCATCGCTGGAGTTTGTAAAACACCACTGTTCGGTATATCTCTACGCTGATTTCTTTTCATTCTTTTAAAACTTATCTGATCATGTTCAAAGTTATGTGTTAAGCAAATTAATTGGTTTAATCGCCCCTGGCTCTCTCTCTATAAAAAAATCCCTTCTTCATTCTTAACATAATAAGGTTCGCCTATATCAGAGTCTGTGTATGTTTCTAACTGAAAGGAAGAAGATGAAGTTAATCAGTGTATAAATATATTTGAAATCGGAAATTACACCGGGTTAGACACACAGTCCAGTGGTGGACTCTGTGTATTATAAACAAGCACACCCGGGTTCGAGTCTCTCACGTTTCCGACTTCCTGAATTAAACAAACTCGTTTTAAATACTTAATTAAATCACCAACCAGTATGTGTATAAGATTAATATATATTCAAAACATTTTGGGTTAGTCACACAGCCTAGTTGGTAGGGCTGTGTGCAACGTAGTATGGGGCGCGGGTTCGAGTCGGTGTGTGTGCAGCGGTCCGTTAATTTAACAAATTGTTTTAAATAAATAATATTAGGATTTAACCCGGTTTATGTGTATATATATATATATAATTAAAATCTAGATTATTTCGGGTTAGACACATAGCTCAGTTGGTAGAGCTGCGTGCGCGTAAACGAGAGGTCACAAGTTCGAATCCCACACGCTGCGTATAACCCTTCAATTCGACCGGTCCAACCCTGAAAAGGGTATATATTTTTTATTAATCTTTTCTTTATTTTTTCCCCCAAAATCCTTAAAAATATAGATAAAAATAAGATTTTTTGCATTAAATTTGTAATAAATACTATAAAATTAGTCTTAAAAGTCTAATAGAAGACATAAAATAAAAATGTTAATTTCAAATAAAAGAAATATATTTACCGAATTATTACGTGATTATTTAGGTTAGAGATCTAGTTGGTTGAAATCTGTAATTGTACGCATTTGTTATCAACTCAAGAAACGCACCCACTGTGAGTGAATTCTTTCATACTTCCCCTTTTTATTCATGTTTTGGGGTGTATCATGTGTCGTTTTATTTAAATAATTTATTTAAACACTTGTGCTATTACCATTATGTGAACTAACGTGATATGTGATATTTTGTATATTGTCGTTTGTGATTATACTTTCTCATTTCAATCAAGCTGTCACATTAGGCCCATCAGTTCCTCGTTGGATACGAGTAGAGCATCGTGTTGCCTAATTAGATCTACTTCTTTCGATTGAGCCTTGATCTCACAGCTCATCATTATTTTCTCATTTCAGTCAAGCATTCACAATAGGCCCATCAGTTCCCTGTACAGACGGGTAGAGCATCGCGTGCCTAATCAGATCGGCTCCGTTTGATTGAGCCTTGATCTCACAGTTCATCATTTATCATGCTCATGTGTACATTGCTAGATGCTTATGTGGTTTGTGAATAGTTTACATATACGTTTGCTCATATTTGGTTTATGCACATTTTTATTAAATTAATCAACATTTCTTTTCTTTCAAATATTTAAACGGGATTTAACCGCCAACTTTTGTTGATCCAAACCTCTATTTTTACATATGATACAGGTGAACAACTTGAAGCATTGAACACATAGGATTGGGCCTTAGAAGATAAATAAAGTATTATTTGAATGTTTTCTTTAGAACATTTGGTGCTTGTATGGTTTATGTGTTAGTGGGAATTTTCCCTTAAATATGAAATTTTATAATAGTAAATGTCATGAGCATTGATGAAAACTCAATCATGCCCCGACTACCATTTCCGCTTCGGGTCAGGGTGTTACAGGCGCGCAACCAAACAGTAAAGACTCACCAGTTGGTGGCGCAGGAGCCGCTAGATCCGCGTCCTTGATCAGGGCAAAATTGTCAAGGACCTGCGCGTACTAGGCAGGCTCATCCGGTTTCAGCGGAACTTTCTCCATCTGCCCTTCCTTCTTTTGGAAGGCGGCCAAGAACAGCAGGGCTCCTGCAAGTAAAACATAGATATGATGACAAATACATAACTCCCAATCAAGCAAGAAACAAGGGTCTAGATCGGTGCTCGGGTCCCCACACCAGGCTCATCCCGACCGCCTCCAGTACCCTCTCCAGCAACTGGATCGCCGGAATCTCTTTCAAGTCACCATACCAGGCGTCCAGCACTGGTATGGGAAGGGTCCCCGCCAGAATCTCTTCCAGCCCCCGGAACACCATCGGCGCCGGTATCACACCGGCCTTAACAAAAAAGAATTTTGCCTTCCAATCGTAGAAGGACTTGGGGGGAGAGAGCAAAATTTTCCGTGCCTACGTACGGAGCTGGAAAGAATAAAACCCTATTGAACAATGGAGTTGATAAAAAAATACGGAACCGATCAACGGTGGGAATAGACCCAGATGACCGGCAGAGGAACTCAAAATGCCGGATTCTCACCATTTCCATCGGATTCAATTGGGAAAGGTGGAATCCGTAGTACTGAAGAAACTCAACGAAAAACTTGGTGGTGGCAACCGGAAGTTACCCTCACCAAAAAAGTCAGCAAACAAGGTGATATAACCCGCCGGAGCATCGGCGGTCGTCTCACCTTCTGTCGGCATCCGGGCATCCCAAGAGAGAGGAAACCGGAGACCGGACAAAATATCATCAAATAACTGCCGGCTCAACTTGCAAGCCGGCAGAAGAGGCGGAGCAGCACCACGAGCGGCAACCTCAGGCTCTCTGGCCGCCATAAAGAGAAGAAACAAGAAAAAAATCTTTGAAAAAAATTCGAAGAACTCAAGAAGCAGAGAAAAAATTTGTTGAAGAAGTTGTGAATGGATGAAGAAACCCTACCGGAACACCTCTATTTATAGTGCTCACATTTAATGCACTCGGAGAACGTGTCTAACACGTGGTAATGGCGACCAATCATAGACGGACGCGTGGCGAGTGAGTGGGTAGTGACGGTTACCGTGCGCGCGTGGCCAACACGCTCTCTGCCCATTCATTAAATGAATGGCAGACGAAGCGGCTGAGTGCACGCTACAACTGTCAGACGTTCTTTCAAATCTCACTTTATCTCAGCAAACCACCTGCAAACGTCATAAGATCAGATTTTCAAATTCCAAGAGTGAAGATAAAAATTTCCTTCACACAAACGTTTCCTCCCAACACTTAGAAAAATTTCCGCCACCCAATTAATGGCGCAACCAACAACTCTTCTAGTCCAGCACTCCTCCCAACTTACAACATGCGCGTAGGAGCAGCACTGGACTGGGGGGACTTCAGGAGGTATGGTCCCAAATGACCATATCCTTGACCAAATTGCCACAAAGATAACCTTGCGCGCAACGCTCAATGGTGCGCTTTCTTTGGATTCAGAAGGTCACACAATGAGCCTTGCGCACTCAGCGCAACCGTGAATTAGACCAGCCTTAATAGGTCACACAATGAGCCTTGCGCACTCAGTGCAACGGTGAATTAGACCAATGCAATAAAGTCACACAACGAGCCTTGTGTACTCGCCACAACGGCAAGTTAGACTTATGCGCGCAGGCTACTAGACCCTGCGCACAACAACATTCCTCTAAGCTGCGAATCCAAAAACCTTACAAGGACTAGACACGCATGAGAAGCGCCTCATAGTCTTAGGACAAAAAGATGCACCCCTGACACCTTGCGCTGGTGGGAAAAACCTTGACAGCCTCGCAGAAGGGGGTAAGCACTATTGACAATAAGGCAAGTGACAATAAGGCCTGTTGACCATACCTCAGGGTACGGAATGGTAGAGCTGTGACCAAAGCTTACTTGGCAGGTTACATGTGACAGCGGTTATAACAATAAGGCAAGTGTCAGACCATACACCAACCACTATTCTGCCTGTGACCATTCCACTTTCTCCATTCCGGCTGGCAACAGGCCTGACACTAGAGACGGCTGCCTTTACACGTGGCACCACTCAACATCCGACAAAGCATACCGCCCGACAGTGAACATTAATTCTCCTGCAGGGAGCATTTAATGTCTGGCGCCGAGGGACAAAAGGGATGTCTCTGGCTGTATGGGTCAGGCCCAAGGCCCACCAGCATTTCTCCTGAATATACCTTCTCTCGGCTATAAATAAGTATTGGATCTCCAGGTACGGACAGGCTCACATACTTGCTACACAACTTACCACACACATAAGCTCTTGCCATCAGCAATCACTCGTTTCCTTATCCAAGATACTTATTCTCACGCCGGAGTGTGGTCATGGAGAAAACCACCATTTTCCCTGTGGCGAGACTAAAGGTGTTGCTAGTTGTGTAGATCAGTCGGAGTGAGCTTGCAAACCCAAAGGCGAAGTGAGAGGTTAACCGTTTATGCAGAAACACTATGGTTGTGACTTATATATCTCCAGATATCCCTAGGTTCAACCGGTGCTTCTTCATTGGCGCCATCCGCTATATTCTCACTATTTCCAGTTTCCAACATCCCATTTTTCACATTTCTAAGCCTCGCTTCCTGATGGCTGACTTTCCATCAACCACCCCGCGAGGCTCTCGACGCGAAGGTAAGAACCCAGTTCAAACCTCTCGTGTCGACAGGCAAGTGAGGGACGATTCCTGCGAAGATACCGGTGCTTAACACAGCTCTGGCCGAATAAACATCCCGGTCATCCCCCGGAGCCCAGCTAGAGACTCCTTTTGTTCCAATCACGTCGGTCTTACCTTCGGGCGAAACACCGATGTCATGGTTCATAAAGTCTCAGACGACCCTGAACGCCGTCTATGCGCAACTTTGTGCACAGACAAACACCCTTGCTGTCCCAGTACAGGTGCAAGATATTCTTTATAATGAACTCAGTTGTAACATAACCTCATCTGACCACTACATGATTTGACATCGTTCGTCGGCTGTATAATTTATCCTCATTCGTCAATTGCATGCATAAACATCATTTATCCACCATTTAACTAGCATGAAAACAAATAAATACATACGATGGGAACCTAACACATCGTTTTTTTCCCGTAGGACTTTAATCGTTACCCTCGCTAGGGTTTCGTCACATCCGAATTATCCTCGAAGGGTCCATCACCCGCGTAATAGTTTGTCGTGTCACCAGAACAACTATTTGAACTCATCATACCCAATGGATAACAATGGTTCCTGTCTCGTTTAACAAATTAACCGTCATCAAGCAACTCAATGATGTTAAAATACTTAAGAGCATATAAACACATTGCATGTATCATAATGCATGTGATGTAAACACGGAAACGTCTTGAATGGTTCAAGTGAAATTGATTAATTCAAAGGATTGATCTCGAAAGTTCCAGTCAGTCGATTGTCTCCAAGTCTAGAATATGCAAATTACATTGTTTATTAATAGTAAGAAGCTACCTAACAATAAATCATATACCATCATTCACATTTAGCCTCTCATTTTTTATCTTATATTACACTAAAATTATTATTTTCTCTCTCTCAGTGTTAATTAATTAATACTTTTTAATATATTTATAATTATCTTTTCTCTCTTCTACTCAATATCAACTTTCAAAATATATTAAAAATTATAAAGGGTGAAGAGTATTCCCTTAAATTTACAAATAAACAATAAAATTTTCTATTTTCGTTATTCACAATCAGCTACAGTCAGTTTTAATAATATAGAAACCTCCCTCACATAATTTAAAGAAATAGATGTAAATGCTCTAACCCCTTGTGTATATAGTTCAACCACAAACCATCAAATAGAAACAAATTCTAAAATATTATAAAATTAAAATTCAAATAATTATTAAAGATATGGTCTTGATCTCTCCCAAATAAATTCACATTCCATTGACTGCCATACAGGTCACATATACGTACGAGTTTGGTTCGGTCCACTTGTCGAGTCGGATGCTCTCGGTATGTTTAAGCAACATGGTTAGCAACGAAAGTTTCGGAACAATTGCTACCAACAATTGTTTCTTTCTATAAGGTTGCAGCAAGCAACAATTGAAGAGACATAGTTAAACCAAGAATATTGTGTTGTATCAAAAATTTTAATAATTAGGGTTACAAGGATGTCTCTATATAAGGAACATGTTACATATGACTACTTTCTACTCTAGTACAATATCATACCGGTCTAACATATTGATGTTGTAACCACAACATGCGACTCTTTAAAATGATATAGAAACTATTTAGAACTTCTACTATTTTGTCTATGTATAGAATGACGAATCTACAAATTTGATAGCCAACATATAATTTCACCTTAAAATTTTATTTCACATATATCAGATTACAACATATTTACGTTCGAAAGATAAAAAAAATTTGTATTAATCAATGTCCTCTCAATATGTTTCTTCCTCTTTCAAACAAATCATATTTTCATTTTAAATCCAACAATATTAAATTACCATTCCTAAAGGATACAATCAATAAAACAAATTTCATTCCGACACCTTTTCAAAAACGAAAAATCAAAATACAGATAAGGAAGCTTAGATCACTAGTTGCATCATTTCTGTTAATCAATTTGTATTTTGGAGACTGAAAAACAAACGAGACGAATAGTTTAATGTGAAAATATTTAAATAATAAAATCATTTAAAATACAATATAATTGAAGGAGAAGTAGTTCCATCCACCAATAATATTCCAAACCCCCAAAAGTGGTTGGGACTTTGCCCCTCACCCCTAATTAATAAGGCACCTCTTTCTTCATTGTTCATACCTAAATTCTTATCTATATTTTTTTGGATTTTCTTTGAGACAAATAAACCAAATTCAAACATTTTATTACGTGAATGTAATATAGTAAGATGTGGGTATTGTATTTTACACACGTTTCACCATATTTGCATTTGATTTTGTTATTGTTATTTGCGTTTTTTAATCCTTAGATTGATTTTAGATATTGAAAGTTAGACTTCGTTAACTAATATGAGATTATTCGCAGTGGTTGAGTAGGTGTGTAAAAATATGCATCCTAGCGTACGACACCTGAGCGCCACCTAATTAAGAGAGATATCTACACTCATTCCATGAAAGGGGTGTAATGATGTATAGTGAGTGTATAAATAAAAGTGACTTGGTTGAAAGAAAAATAAATAATAAAAACCTTTAAACTCACCTAGCCTTTTTTTCATAGATATACCAGCGCCCCTCCGCTCCCAAGACTGGCATGGTGTGCAACACTCTCCATGCATATATGTCTAAAAAAAAGAGTTATCTAACCCCCTTTCCACTACACACTCAAATTAGATAACCACTATCTCTTACACATTTTGTCACTTGTCACATAACCCCCTTATGGGACTTCACCAGGACTCATAGCTTTAGGTGGTACCCATATGCCTACTACAGCTAGTATGTTCGGTTAAACCTAGAGCTAATCAAATCACTAGTTTGGCTTGCTTGGCTAAGCTGTCCAGCCAACAAAGATGAAGATTTCGGTCCCATGTTATAGCAATTTAGTAGCTAGATATATAAGATAAATCATCCATGTTCAAAAGATGTGTGATGGTAAGTTGTCTCCTCTCTATTATAGAGGTAGAATGTCTGAATCCTTCAATATACGTATGTACAAGTATTGGTGGTTAATAGATATAGATTAGGATGACTTTAATTTATTGTACAAAAAGATATATTAATTCATTAATAATCATCCATTTTTAGACATGTTGAATGAGTTCATCAGTCAAATTTAGAGCATTGATTAAACAAAAGGAAAACCATATTAAATACGAATCTACCCATGTGTTTTGAACAAAATAGAAAGTTAGGAAAAAGCAGCTATTCTTTCTCCATCTTTGTGCTTTTGGATTTTATTAACTTTATTTTAATTTTATATTGATTATAAAGCTAACAATAAAAATTAGATTGATTGAACCAGTTAATTGAAATAACTAATCCAGTTAGATGGTGTTTGATGGTCGTTAAAAAAATTGACTAATCCAGTATTTAACTTACTTCCATATTAAATATTGCATCAAAGATTTTTTAAACTTTAATTATGATAAAATACCAAAATTGTTTTATTAGTTTGGTAACCCAAAAGTATAGGTGTCCCTTGATGGACGAAAGGGGTAAGGTATGCTTTTTTTTCTTTCCTAAAATATAATATAATAAATCAAAATAAATAAACAAAAGTATTTCAATATTTATTGCTGGAAAATGATGGGGGTACTGCTCGTGCTCCATCATCGTTTATTATTCTATTCTAATTCTAATTTAATTAACAAATAAAAAAATAGTGAGTTATATATTCAAATATTTTTTCTCCACAAATAAATATTGTTTTGATCTGCGAAAGTTAACGCTTATTGAAGTACATATTAACGTCAATATATTGAAAATAGTATTGTTGCTCTTTGCAACAAATTGTAAAAAAATTTCAAAAGATTCGATCAATGTTGTAATAAGATTAAAAAATATATGTACAAGCCCGTTTTGGTGTATTCTTGGCTCAGCCACTTCTAAGATCTTCTAAGGTTTGCAGAGTGTTAAACATCACCACCCATCACCATCATCCACCACCACCATCCATCACCACTACCCACCACCACCGTCTACCACCAACATCGTCCACCACCCACCGTACACGTCCACTTCTAAGATCTTCTAAGGTTTGTAAGCATCTCCTTGATATTGGACCCTCCAAGGGCAAGGACTTTTATAGTAACAATAATAATACCCTTTTATCTTTACTTTTTTTTTCTTAACATCAAACTTCACTTTTTATTCAACACCAAAAACTGTACAAGAGCAGGATACAACAAGACATTAAACCCAAACCTCATACATGATCGCCCAATGCATTTCTCACTGAACTCAAACATAATCAAACTACATCAAAATTCAGCCATTTATTCCACTCCACTGCATAGTTTTTCGCCTTATTGTTAATCCATAGAAAATTAGAGTTCTGTACGTGCCAAACTATCTTTCCGATAGATACTCGTTTGCCATTGAAGATTACGTCATTTCGAGCCTTCCAAATCATCCAAGATGTCATTAGTATGATAGCATGCAACAGCCCTTTAATCTTTGCCGAGACTGTAAGAGTTTTTTGGAATTCGAGCAAGTCTTTCATCGTAAATGAAAAAATCGGTAGGATTTTGCACCATCCCGCGGTACCTTGCCACACTCTCGCTGCAATGCTGCAAGACACGAATTAGTGATCCGCATCCTCTTCATATTCCTCACAGAACTTGCACTCCGCGGAACCTCTTAGTATACCCCTTTTTCAGCCCTTTAACGGTGCGAGCCAGTCTTGTTCTCCCCGCCATCCAAAAATATCGACTTTTTTTTGGAACAATCTTGACCCATTCAAATGGATAAAAGGGAAGAGCATGTTTCGAAAGCATGGCCGAGACGAAGAAACAGGGCCGAGACAAAGAAACAGAGAACATTTTATCCGAACTCGGAGACCATATCCATATGTCCTCTTCGTCCCGTGATACCGCACCCTGATTGAAGGTTCTGGAACTGAAACTGCTCAGCCGTAGAAGTTGGTTCGACTCACCATTAAAACATTTTTTGACACCTCAAGTCTAAAAAGCGTTGGATATACGTCCTTCAATGGTCTTGTCCCAAACTCTTGTGTCCACCCAGAATCGTACATCAGAACCATTTCCCACCTCAGCCCTTAATAATTGCTCAAGGTGTATGTTTAGATCTTCCAATTCTTTTCCCACTTTATATATAACACACCACAAGCCCGCAACACCTTTTTTTATCGGTAAAAAGTATGTGGATTCGTGTTGTGTGTGTATAGTCGTGACAACTCTACAGCAAAGACTACCTTGTCCGCGTTTGAATCTCCACCACCATTTGAGTAAAAGACTTGCATTCATGTTACGTAACGAGCCCAGCCCAAGCCCACCTTTGTCGATCGGTCCAATAACATTTTCCCAACATACCCACGTGGTCTTTCTTTTCTACATCACCACCCCAAAAGAAGCACCTTCTAATAGTTTCCAATGTATCTAACGCCCCCTTTGGAGCTTTAAAGATGGAGAAAAAATACAATGGAAAACTATCTAACACCGATTTCAAGAGAGTCAATCTTCCACCCGATGACAACAATTTTGCTTTCCATTTAGATAACCGGGCTTTGAAACAATCTATGACACACTTCCAATTCTTCGCTTGGTTCATATTTGCACCCACTAGAACCCCAAGATATTTGCACAGAAATTTCCCCACCCTACAATTGATATTAGTCGCCACCCTCGTTACTGAAACTTCACTCACTCCAAGCCCAAATAAATTCGACCTTAGAGTGGCTTAATTTCAGCCCCGAAATGTAACTGAAACACCTCATCAAACTCTTATATTATAAATAGAGTCTTCCTCCCATTCCCCCATACACACATCATCCGCATACATGAGATGAGTTAGGGTCGGTCCACTGTTTGGAAGCGATAAACCTGTGATTTTCCCAAGGAGGACGCTTTAGAAAAAAAACCGGTTAACGCTTCCATTGCTATGATAAAAATAAAAGGTGATAACGTGTCCCCTTTCCGCACCCCCGGTAACATTGGAATTCGAGCGTAGGTGACCTGTTTATTAGTACCGAAGTGTGGGACGGTACTAATATACCCCTAATCCAATGCCTCCATCGAACCAGGAATCCCATTTGTTCAACAAACTTGATCGATGAAAATAAAAGGTGATAACGGGTCCCCTTTCTGCACCCCCCGGTAACATTGGAATTCGAGCGTAGGTGACTGTTTATTAGTACGAAGGGATGGTACTAATATACCCCTAACCCAATGCCTCCATTGAACCGGGAATCCCATTTGTTCAAAAACTTGATCGATAAATCCAAATTGATTGAGTCATACGTCTTCTCTATATCCATTTTTAACATGAAAGCTCTATGTTTTGTTTTTTTCGCCCATACTATTACTTCATTAATTATCAATGGGACATCAAGAATATTTCAGTTGGCGAAAAAACCCGGATTGAAACTCGGACACTACCGAGTCAATCACCTTTTTATACGGTTAGCTAAGATTTTGGAAATAATTTTTGACAGATGCAACCAATAAGGCTAATGGCCTAAAGTCATTAAACGAGATTGGATCCGTACCTTTCGGAATTAGTGCCAAGAAGGACGAACCACACCCTCGGTTAATGATCACATCCTTATGAAAAGCGTCCACGATTCTTACCAAATCCTCCTTGAGAAATTCCCAAAAATGCTTGATAAAACGAAATTAAAACCATCGGCCCCGCACTCGGTCGCTTCCACAATCCCACACCGCAAGCTTTATTTCTTGCATATCGAAAGGGGTAACAACCCACTTGCATCCGCTTCTAAAAGTTGTTTTAGATTCGGACATGAGAATGTGAGACGATGCCTCATTGGTTCCCGAAACTTGAAGGCAAAGAACTTCCTTACTTCCGACTTGATTCTAGTTGGATCGGTAACCCATTCGCCATTAATATCCACCCCATTTATTCTTTTATCGACGTAATTTAGATTTACAAAGCCGTGAAAAAAATCCGTATTTGTCTTCTACTTCCCATTTCACCCTCGCCTTTTGCTTTAAATCACTTGCTCTTGCTATTTTTAGCTCTTGTAATTGTCGCTTACTTTCGAGCCACTCCCCTTTTTCACTCTCCGATAATTGTCTTTCCTCCATTAGCGTCTCCAAGCAGTTGATTTTTAGATCAAAAATTTTTTCCATCATATTCCTTTTGTCCCTTTCCAAATTCAGCCAAGTTTTGATGTCATTTTTGACTCGTTTAAGCTTTTCAGCAAAGACGATATCCGGTGGGCCCAATAACTCTTCACCATTTAAACCATTCCTAACCACCTCTTCAAAACCCTCCGACCGATCCATGAATTGAAAAATCTGAACGGAGTTGCACCGAAATTACTTACCGCGGTAGATAGGACGATAGAATTATGTTTAGAGGAACCTCTTGGTAAGGCTGTAACCGACCGTCCGACCATTTATCCCAAACACTGCGAGAGATAAGGAACCTATCGAGTTTACTCAATTTATCCCTGGAGTCGGAGACTCTAGTAAACTTTCTGCCACCCAACGGATACTCCATAAAACCATTTTCTTTTAAGAATGAGTTTAACGCCTCCGCACAACTTGGTACAAACTCCGTATTGAACCGTTCTTCCAGTTTTCTTACCAAATTAAAATCATCGATAACTATCCACATATCTTCCGAAGATCCAATTTCCGCTGAAATTGCATTCCACAAATTTTTTTTGAGGAACTCCCTGAGGTGCATATACATTCACGAAGTGAATGCAATCGTCATTTTGCAAAGTACCTGAAATAATAAAAAAATTCTGATGTCGAATAACATTAGATTTTTTTAAGAATATGGGATCCCAAAGACTCACTAAACCACCCGATCTACCGTCCGAATTCACCCATTCAAATTCGACGGCCCTTTCCCCCAAATCTTTTAATTGGTAGTTTCGACCCATCTTAGCGAGGGTCTCTTGAATTGCTGCAAATTTTATTTTTTCTGTTTTTAATAGATCACCCAAGAAGAGGATTTTATGGTCCTCCTTTGTACCCCTTATGTTGAAAGAGAGAATCTTCATTGATTAAGATTCTGGACACCTTCTTGTTAATCGATTTTTCCAAGTCGTTTTCAAAGCCAACCATAACAATACCAATAGACCCCCATGTCTACTATGCTTTTGACTTCGCCACGCCATTCTCTTGGTTTACCTCCAAGTCAAGCGGATCCCGTGTTGTAGAATTTGTGGAGCAGGGGAAAATGTGTTTGAGAAAACGACCGAGGAATAGTGTTTGCCCTGGGAATTCTCCGAACCCTTGAGCTCCGTTCCACCATCTCCCCCAAGTTCCTAGTTCTCACAGCGGAGACATCAGAGAATAAACTGTGGAAATCAACATCTGTTCTCGGTGGAGTTGTATTTAGGTCAAGCGCAACAGTAAAATCCTCCTCATGTCTTGCCCTTTTTCTGGACTGGATTCCATTGATGTTGCTAGAAGATGGTCCAGTATTAATCACACATGGTCCATGTACTGTTGTAGGCCCATCCCTTGCATTAAGGCCAGCCTCAGGGTCATTTAAGGGCCCATTTACATCAACATGCCCAATGAAATAGGTATCGCCTCCTTGATTATGTCATGCGTCTAGGAAACTGAGTTCCCATTTATTTGCGCAGAATCGTTCAACTTCCCCATGCACGACTGTTCATGAACCGATGCAAACTTCTGGCATTCCGCCGGACTTTCCACCTCCCGCAAAGGTAATTGGTTTCGGCGACTTTGAGCTGTTATCGTCCGCCGGGATTTCGCCATCTTCCAGCACAGAATCAACCTCCAACGCCAAAACTATTCCAGGCACTGCATTCGACGGTCTTTCTACATTCACCTTCGTTAACTTTTGATTGCCAATGTCCAAGTCAGTCACCAAGTGTTTTTTACCTTCATTCCGAAGAAAATCCAAAGCCCAATCAAGCTCAACTTCCGTCACCCAGACCGGGAACACCATGTCTTTCCACTGTACTTCGACTCTCTCCTCAATTCTCTTACCATCCCTAACCACCACCCCTACCACATCTTGTGATAAATCTCCATCTCTGGATGAAGCCAAAGAAGCATTTGCAGTTGGACCGAAGTTCTCGGCAATCATGTCTACCACTTCCTTATCCCATAGCTGTAACGGTACCCCCACAAGTTTGAGCCAAGCACTCCTCTCGAAAGGTTTGTCCTTCCCATAATTCGAGTGAGACAAACCATGGTTGCCATTTTTCTTTCATATCAACAAGGAAGAGTTTGCTAACACAGAGGACTAGAAAGTGAAAAGAATTCGCATGCCCCCAACGTACTTGAGATTAGCTCCCCTTATCTCGATTGTTTGCAGAAAGTCGTCGAGACAACAAAGTTTCGTGATGTCACTCACCATGCCAAGAATTGAGACCCGCCCCCATAAATGTTTCGAGGGGTAGTCCTTATTCGGGATGGAGATCACCTTGTTCTTCCTTTCCATCTCCTGCCTAAACACCGGCTCTCTAATCTCGTTCTGGGCACCCTTTGGCCTCCAAGCCATAGGAGGCAGGGGCGGGATCGGTTTAAAAGCTGGAGGCCACTGTTGGTTAAAATGAGACTTATTCTTCTTGAACCCTTCATCATCCTTTTCGAATTTGGCTACATTGACAAACAGTTTACAATCTCCTATACTTACCGAACTCGACGCTTTCACCATCTTCTCCTTATCTCTAACCTCCTCGAACCGAATGAAAGCGAAGATTCTACCAGCCTTATCTCTCCTTGCTAAATAGGCATCAACCATTTTTCCACATACCCTAAACTCCCACCACAAAGTCCCGAGGGAGCAGTGAATAGGGAGAATAGAGATATAGAAAGTGGTTTTATCCCCTCTCCTGAGTTTACCGTCTGAATCATCGGTCCTTGCTGTTGGGTTTTTTGGCATGGTGTTTGACACGCCAAAGATGCAGAGTATATTTGTCTAACTTTTTGTTGTTGTTGACATCATTCCCCTTTTATCCTTACTACATTATCGTTGTAGCAACATTACTCTTCATTATTTATGTGTTGACCGTAATGATTTAAATCGCCTAGGCACACACCTTCCTATGTTAGGCGGTTGAATCTGCTCACGATATAGATCTCTAGATCTTATAGGGGTTTGATACCTTTTCCATACAAACACGTTACCTTTTTTACGTTATTATTACATACAGTAGGGTGGAGGGGTGTTTTTGGGTTAAGCATGTGGCTTTACATCGCCACAACAAGTGTGGGTTGAGGGTAAGAGTTGAAATGCGAGGCCATGATCCCTCTGGGGATAGGAGGTATTTTGAGCGTTGTGTGGGTTGTTTATTTAATTTTAATAAATAAAAATGGTGCGCGTTCAAGTAGGAGTGCCCCTCCCTTTTGGGTTAAATTAGGTTGAAACGAGGTGGCAAAATATTATTAGATGATGGTATGGGTTTATGTGGGTTGGGCTAGGAGTACTCCCTCCACCCGAAGGTAATGTGTGGTGGTGTATCAACATAAACTACACAAGAGTTGTCTTCCAAAAAAGGTACTTTTCCATCACATTCCGATATTACATTCCGTGTGCCATTTGGTTGCTGCTGTTCCAAAGCTGGTCATCAAATGTCGATGTCCAAAAGCAAACATACTTTAACCAGTGAATAGTCGTTTCTCATAAGTCCGAACTTATAGTGGTCCAAACACCAAAGTAGTACATCAATCAACAAAATGGCAATTAAGTGTCTAGTGATAACATGCATTTAGTCACTGTTAAACAACTAGCTTTTCAAGGTTCATTTGTTTACTTGGTGGTCGGTCATGGTTCCAACAAGTTCAAGTAAAGCAATGCTTAACTCCAAGGATCACTTCAATGTTTCTTTGTTCAAGTAGCTGAATACATTGATTTCCATAATTTTCAAAACAGTTTAGTAAAGTAGATATATTTGTTAGTCAGTTTCATGCAAATTCATGGTTTGTTGTTAGTTCAAAGATGCAATGCTAGTTGTGTGTAATGTGTCCGAGTGTATATCTTAATCTAAACCCATGAACTCAGAAGCTGTGAACAACCATAGTGAAAGAACTCACTAACAGAAGAACGAGATCAAAGAATTGAACCTAGTCGATGTTACCATTAAGATGTAGTGAATGGAATCGATTTGATCTGATCTGATCGGGAAGCATGTTCAAAGATGATTTCTTCCAATATTATCTCCTATATGCTTTGGATTTTTTATTTATTAAACCTTTGTTCACACAATTGTATTCTAAAATGTGAAAACAGTATTGTTGAGACACTTATTATAAATATAAAAGGCCTTTATGCCCTACTGCTTATAATGGTGTTGACCATGCATTATATTATGAATTATGAACATATTATAAAGCATATCGAGTGGGTTTATTTGGTGATTTGGTAGTCTACATGATTAGTGGACCGAAACACCCCTCAAAGGCCCACACTGTGAGAATGGATACGATTCAAGCATGTGATTTTTGAAATTAAAAAAATGTTTAAAATTTATATACACTGTGAAATATTATATTCTTATTCAAGTTTATTTTTATAAATAATCATGGGTTCAAACTTTGTAAATATTAACCTTTCGTAAACATATCTAAAGTTGTAACCTTTTATAAGAAACTAACTATTTAGATTTTGTACAACTCTGGCGGCCATTTTATCTTTTTGTTTATGCATAACTTTCACCATTTTAGTTTTTCCTATATAAGCTTTACTATGTTAGTTTTACTTGTAAATTGTATAAATGGTGATGAATGAGTCCGTGTTCAGGCTTTAGGTTAGATCCTACACGAATACAAAGATTGTGTCAGACAAATAAAGCCAAACACAACACGAACTAGAAAAACATGTCAGACAAAGGAACGTGAACACGACACGAACGTTTAGGTTGACACAATCATGACCCACTTAACCCAAACTTTTATTTTATTTTATACCATATTCGCACTCTAAAATTATAAGTATCCAAATACAAAATAACATACAAATTAATAATTACGTTTAAACTATTAAAACTGATACTCTTTGCTTTTTTTAAAGGTCGGCATAAATACTATGAGTTTAATTTATAATATAAAACACATTTACAATTTTAAAAAATAAGAGTTAAATTGGTCAATCCCTCAACTTACTAAGTCACCATAAACACGACCAATTTAACTAAAGAAATTCGACGGTTCAACGTGATATTAGCAAGAATCCATTTAAAACAATCCACAATATGTTAAATTGGTATTGGGGTTTCTTACTATGTAAGAATATTTTTAGTAACATTTACAAACTACTAAATTACTATCAAATAAATCCTTTATCTCCTCTTTGTTTGGGATTTAAGTATTGGATTGAAGTTTGGGTTGAGCTGAGCTGGGCTGGGCTATGAAAACACCGCAAGGCCCAAGGGTTTAGGTGGCCTCCTTCACTTTAATCACTTACACAAAAACATTATATTACTACCCTTTGCATGTTGAAAATTATAGGAAAGATTTAATCGTCAACATGTTTAGGAGCTTACCAATCAGAAGTGAGGAATCAGATATCTTATCGATATGGATTAGGGCGTTGAAGGCGACGACTGTCATTGTGTAAGGAAAAAGGGTGATGGGTGGAGAGGGGGAAGAAAAGAAAAGACAGATATGAGGTTGATAGCATGTAGGTTTTAAAAACTTCACCTCAATTGATTGAGAATGTGTCAATGATCTCTAAATCAAGTGGTGAAAGCCTTGTATTTCTCTTAAGAGATGCATGTTCAATTCTCATTTGTGCAGAATGAGGCACTGGTGGGCAATGATAGGAGACCTGAAAAGCCTGAGTTCGATCATTGAGCCAAACGGGTTTACTAGCAAATTAACCGTTGTGCCTATGGGCGGGTGGGTTACCGGGTTTTCCCTGGAATTGGTGGTGGACTCGGGTTAATCTCGGAGTACTCCGTTTGGTCCAGTGGGTGCTTCGAGAGTGCTCGGGATTAATTATATTGGTTGTTAAAAAAAATTGAATTGCTAATGTATTGATAAGTATTTACAACTAGGATTAATCACCCGCCGCGATGCGGCGGGGATCTATTCATGTGCGTCATATTAAACAAAACCCAAGTATTTGTTACAACCAATATTCCTAGTTATATCACCTAACCTATATACGAGAGATGTACAAAACGAAGCTATACCCTTTTCTGCAACCTTCTTTATCAGGTGTTACGCGACCGAGCACAATGAATGAAACTGATTGACTATAGCCCCTCATATAAACCCCAATACCAGGATCGGATTCCTTCACTGATCCCTAAAGGGCAAATTTGTTCGTTCATTGAGCATACTTGTAATGAGTACAATAATCTTTATTTTGGTAAAAAAAACAATTTTTTAAAAGCCACCTTATACACAATTTTATTTCCATCTAGATTAGCCACCAAACATCAAGAATACCTCGAATATTGACACAACTAAGAGTTACAATATAGACCGTATCCAACTTTTCAAACAGAACTAACCATTGAGGATTCGTGTAGTTGACGTAGTTGACCCAAGCGGCAGTTGTGTCAACAAATCCCTGCAAACACAAACAAAGCTGATGCAATAATAATTTTATATTTGTAACACATAACATTTTTAAGTACTTTTAAGTAGAAAACCACATAAATACTTATATATAGTTACTTATATATTGTGAGTGTGAGAAATTATGTAACTATATAACCATCTCATGTCTCTTAATTAAAACAATATCTATATGTATTTTCTATGAACTTAACGAAGATACTAATTTGTTGATTAATTAAAACAATTCAAAAGGTTAGTTAGTTTATCAAAGGGCACCCGCACAAAATTATTTGGCACCTATCAACCCATTTCAAAATGATCATCACTAAATGTCTAAATACTCATTAGATTCCTTTTATTTCCCTACAAATCATATCAGCCCAAAACCATTAAAAGAAATAAAACAGGGTATAGAATCACAATTAACGTACCTTAAGAATACCTTACGAATTCACGGTTTGTACTCCATTATTCGGCTTCGAGACTGAACCCGAACCACTGGTGCATGGCGTCCCGTTTATGACCTGTTCTGGCAGCCATTACCGTTTGCTATCATGGTTGTTTAGGCACCTTTTCAGCACCAAAACACCACATACACAGTTGTCAAGAATTCTGATTCGCTGTTGTTTCGTATGTCATTATTCAGCCTCGTAATCGTTCCCAAAACTGGACACGATCGTTGTTGCCCAGTTTGCCGCTCTTCTCTGGCAGTCATATGTCACCGTTGACTGCTGTGAAATGGTTGTCGATCTACATAGGTTGGGCAAAAACTTTAAATGAACTGGGATAAATTAAATAACCATTATTTGATATTTGCCTGAAATGATGAAAACAACATGTACCTACCTGATTCTTAGCGACTGCAGAATTTCCACCCAAATCATTTGCAAAATCAATCAAGCATAAAATTAGCAAAACCTATTTCATAGTAAATCAATCAAATGCCTTGGATTATCAGTTAACTTGAGACATCTTAATGCATCCCAAGCAATCAGTATACAAACCGAACATATACGGAACTGCCAGAACAACCGGTTAGCCATTTCTCCTACACCTAGCCTCGGCCTCACATGAGCCAATGACACAAGATAACAATTCAATTTCTTGCATTATACTATAAACTTAATTCAAAACAATCATTCGGCATCTGCTTCAACCAAAAACCAAAACAAAGCACCAGCTGAAAACAAAGGGCAAACAAAAAAAATCACCGCCCAAGACGAAGTCTGATGGTGCAGTGTGATGGCGAACAACGGAGACTAACCCAATCAAAGCAGCACCGAGATCTACGCAGGAACCTCACCAGAGGACGTCAATCACGTCTGAAGAACATATAAAAGAACATATCAAGTAATGAACATTCAATACAGAAGTAATTTCAAATCAAATCTTTAGAAAAATGCAGGCAATGCTATAAGACAATATCAATATAGAGTATGCATAGGTTGACTTGAGCAAATTTACATGAAATCGAAGCTTCACATTGAGTCAATCAAGATCTATCAATATATAAAATAAGACATACAAAAAAGAAACCAGAACTGCACACACCGTAATCTAACCATCAATTTGTCCTTTACCATATGCACAACTCAATCAAACAGAGTGGTGTCTCGACCGCCACCATCACCTACACACATAGGAAAAAAAACATCTTCGCCTCAACCCATCAATCTCAACAAAATTGGGTTTAGGTGCTACCATACTTGTTCAATCTACAATTTATGTAAGTAAACCAAAACCGTAAAACTTACTGGTCGTCGCCCGGTCGTTTCATTCTCAACACACAAATAAGTTGACTCAAACACTATAAAAGCAACTTATTAACTTTTATAAGTCATTAAGTTATAAGTTGCTCCAAAATAAGCTAACCCAAACACCCCCTAATTCGCCGGCCAGGTAACAATTCGCTGGAGTGGTAGAAGACGACCATGTAGGGTTGCATAACCGGCCATCCGTCTCACCTCTCTCTACAGGTGTGGTAAGGTGTTAAAGAGGGAAGTGGGGGAAAGATAGCTGGATGACGACGCGTTAGTAAAAGCACTGTATAAAAAATTACTTACAACACCCAAAAGCACAACAAAATCCTCAAGCATAATGTACAAAATCATATTACTTAACCATATTACTAATTGATAATTATTAATAATTAATATTATTATATTATGATAGGCTAGCGTCATGGAGAAAACTTTTAACTCTCATGTAGCAACCTAAACTTGATCTAAGTTAAACTATGTGCTCCAACGATATAGTGTTTTGAGTGATTCAAGTGATGGTTGCAAGTTGTGCATACAAATAAACTACTTTGTATTGATTACAAGAGGGTTTACAAGAGTATGTTTACAAGTACAAGTGAGATTACTTGTGATATTGTTGTGTGATTTCCAAATGAGAATCACCATCCCTATTTATACTACTCTAAATTCTCTAGATTATTCTAAGTCTAGATAATTCTTTACATCAAAATATCTTGGGCTGAATTCTAGAGATTTCTCCCAAAATATACAGCAATTCTAAGTGTTTTCATGGGTGTTCTAGAGCCTTCTTGGCTGATCTAGAGTCTTCCGATGGTGCCAAGATGTTCCAGCAACTTGTAGGTTGTTCCGGAAACTTCCGGGCAACCCTAGACGCTTCTTTAGTGTTCCGGAATCTTTCGGAACTTGAGAAAAAAATCTGTATTTAGGCGGATCGTGACTTTGTCCCCCACCTAAATTCACGATGCCTCGTCGTGGCGTTTGCGTGGTTGTTGCTTTGTTCTCACGATCTGCATGGCGGATAAAGGTTTACCTCGGTGCCTTGTATCCGTCTCCATGGTTGTTCCTTGTCCTTGATGAGGTACAAGGTGTTGAGGAATGAATCGGGAATGGCGTTTGACCTATCAAAGAATGCCATCCCGAGTACGATTTTGTAGTCGTCCATGGGAACGACTGAGAAAGTAATTGCCCTTCCATGTCCCGATCTTTGCTTTGGCGTCATAGGTTACGTCTTCGATTGTCTTGGGTTCCCCGCCAACAGCCTTCATCATTAGTCCTTCTTTGGTAGTGATCCGCAAACCAAGTCTTTTAGCCTCGTCCCGGGTTATGAAATTGTGACTGGCTCCGGTATCGATTAAGGCTTTTGTAACATCCGTCAAAAACCGGGTTAACCAAACCCGCTTCGTTTATTAACCGAACATCCAGTTAAAAATTTCGTTGCGTAATTATGACGTATTTTAATTTTAAACGATACATAATTAATAAACAATTTAGAATTTATAAACTATAGTTGTTAAAAAGTAAAAATAAAATAATTAAAAAGAAAAACAGGCTGCCGGGATTCGAACCCGGGTCAGCCGGGTGGAACATCAAAGACTTAACTCGCACACATCCAACCACTCCGCCACTTGTGTTATTTGATAATATATCGAAACAATTAATACATATAACAAAACTCGAAATCAAATCCAGTCAACAGCGCGCCCATTTCGCAGTCGCCGGAAAATCCGACGATTTCGCCAATTATCGACGGTTTCTTTTGACTTAACGTACGTATTACGTCGCCATCGGTTATAACCGATGTCTAGTTCCGCGACATCAGTCATAACCGCCGGAGAAAGGCTGACCAATGAATCGAGACTAGAAACAGACCCAATTCAACTTGATTCTTCCCTATAAATGCACACCCAAGCCTCTGGTAGTCTTTTTGCTCAAAATCACACCATTTCTCGAAGCAATTTCACTCACCGGAGATTTTCTGCAATCATCGGACTTTCGCCGGAAAACCGAGACTCACATCAACACGGTAAATACCTCGACTCTTTCTGTTTCATTCCATTGTTAGATCATTACTAACATCAATCCATCACCCAGAATCAATCCCAGACGACGTTGCCGGATATTCTGCTTTCGCCGGAAAACTTCTGAAATTTCCAGAATCACGCTGTGAATCGGTATGATCATCTAAACCTCCTGATAATCGTTGCTCAGTAGTTCAATTTCACATCTAATCAATCAAAACTGTTAATTGATCCGAACAGACGGAGTTCACAAAACAGAGCCGACGATCCTTGCCGGAGTTCTGAGGAAGACAATCTGTTCCGGTACATTCTTTCCCCAAACCCTCTCTGTTCATCACATTTCAATCACCTATAAGTTCGTTAACTGAATTTAACAAGAAACAGTTGAAAAATCGTTGTCTGTGTTTTGAACGAAGAAGATGAAGTCGGCCTATTGTATAAGATTAATTAAAACAAGACATATAAACGGGTTAGACACACAGTCCAGCGGTGGACTGTGTGCAAACAATAAACACGTCTCGAGTTCGATCCCTATCACGACCCTATCATCGGAAATAAAAATGTTTTTTTTAAAAACCGAACCGGGTTAACTCACTGTAAGATGATAAGCATAATAAAAATCAGAATATTAACCAGGTTAGACACACAGTCCAGCGGTGGACTGTGTGCAACACTAATCACAGGTCCCGGGTTCGAGACCTGTTGACGGCACCGGTTCGATACAATTAAAATCTTTTTAAAATAAATGAATTCTGATTAAATTAAATAGTGTATAAATATAATTAAAAACAGAAATATTTCGGGTTAGACACGTAGCTCGGTTGGTAGAGCTGCGTGCACGCGTACGGGAGGTCACCGGTTCGAGTCTCACCCAGCGCATACATACACACGGTCCGACCGGTCAACTGGTCAACGGTCAACTGGTCAACTGGTCAAAAAGTCAAAAACTTTTATTTTTTTTTATTTATTTATTTTATTCAAAAATCAATTAAAAATACTTAAAATAATATTTTTAAAGTTAGAAAATTTCTTTGAACTCACAAAAATAAACCTAACAATCCCATTAGGAACGCTAATTGAAAATACCAATCTCAAATGAGAGTTTATTTATTTATCGAACTATTATGTTATTATTTAGGTTAGTTCCCTTGTCGATTAAATCCGAATTCGTGCGCATCCAACATCATCAAGAGAACGCACCCAATGTGAGTGAATTCTTACAAATTCCCCTTTTTATTCATGTTTTGGGGTGTATCATGTGTCGCTTAAACTAATTCGTTTATTCAAACTCGTGCTATACCATATTATGATCTAAACTTAGAATGTAAATATTGCTTGTTGTTATGTATTACACATTGTCAAGTTGTATGCAAATTATTTGTTAGGCCCATCAGTTCCTCGTGGGAGACGAGTTGAACAAAACTCATTCATTAGGCCCATCAGTTCGTAGAACAACGCGTGCCTCAAAACTCATTCATTAGGCCCATCAGTTCCTCGTGGAGACGAGTTGAACAACGCGTGCCTCAAAACAATCTATTGTTGTATGTGTGTGCAATATTTAATATTAAGTGTTTTGTGTATAAATTTACATCTACATTTACTCATATGTGGTTATGCATTTTATTTTATAATCAATTCAATAAACACGTTTAAATGTTTTAATAGGATTCACTCGCCAACTTTTTGTTGATTCAAAAACCATTTTTACACATGATACAGGTGGACAGGATGAAGCCAGGAACACATAGGAAAGTGCCTTAGAAGAAAAATAATGAAGCCTAGAAAGATGTATAGAACATGTTGAACTTGTATGATATGATTGTATGAACTTCTTTAAATTGTAATAATAAATATGAAACATTATAATAAATGTCATGAGCTTTGACGAAAACCAATCATGCCCCGATCACCTTTTCCGTTGCGGGTCGGGGTGTGACAGCTTTTGCATGTTCTCCGTTATCTCAAGAGTTACATACCGAAGACCTTTTGGCTCTCCATTTGAATGACTACCCTGGGCTTTTCTTGAGGGGTCATGCACCATTTTTACCAGCTTCCTTTGGGTTAGATTTAAAGCATTGAGGACTTGAAGTTGCATTGCTCCTAGACGAGCCTCCTCGCTACCCTCGGCTTCATCATCTTCAGTCCTGATAAGGGTTGTTAACTTAGACTTCTTTGGCAATCGCGTGCATCGTGCGACCCTTCGCATATGAGGCATCCTCTTCTTGAGGGCTGGTTGCTGTTATATCTTGGGGTTTTTAAACCTTCTATCCTTCGAGTGTAACTTGGTTTTGCTCCCCCACCTATTTCATCGTCAGGTTCTTCGACAACGGGTTTACTTGGGCGTTTTTCCTTAAAAATCGATCAAGCTTTCGGCTACGGCAATTGTTGTAGCTAAATCTTGAACATTGCAACGGTCCAATTCTGTTCTAGCCCAGTATTGTAACCCGTCGAGGAAGTAGAAAAGGGAATCATTTTTCGATAGATTAGGAATTTCAAGGACTAGCGTTGTGAAATCTTTGACATAGTCCTTGAGGGTTCCAGTATGCTTGAGCTTTCTCAGTTTGCTCCTAGCTTCGTGCTCAGCATTGACCGGGTAAAATTGTTTCTTAAGCTCTTGGACAAACTCAGCCCAAGTGCTAATAGTGCACATACCTCGGGTGATGTCCGTGTGACGACGTCTCCACCATAACGCTGTCGTGTCCTTTAAGTACATTGATGCGGTCTTGATTTTGGTGGCGTCATCCTTGATTTGTACTCCACCCAAGTATTGTTCCATCTCCCATACGAAATCATCAACCGCTCGTGCTTCCCTTTTGCCAAGGAATGGGGATGGTTTTGGGATCTCGACTCTAGGAGTGAAGAGATCGGTGTTGGCTGAATGCACAACTACTTGCTTATTTTCCTTCACTTTAGCTTCCAGGTCCAATAAGCTTTGGTGACAATCACGAATGTTATTTTCTACCTCGTTCCGTAGCTTCGACATTTCCTCCTTGAACAATGCCGTAAGCTCGTGGCGCCAAACGCTCATGAGAGACTTGACGTCGTCCTTAAAAGCTTCGAAATCAGTTTCCAACGTTTGTATTTGTTGGAATGCATGGTCAAGTTGAGCACCCAATCCGGTGACTGCTGCCTCGATGTCGCCAAGGCGCTTGTCGAAATGTTGCCTCTAGTTCTTTCTTAGTTGTGCGTTTTTCATCACCTTTTGTTTCGGTTACCATCCCGAATGAATCGTCCCGCTCTGATACCACTTGTCACGGAGTAAACTTTTAACTCTCATGTAGCGACCTAAACTTGATCTAAGTTATGTGCCCCAACGATATAGTGTTTTGAGTTATTCAAGTGATGGTTGCAAGTTATGTATACAAAGAAACTACTTTGTATTGATTACAAGAGGGTTTACAAGAGTATGTTTACAAGTACAAGTGAGACTACTTGTGATATTGTTGGGTGATCTCCAAATGAATCACCATCCCTATTTATACTACTCTAAATTCTCTAGATTTTCTAAGTCTAGAGGATTCTTTACATCAAAATATCTTGGCTGAATTCTAGAGATTTCTTCCAAAATATCCAGCAATTCTAAGTGTTTTCATGGGTGTTTTAGAGCCTTCTTGGCTGATCTAGAGTCTTCAGATGGTGCCAAGATGTTCCAGCAACTTGTAGGCTGTTCCGGAAACTTCCGGGCAGCCCTAGACGCTTCTTTAGTGTTTCGGAATCTTTCGGAACTTGCGAAAAAAAAATTGTATTTAGGCGGATCGTGACACTAGTCTAAGATAAACATGAGTAGCTAACTTTGTTGCAAAGTAGACTAGAATTAGGATAAACAGAAATAACAAACTAGATAAAATAATAATAATTGCATCGAGCAACGATGACAAATTTGTTGATTGTAGAACAACAATTTTGGATATGATTGTAGACCAAGATGAAGATTTTCGTCTCTCTCCATCTTTCAGATTTTTGAGGTATCGCATATGTCACGGAATAGTTGACTTTGAATGTTAATGTTCCCCCTCTTTAAATATATATTATTCGGTTTTCACATATTTTCTTCTCACCTTCTTCATTTACGAATTGGCTTGAGCTTTTTATGAGTTGAGTTCAAACTCAAATTTTAATATGTTAAGAATTTTCGAGTCGGGTTAAGTTGACTTGTCTAGTTTCGAAGGCGACTATGAGATGAAGCTAGCTCGACTAAGCTTGCTCGTTTAACAACCATGTATGTGATACTAAGGGAAACGTCAACCCTATATGTGTGCGAGTACCTTTCGTAATAAAAAAAATAAAAATCAACTACAATACAAAAAAAATCAAGATATAGAGTTCGTTTGCAAATGAAATAAAAGAAATAAAAGTGAATGAAAAAAAGGAGCACGTGTTAAGGACTCGTGTTCAACATGGGTCCTTTAAAACATATTGCAAGTCACCTTAGAGACAATTCTATCTTCTAGGGTACAACAAACGAAACAACGTGTAGTGCTGGAGAATAATAACAATAATAACAACACGATCCAACTCCACGTATTGCAAACGTGGAGGGACCTCATGACCTGCGTTAGGCTAATCGAAACTCTTGAAGCCCTTTTGCCTCGGAGATCTGTTACTATCGTTGGTCTTGTATTTGTTGTAACAATACCTATGTATTCAAGAGATTGCTCAATGGTGTTATTAGTTAAGGTAGGTTAGAACAAAGGACCCAAGTGATAAAAGTCTGACTGGGCTTCTGTTTGTAGTGAGGTGGCTTGAAACTAAAGGTGATCTTAACTTTTAGTTATCAAGAAAAATTCTATGGTTGCATGTCTGGTTCCAAAGTAAGACTATGTGGAAAAGGGTGTGGTCAGTATGGATAAGTGAACGGGGGTGGAGCACCACCTTTCTTAATTGGGTGTGATTGAGGTGTTGTTAGTGGATTAGCGAAAGTGACTGTGGGCGTGGGACCATTAGACCGTGGTGTGTGGGACGTGAGTTGGGGTGGTGGTTTGGGTTCAACGCCGGCTGCTCCACTTCGGGTTGGCGTTGGGCATAGCGTTGCCCCTTTGGTGTGGGGTTTGTGCCTGGCATGGGGTGATGTGGCTGGCTTTGGTTGGTTGGTTCGATCTGAGCCACCCAAAAAAATCCACATAGCTGGCCACGCCACACCACACCCCTAGTTTTTAGTATTACCTTGTGGATCTTACCCTCAAGCACGTGTCCAACAATGCCTCCAACGTCCACATTCCATAGTCTTAGACGATTGATTTGCAAGAAAGGACAGAACCGTTGGTCCAAAAAGATACAAAAAAGTCTATAAAGAAACAAGTTTATTCTATAAATACTAATCAAATTGTTATTTCTTTGATTTGAGTTTGTATGTATGTATGTGCTTTTTCATATAATTCTAAACAGAATAAAAGGGGAAACAAAATATAAACATAGATATTAACCTATATCTTAAAGTGAAATGTCGGTGCTCTATACATGAGCCCGACTTTTGCCCTTTAACTTCTCACTTTTACATGTTTGGTCTGTTTCTCTACGAGTTCTCTCTTTTTCTATGCTAATAATCGCTCTCCACTATCTTACATCTCTCATCTCTCTTTCTCTCATCATCTTCAGGGATATGAGAGCAGTGACTCTTTATCCATCATCTAAAAGCCGTTTTATTTGACGAAATAGGTTATTTTCGTTACAAATACGAGACTAGCTATGAAATTGTAAACCCTAATTAGCGTTTCGTCGCCATCGAGTTCGTCGTGCGGGAATCCCTTTGACTTCTACCATCTTTGTGAATAGTATAAAAAGGTGTAATTGGTGCTGGCCTGCGATTGGCAGAGCAGATTACAGAGAGAACAACGCGGGTTTATACTTTTTCCCCAATTTCAGTTCATTCTTCTTTTAGTTGTTCGTTGTTTTTGTTTCAATTAGGTTTTGCAATGTCTTGCTTGAGCAACGTTGGCCGAACCGAAGACCAAATACAATCGCAATCCAATTTGATTTCGTAACAAAGGAAGAGATATGAACAATTGTACATATGCATGGATCTTATAAATGGGTTGTATTTAAAACTCACTACTCAGCTTTCACCTTAGATTATGTAAAATATCAATGAAGAGCTCAAGTTTTTTTTTTTTTTTTTTTTTTTTTTTTGTATTATCTCTATAAGAGTTAATTTAGATTATGTGTAATCTTTGATGAGTCAGACGCATTAATAAAATAAGTGCAAATAAATCGGGTCAAACTCAAATTTCATACAAAATGCGTTAGCTAATGAACATAATCTCCTAACGGTTGTTACATTGTAGCAAAATGGTTTTTTTAATCATATTTAGCACATTAGTTACCGATTAAAGATGGATAAAATGATGTTTCTTGGTCAACCCAACCGACCCTTTTTGGCCCAAATTAATAATTACCAATTTTGACCGATTATGTAGCCGTTTGAGTTAGCATTACTTAGTATCGTAGATAATAGCAGAGTGATATCTGGTAAAACCTATAACATAATTGTCAACATCTATAGTCGATTAATGTTTGTTTTTACTTGATTTATTCTGTATGTAACCAATATAGAGTATATAATTTTGTGTGTGTTTCAAAACAAATGAAGTCTAAGCTATTGATTTTGGTAAATTTGCAGGTTATGTCACCCTTCTAGGAACATTATTCATCATAAGGAGAATGTTACATGATGAGTTTGCATTCACATCAAGTGAGTTTACGTTATATCTTACATGTTTCTTGCCTGATCACTCTAACGAAGGTGGTTAAGTAATTACTAATAACGACTGGAAAACAGGAGTTGCAGCAAAGGATTGGGATTTGATTGCAAAAAAAGGAAAAAATAGGTGAGTATTAACTTTAAATAAATGAGGTTAGTATTAACTTTGATTACAATAACACACAAATTTGAATATAATAAAAGTTTATATTGTTACAAGATGATCTTGGGTTTGGAATAAAATGATACAGGGTGCTTTATGCGTTTTGAATACAATTTGGGTGACTTTTGACCTGTTTCATTCAAACCAATTTTTAAAATTGATCGATTTGACCCATTGGTGATGAGGTATAATCCAAATCAACCCATCTACCTTATACGCGTTGAAATTTGCCACCTTTAGAATAAATCTTGGGTCGTCGACGACTATGAATTCACATGTGTAATATTTAGAAGTTGACAAAATGTCCGTTTATTCTGATTTCAGTGTTGGGTAGAGTGACATTCTTCTAATTATCTGATGGTGTTGATTTGGGTCTAGATGATTCATCTAATTATTGTTAAAAATAAAAGATATCAAAGATTGCGGGATCAGTCAAGCATCATCTCCCAAGATTAGCAGGGTCAAAGACAGCTAGTAAACAGCTGTAAATCCAGCCGTAAACCAAGCCTGTCTACTATATTTAGATTACGGTTTTGTGTATAAATTGGATACCTTTCTTTGTAATGAAATATACAAAAATATACACATCAATTCAGTGTTTTACGAATCAACTTTCTAACATGGTATCAGAGCAGTGTCGTTCTTGACCTGTTCATCATTTACCTTGCTCATCACTTACCCAAAACCAATCATCCTCTCAACCAAGCTGCCATGGCCGAAGCCGGTAACTTGGGAGAAGATCTATCAATCCAAATCGCCAATCTGCTCAAGAATGGCCTCAACCCACAAAACCGAAACCCAAAACTGTCCGATAACCTTCAAATAAACCTCAAGCTCAACAGCCAGAATTATGCTCTATGGACCCGGATGATGAGGGTTGCCATAGGCGGTAAGTCAAAAGCCTTTCTAAACCATTTATCAACCAATCCACCAAACCAAACCAGCGAAGAATATGAACAATGGGAACAAGACTCATGGCTCATACAAAACATCGAACCAACCCTCGCCAGCAATCTAACCGAATTTCCGACAGCAAAATCGCTGTGGGATGCCCTGGCTATAACATATAGCAGTGGGCGTGACAAGCTCCAAACCTTCAACCTACATGTCAAGGCGAATGAAATCAAACAGAACAATCTCTCCCTAGAAGAATTGTGGATTATACTCCAAGGAGTATGGGGAGAAATTGATCGGATTGACCCAAACCCGATGATCTGCCCAACCGATATCCAAGCATATCATAAAATCAGGACGGAACAGAAACTGTTTCAGTTTCTAAACGCTCTCAACCGGAAATATGACCCTATAAAAAGGGAAATACTCCGGTTAGAACCCCTTCCAACCGTAGAAACTGCATACGCCACTGTCCGCAAGGAGGCTGCTCACCAGAACATTCTGGGAACACCTCTCAATGACACACAGGGTATCACAGTGGGTTTAATGGCCTCTGAAATCGAAGGGTTAGGGCTTGCATCAAAAGGCTACCGACGGACCGATGTAAAAAGAACCGGATCAAGTAACAAAGATGACAAAACTCATCTCAAATGTGATTATTGCGGCATGACAAAGCATACCCAGGAACAATGCTTCAAACTCGTCGGGTATCCGGAATGGTGGTCGGATGGCCATAAGAAGAGCACAAAGGCTACGGTGAAAGAAAAAGGGAAATCATCCAGCACCGGCACCCGAGATGTCACCGGAGATGGAAGCCGGAGCAGGACTGGTTTCGGCGGAATGGCTGGTACATATGAAGAAGAAGAAGACGCTACAGGTAACGGGTTTGGGGCGCACCCCTCAAACCCTTGTGGTTTTAACCAATATAAAAAACCCAACATGTCACATTTAGTCCCTAGAGATAAGGGAAATGCTAATATGGCCCAAGAAACCCATAAAAAACAAAAACGGTGGATCTTCGATTGTGGCGCGACCGACACAATGACTTATGAGCTGTCGGATATTATTTCAACAACCAAACTAGAAAAAACGCATATTCAAACGGCAAACGGAGGAATAATGGATGTAAAATCGGGAGGGACTATTGAGATTTCACCCACAATAAAAATCTCTAATTGTCTTTATGTTCCCTCGTTATCACATAAACTGCTTTCCATCAGTCACGTCACAAAAGAACTCAACTGTATTGTCCTAATGTACCCTACGTTTTGTATTTTACAGGATATCAGGACGGGAGCGATCATTGGGCGTGGCACTGAAAATCAAGGGTTATATTATGTGGATGAGGTGACTCAAAGTGGTGCTGTGATGTTGACTCATGGGACATCGGAACGAGAAGCTTGGCTATGGCACCGAAGATTAGGTCATCCTTCTGCAAATTATTTACATATTTTATTTCCAAAACTATTTCCAGTTAATTCTATGTCACATTGTGAAACAAGCGTTTTAGCAAAGAGCCATAGAAAAACCTTTAAACCCAATAATACTAAGGCCGTGCCATTTTCATTAATCCACTCTGACGTATGGGGTCCTGCCCCAGTTCTTGGGGGGCAAAACCTTCGTTACTTTGTGATGTTCGTTGATGATTGTACCCGAATGACCTGGGTTTATTTTTTGAAAAACAAATCCGAAGTCTTTGAAAAATTCACTATGTTTTACGCCATGATCCAAACACAATTTCAAACAAACATCCAAATATTCCGATCCGATAATGGCGGTGAGTTTGTTAATACCTCGTTTAAATTGTTTTTCCAAAACAAGGGAATAATCCACCAAACTACATGTCCAAACACCCCAGAACAAAACGGTGTCGCCGAAAGGAAAAATCGCATTTTGCTGGAAATGACACGAGCTCTCCTAATCGAATCCCAGGTCCCGAAATATTTTTGGCCTGAAGCCCTTGCTACCGCTACCTATCTTCTCAACCGACTCCCAACAAATATCCTAAAACTTAACACTCCGTTACACACCCTTTCAAAATTCTTCAAACTACCCTCAGTTCTTACTCTTCAACCACGAATCTTTGGATGTACTGCCTTTGTTCACATACCTAAATCAGATCGAACCAAACTTGACCCTTGTGCTGAAAAATGTGTCTTTGTTGGGTATGGAATGAATCAAAAGGGATACAGGTGTTATAATCCAAAAACACGTCATATGTTCACTACAATGAACTGTGACTTTCTTGAAACCGAGTATTACTACAATTCCCAACTCAGTGGTCAGGGGGAGAAGGAATGTTTAGACACACTAAGTTGGTTAAAATATGTTCCCTATGTACCAACTACAGAGTCACCAGAGTCCAATTTCAGTTCCACTGAAGGTCCTAATGTTCCTCCTAACCTGGTGTCCGAGGTAAGTAATACTCATCCTATTCAGTCTGGTGATACTTTTGAAGTTTCTAATGACGGCGAAGTCTAACCATGAAACTGCCACAGAACAAGCGGAAAATTTGCAGGCAGATGAATCCAGACAAGAAGAACCACCATCAAGATATGTGTTACCCCCTAGAACAAACAGAGGGATTCCTCCGAAACGGTATTCTCCTGAAAAAGAACCAAGAAGATCTAGTTATCCTATAGCTAGTGTGGCTAACGGAAAGTTCACTAAGGAAGCCAAAGCATTTATCTCATCTGTTTATTCCGAAGAAACTCCTACAAACGTGGATCAAGCCTTAAAATCTAAACATTGGAAGGAAGCAATGAAAACAGAAATGGAAGCCCTAATCAAGAACAATACTTGGGAAAATGTACTCTCCCATTGGGAAAGAAATCCGTGGGGTGTCGTTGGGTCTATACGATTAAGTATAAACCCGATGGTACAATTGAGAGATATAAAGCCCGACTGGTAGCAAAAGGGTATACCCAGACACATGGGATTGATTATGCTGAAACATTCTCCCCGGTTGCAAAAATGAACACAATTAGGGTTCTTTTTTCGATAGCCGCAAATGAAGGGTGGCCACTTCAACAGTTTGATGTAAAAAATGCCTTTTTACATGGGGACCTAGATGAAGAGGTATTTATGGATGCTCCTCCAGGATTCACAAAAGAGTTCAAAGTTGGAGAAGTTTGCCGTCTGAAGAAGTCTCTTTATGGTTTGAAGCAATCCCCCCGGGCTTGGTTTGGCAGATTTACGGTTGCTATGAAAAAGTTTGGATATAAACAGAGTAATGCTGATCATACCTTGTTTCTAAAAAAAAGAGGAAAATTCGTAACCTGCCTAATTATCTATGTAGATGATATGATCATTACAGGGAACGATAAAGAAGAAATGGTAAAACTAAAAGAAAACTTGTTTGCTGAATTTGAAATGAAAGATTTGGGCAGGCTTAAGTATTTCCTCTGAATTGAAGTACTAAGGTCAAAACAAGGAATTTTCATTAGTCAGAAGAAGTATGTCTTAGACCTGTTGGCAGAAATTGGAATGATCGATTGCAAACCAGCAGATACTCCTATGAGTGTAAACCAAAAGCTTTATATGGAAGAAGGAGCAAAATTAGCAAATAAAGAAAGATACCAACGGCTGGTGGGAAAACTAATATATCTCTCACATACTCGTCCAGACATCGCCTATGCTGTAGGGGTAGTAAGTCAGTTCATGCACCAACCTCAACAGTCACATATGGAAGCAGTTTGGAGAATTATTAGATATCTCAAAGGAACAGTAGGTCACGGAGTCCTGTTTCAATCACATGGACACCTAAATGTTCAAATCTATACCGATGCAGACTGGGCAGGAGATAAGGGAAATCGGAGGTCAACAACAGGCTACTTCACTTTAGTCGGGGGGAATCTTGTTACTTGGAGAAGTAAAAAACAAAAGGTGGTTGCTCTTTCAAGTGCAGAAGCTGAATTTAGAGGTATAGCTCGAGGTTTAACAGAAGCCATGTGGATGCGAAGACTCTTAGCTGAGATTGGTTTTCCGTCAAAAGAAACAAGTAAGATTATGTGTGATAATAAAGCTGCAATTCAGATTTCAGAAAACCCAGTACAACATGATCGAACTAAACACGTGGAAGTTGATAGGAACTTCATCAAAGAAAAATTGGAAGATGGTACGATTGAACTACCATTCGTTCGATCAAAGGATCAGCTTGCTGACATTCTAACAAAAGCGGTTAACGGGAAAATTTTCAGCGATTGTTTGGGCAAGTTGAATTTTGGAAATCCGACTATTCAACTTGAGGGGGAGTGTTAAAAATAAAAGATATCAAAGATTGCGGGATCAGTCAAGCATCATCTCCCAAGATTAGCAGGGTCAAAGACAGCTAGTAAACAGCTGTAAATCCAGCCGTAAACCAAGCCTGTCTACTATATTTAGATTACGGTTTTGTGTATAAATTGTATACCTTTCTTTGTAATGAAATATACAAAAATATACACATCAATTCAGTGTTTTACGAATCAACTTTCTAACAATTATCTTTTTTAAATATATATATATTTATAAGGACCACAGATTCTAATTATTGCATTTTGTTTCTTTTATTTACATGGTAAAAGAACGTATATTTTGTCAGATGGAACTAACAAAGATATTTTTTAAAGATGGAAGACATTTTGACTTGCAACAATTTGTTTTGATTCGATGGTATTAATTAACTTAGGTTGTGTTTAAACCGGCCGCAATGAACAAGTGGTACATTTTCTTTATCTTTTTTGTCCAACTTTTGATGTAAGTTTTGCTCGGCAACCACATATCTATCTTTCCATTTGGTTTACGTTTCAACATAGAATTTGTCGGGGGTAAAATAGAATACGTTTTCATCTGAAGGTATGTATTCAGTTACTCTATGTTTCGATGTAAATTAAGTTCGGAACGACATGGGTACGCCGCAATGTGCGGCGGGTAAAAATACTAGTATATATATATATATATAAATTATGCTAGAATTTTGGTTACAGATTTGTGAAAGAAAACTGTACCAAGTTAAAGAAAAAGCCTTCAAAATTAATAGGTAACTAGCAATAAGACCCATGTGTATTGCGGCGCAGGTATATCGCAAATATTGAATGGACTGGTACAAACGTTATGTGATATGTAACCATATGAAAACGCACGTTTTGACAAATCTAATTGAACTTAATGTAACCTATATAAGCATTGCGATTGGATCAAAACGTAAAGTGAATCAAGTTTATACCGTACCATCATAACGTATAATATGTGACTTGACTCATACATAGAAAACATTAACAGGTGTAAAGGAAAAACCGACACGTGTAATCAAAATAGATTAATTAGAGCTATTGAAAATGGGGTAAAAGCACAATTTGACTCCACTCAGTTCAAAACCAAATTTACGAAACTTACATAAAAAACCACAAAAAGGTATTATATTTGACCTGACTCGTTTTCCAAAAAAAATTACGTTGAAACGTAGAACAACTTGAATTTATACTAAAACGTAAATTAAAATATGCATGCAAAAATGGTTTTTGCTAATCGAAAAGTACTATTTGACCTGACTCATTTCCAGAAAAGGTTTACGTTGAAACGTAGAGAAAATCAAATTTATACCAACAAGTACATAAAAATATGTATGCAAAATTTAGTTTTTTAAGTAAAGGAAATATAGAGGTAAACTCGAAAAAATTATTATTAAATAACTTAATAGATTAAAAATGTTCGTAAAGCGTCCCAAGTAGCACCAATGTCACACCACTGCCAGCGACCACCAACATCAGAAAATCTAACTGGAATAAATAAAAGGGGGGGAAAATAACATCGGATGAAAAGCAAACGTAAAATCAATGAACCATGGTGTGTTAATGCGAAGAATTTAAAGCGAAACGTAAAAGGTAGAGACGAATAAATAAGTGATGTATGACTCGTGCGTTGCGACGAATTTGTCAAACAATGAAAAGTAAACGCTGATGGGCATGTTTGTCACACCCTGACCCGCAGTAGATATGGTAGTCGGGGCATGATTGGGTTTTCACCAAAGCTCATGACATTTACTATTATAAAAGTTTCATATATATTATTTTCAATTAAAAGAATTATTCCAATCATCACATAATCCATAAAACACAAAATGTTCTAAACAAGACATTCAAGTAACGCTTTATTTTTCTTTTAAGGCCCAATCCTATGTGTTCCTTGCTTCAACCTGATCACCTGTATCATGTGTAAAAATAGAGATTTTGGTTAACAAAAGTTGGCGAGTGAATCCCGTTTAAACATTAGAAAGAATTGATATATTTATTAACTTAATAAAATGTGCATAAATCATATATGAGCAACGTATATGTAATTCTAACCACAAACCACATAATCATCTAACAATGTATATGTGAGCACGAAAAGCAATGTGTTGTGAGATCAAGGCTCAATCAAATAGAGCCGATCTTAATTAGGCAACGCGACGCTCTACCCGTATGTAACGGGGAACAAATGGGCCTAATGCGAGCTTGACTGAAATGAGAAAGTATAACCACAATTAACAATAAACAAAATATCACATAGCACGTTAGTTCATATAGTGGTAAAAGCACGAGTGTTGAATAAGTAATATAAATGTAACGACACATGATACATCCCAAAACATGAATAAAAAGGAGAAATTTGTAGGAATTCACTCACAGTGGGTGCGTTTTTTATTTGATGAAGAGCGCGCACAATTTAAAGATACCAACCGACAAGAAAGGCTAACCTAAATATTCATGTAATAATTCGGTAAATATATTTCTTTTACTTAAAATTAGTATTTTTATTTAATGAATTTTAATAGACTTTTAGATAATTTTTATTGTATTTGTTACTAATTTTTATGCTTAAAAAGGATTTATTTAATTATATATTTTTATGGTTTTTAAGGGAAAATAAACAAAAAGTTGAACAAAAAATATACCCCTTTTTGGGTTGAACCGGGCGGTTTTGGCAACGTGTGGGACTCGAACGCGTGACCTCTCGTTTACGTACACGCAGCCCTACCAACTGAGCTACATGTCTAACCCGAAATCTATCCAGTTTTAATTATATATATATATATATACACACACATACTAAGTTTAACCTTAATTTGATTATATTTAAAAAGGTTTGGTAATTTCAGAAAAACGTGTAACCGACCGGATTCGAACGTGTGACCTAAGCTTCGTGTTGCACACAGCCCGACCAATTGGGCTGTGTGACTAACCTGAAGGATATTGTCACACCCCGACCCGCAGCGGAATAAGAGTCGGGGCATAATTGGGTTATCACCAAAGCTCATGACATTTACTAATATGTTTCATATTTAATAAAGTCAAAGTAACATTTTCAAATATCCAAACGTGTTCATACAATACAAAGAAAATAAACCAAACATAACAATCCCAACTCTAAATCATTTTATTCTTCTAGTCCAATCCTACATGTTCCTAGCTGCTGTTGGATCACCTGTATCATGTGTGAAAATGGGGGTTTTTGGGTCAACATAAGTCGGCGAGTGAACCTTATTAGATAAACATTTATTAATGAATTACTTGTTAGTTTATCAATGAAAAATTGTGCATAATCATAAATGAGCAAATGTAAATAATCAAGCAGTGGCAAAATAGCAATCACAACTATAACATACAATAACATATGATAGCATACATTAACATACCAACAACATACGATAAGTAACATAAATGAACTGTGTGATCAAGGCTCAATCAAACGGAGCCGATCGTATTGCATGTACTGAAAATGAAAATGTCTGTGCGATCAAGGCTCAATCAAACGGAGCCGATCGTATGTGGGCACGCCAGGTTCAACCTCATAATGAAGTGGGGAACATGCTCAACGCTCATAATGTAATGGGGAGCGGCGGCCTATGAAATTGCATGTACTGAAAATAATAACTTGCATCCAACAATAACTACACAACAGAAACAAACTGAATACACATGTTCATGATATGATGTATGCACAATGGTTTAATTATAATATATATAACAAGACACATGATACACCCCAAAACGTGATTAAACGGGGAATTTGTAAAGATTCACTCACATTGGGTGCGTTGGATTGGAGATGGTGAGATACGCACGAGTTGGATGAGCGGAACAACGAGTAATACTAACCTAAATAATAACGGAAAAATATATTAAATGAGTGGATTTTATTAAGGATTTTAATGAAATTGTTAGATATATTTTTGTGAGTTTAAGGCTATTTTCTATCTTTAAAAATGTTATTTTTAAGTATTTTTAATTGATTTTTAAATTAAATTAAATAAATAAAAATATATAAAAAATTGTTTATTTTGCGTTGACCGTTGACCGTTGACCTGTTGACTTGTTGACCGGTTCGGTCAATGAAATAGTTTGCGCCGGGTGAGGCTCGAACCCGAGACCTCCCGTACGCGTGCACGCAGCTCTACCAACTGAGCTACGTGTCTAACCCGAAATAATCTTGTTTTTAATTATATTTATATACTAATTCGGTTTAACCAAAATTCTTTTAATTTCAAAAACATTTTAATTCAATGAACCGGTGCCAGTGACGGGTTTCGAACTCGCGACGTATGACTTAGTGTTGCACACAGTCCACCGCTGGACTGTGTGCCTAACCTGGTTATTATCTCGGTTTTTATTATACTTAATAACTAACTGAGTTAACCCGGTTTAGTTTTTAAACAAAAAGGCATTTTATTATATAAGGAGTGCGTGTATCAGGGATCGAACTCGGGACATGCGTATATGTTTTGCACACAGTCCACCGCTGGACTATGTGTCTAACCCGTTCATTTTACTGGTTTTAAATAAACTTATAACTTAATTAACTTCGTCTTCTTCATTCAAATTTCCGTCGACTGAATCACTGATCCGTTTCTTGTTTTTACGATTATCAAACATTCTTAAGGTTAAAATAAAATGACAGAAACGGTGTTGGAAGTAACATACCGTAGGAATGATATATCACAGAATTTCCGGTAATTGCTTCGGCTCTGTTTTTATGCTCTTCAACTGAACAAGACAATTAACTGTTTTGATTAGTCAATCGTGGAATTGAAGTGATAAACAAACGTTAACAGCGGGATTGAAGGTCCTTACCGTTTCACAGACGGAAATAAAAACTTTCAGGAAATTTCCGGCGAACTGGAATTAGCTGAATACAGCGCCTGAATTCGATTTTAATTGAGAGGTTTAAGCTAGAAATAGCCTAACAATTGTTGAACTACAATGATATTGAAAGATTTACCGTTTGAGGATGAATACGGTTTTCCGGCGAAATTTGCAGAAAATTCCGGCGAGCTGATTTAGGCGTTCTGATGGTCTGAAAATGTGACGAAAGTGAAATGGGATGTTGGTATGATATTTCTGAGTCGCGAGAGTGGTCTTGAGTTGAAGTAATCTGGACTTGATTATTTTTCGGTTATAAAAACCGATAATGATGAGACTTGATGCTCAATCAATTCCGACTTGATTAAAAATCGTCGGTGCATCGGTTATAAACTGAATGTGAGAGTAAATAAGCGATTTGACGATTGATTTGCCGATTTTCGTTTCTCAGTTGGCGCAACCGGTTTAACCGAGTTTGTGTATAAATCTCATTTGTTTCCTAGAGATAACAGAAAACACAAAGTGGCGGAGTGGTGATGTGAGTGTGTGTTAAGTCGTTGGAGTTGTTCTGGCTGACCCGGGTTCGAGTCCCGACAGCAATATATTTTTTTTATTTATTTTGTTTTAACTTTTTATCAAATATAATTTTTATCGTTTAGTTTATTTATTAATTATGTATCATTTTAAATCAAAATAATCATAAATATTCAACGTGACTTTTATAACTTAATATTCGATTACAAAACGGAGCGGGTTTTGAAAACCCGTTTTTGACAAATGTTACAGATATGAGATTTTAATTAAATTTATACACTATCTGGACTATTTTATATATTAGTTAAAAAGGTTCGGGTCATATAAGGAATTCGGAAACGTGTGTGAGACTCGAACCCGGGAACAAGTGTTTCAAATGCACACAGTTCACCACTGGACTCTGTCTCTAACCCGGTATATTTACCGATTTTAAATTCCTCTATACACTGACACTACTTCATCTTCTTCATTATGAACTCACAATTCACATATCCGATTGTTAATCCGATAAAACTTGTTGGATTAATTGTTACAATTACTAAATAAATAATAAGAAAGTGAGAAGGATTCAAGGGAAGTTTATACCGAACAGGGGAGAGTGGCTTTGATCTCTCCGGTGAAGTTCCGGCCAATCTTGGAATTCCGGCGAGGTGCAAATAAGGAGACAGTAATCGTAGAGTCATAGAGTGAGTATGTGCGAGATCAAATTGGGTTTCTGAAGCCTCTATTTATAGAGAGGGAGGCAGTAATATGATTTAATTGTTTCAGTTTCAATCAAGAGTTATTGGCCAATGATTTCGTAACTGTTTTCGGTGAATTTGACTCAAAGATTGAGTTGAAAACTCAAGATTAAAACGGTTTCACACGTTATTTGCAAAAGAAAAACGGTCTTGGGTTGATTTGCTTGAATCAAGCTCCGACTGTTACAGCTCGGCGCTTTTGAAAAATTCGAATTCGAGTGTTGTTTTGGTATTTAACTTATTTGGTTTGTGATTTTATCAGATACGTGTGTCTGGTGTAGTGGTGTGTTGGTTGTTTGATTCGGGTGGAGACCCGGGTTCGATACCCGCGGTCAACACCTTTTGTTATTTTATTTTTATTATTTAGATTTTATTTATTAACCTTATTTTTAACTTTATTATTTTGTTTTTCATTTAATGCTAATAATATAACGAACTTTAAACGTTTAACATAAATGCGTAACGAACATCATAACGTATACTTGAGTTACAAAACGAAGCGGGTTTTAGAACCCGTTTTACGACAAATGTTACACTGTCAAACGGGAAAAATAGATGAATAAACGTTGAACCCCACTGCCCCACACGCACGTTTATGGCGTGTTAACTCGCAAAATTTAGAATCAAACATAAAACAGAAAACACGCGAAAGATAAAAGGTATGGAGGACCAAAGTTGAAAATAAAAAAAGTGTTGGGGTTAAATTGAAAAATATGAAAAGCTTTAGGTTAAAGTTAAAAAATCAAAGGGGTTAAAATGCAAAATATAAAAACCTTTAGGTTAAAAGTGAAAAATTATTTTTTTTAGAAACTCACAATGAAGGGGGTACATCACCATTAAGCAACAAATTGTTACTAATTTATAGTGTGAAAATATGTTTAGTACTTTAGTGTAATGATGAAACTACCCATGTTTTATCATTAGTTTTTTTAAACGGTCATTAGAATCAATCCCGAGCATTTTCAGGGCACCCCCTAGACCAAACAGAGTACTCCGAGAGTAACTTGAGTCCACCACTAATTCCGGGGAAAACCCGGTAACCCGCCTGCCTGTAGGCACTACGGTAAAATTACCAGTAAAACCCGTTTGATTCAATGATCGAACCCAAGTTTCCCTAGGTCTTCTATCATACCCACCGGTGCCCCACTCTGCACCAAGTGGGAATTGAACCTGTATCTACCAAGAGAAATACAAGCCTTCCACCACTTAATTTAGAGATCATCGACTTAATACGAAACACTGTTACAAAAATAAAACCATAAAACTCACTCTGCACCTAGTTTTCCTAGGTCTCCTATCATTAGTTTTTAATTGAGTTTGCCTTAATACCAAACACTATTACAAACATGAAACTATACAGAACTCAATGTTGTAACAAAAAAAGTTAGTACCCAATGTTGTTATTTTGACAGAACCACTAGACTAAATAGTGTAACTAGCTCTTATAATTAAAACCTAACAAAGGTCCTAAATTCAAACATGGGCTAGATAAGTATTTAAGGATTATTAGTGTAAATTGAAGTATTTGTTGTTAAAAAAACCAAAATTTGATTTTATGATTTCATGTGTAGTGGGGCTTGAACTTCAAATAATGTTTCAAAAACCGGTTTTAAATCATACCGTCTAAAATGATTTAACCGGTTGAATCGGATTGTATTGGCCGGTTCAACCGGGTTACTAGTTAACCCTATAATTTCATAAAAGACAAATGTATCTCAAAAAATAATCTAATTTCTATTCGAGTTTATGTAACTGGTCATGGTTTTATCTAAAAAATACATTTTCTTGTAAAATATTTAGCATTTTTAAACGATTTTTATTACTTATAAACAATATTATATTGGACGAGATGAATAACAGTTTCAACAGTGATGGAATATTAAAATAAAAGGCATTTTGTTAATTACCCGAAATATGCAAGGTCAATATTACCTTTATATCGTATTTTATTAAAATTTAAAATTAAATTTTAAGATAATGCAAACCGATTCAATTGTTTGAACCAATAGAACCGGATTTACCGCCTGTACCATAAGACATACCATATTCGGGTTTTATCGGCCTTTATCGTACTGGACTTGTGTCAGATATCCGGTTTAACCGGTATAACCAGCCGGCTCATACCTGTATTTAAAACATTGACTTCAAGCCCCTCCCTTTGGCATTATCCGACATGTGGCTCATAGTTAGCAAAAAGGCTTGAAATTAGAAAGTGTAAGATTAAATATATATTATTCATTATATTTAGTCATGTAGCCATTATAATCATTTATATTATATTAGATCAAAATATATTAATCCTATTATATAATTAGTTGGTAATTGTTGATGGACCATATTACCCTTATTAACTAATTAGGGTTTCCTTCTGGGTGTATATAAGAAGAGGATTAGAGAGGTTTAGGGTTAGACACTTACAACAACATCACTAAAGCCGCCCACCTCTCTCTCTATAACTTAAACCGAATTCATCCCTAGTTTGGTTCTTACCATCATAACCTTACACCCTAAGGAGGAACCAGATCATATTGACAAAGATGTCAAACTCCATGGCTGTGTCTCTGACTGGATTCTCTGCTGGCATGTCTGCCGTCACATGTATTTCTTTATGTTTTCCATTATGTTTAAACAGAACTGATCAACATGTGGTATCAGAGCATATGTTGATAAATCAGTTCTGTTTTTAAATCCATTATTCTGGGATTATAAAAAAATCTGGAAAACAGAATTTTGAAAAATCTAATAATAATCCGAAATCACATAACTTGTGAATTAATATTTCGGATTTGATGCTTAATGGTTAAAACTGTTCCGAAATCAAATGGGTAATATTATTGTTCCGAAATCATCATAATGAACTAAAAATCCCAGATTTCGGATTTGATTATTTAAGTTTATGTTTTAGGGTTCATCTTATGTTCTTATGAAATCGGAAAAATCTTATATTTTGGAGTTAAATGCGGATCATTAAGTGTTTTTCCCAGTTTTGATCTATTTTTATTTAACAAAAAATTTTGAAATCTGTTATAAATTAAACAGATATTATTTTCGAAATATTTTAATATATTTAGATCAGCATTAAAATAGGATAACTGATCCCATAAATCCTTAATTTTCGAATTTCAAAACTTATCACAACTAACTTCCATTATTAGAGATTTTGAAATCTGCAGGATAAGTTTCGGACTCATCAGAGACTTATCCGAAATGCCCAAATTCGGACTCATAAGATTATCCGAAATGAGCAATTCGGACTCATCAGAGTCTTATCCGAAATAAGCAATTCGGACTCATCAGAGTCTTATCCGAAATAAGCATTTCGGACTCATCAGAGTCTTATCCGAAATGAGCAATTCGGACTCATCAGAGTCTTATCCGGAATGAGCAATTCGGCCTCATCAGAGTCTTATCCGAAATGCCCATATCGGACTCATCAGAGTCTTATCCAAATGAGCAACTCGGACTCATCAAAGACTTATCCGAGATGACTAACTCGGACTAACTTGAGTCTCATCCGAAATGACCATTTCGGACTAACTTGGGTCTCTCATCCGAAATGACCATTTCGGACTAACTTGGGGCTCATCCGAGATGACCATTTCGGACTAACTTGGGGCTCATCCGAGATGACCATTTCGGACTAACTTGGGGCTCATCCGAGATGACCATTTCGGACTAACTTAGGACTCATCCGAGATATCCATCTCGGACTAATCCGGAACTCATCCGAGATGCCCATCTCGGACTAATCTGAGTTTCATCCGAAATCCAAGATTTTATCAGAAATCTCATTACTAAATTAGGCTATTTTTGTGAACTAAATTTCAGCTCGGGGCTCCGCCGCGAACCCCGTGCGGGGACACGCTGTTCCCCTGCACCCCTCAGCGAACTCACCGCGGGGTTTGCTATTAAATAAATGGTTTGCTATTAAATAAATGGTTTTGTAAACACTTAATTAATTAAAATAAGATAACTTTTTACAAAACCAAATAGCTTAACTTGAATGAGCTTCTGATGTATCACTTCTGCCCAAAGGTGATTTGATGCGTCTATTTATTGTTCAAGTATTACAAAAGCTATGTTAATTGTGCATTATATACGTGAATGTCTTATTTCTGGCTAAAGCTGATCTAATTGATTCATGTCTAGCATACTTAACAAGTGCATAATTAAAGTGGTTGTCTCATTTCTGGCCAAAGGTGATTTGTCACAATTACTTTGCACACATACTTAGGTGATTACACTTCTGGCCAAAGCTGATTTGTCTTCATTTAAGTAGAACTTTTAACTAAGTCTATTATTTTGATGTTAGTAATAGACAATATCACAGCTTCATAATTGAAATGGTCATTACTTATGCCTGCCTTAGAATAATTTGCCCTTAGATCACATTAAGACTTCTTTTCTTAGTATCATAACTTGCTCATATTATTTCCACTGTCAGCACCCAATTGCGGGATTCCACCATTGACTGGTGATAACTTTGCTGCATGGAAAGACTCTCTCATGCTAACTCTTGCTTTGCTGGACTTTGACCACGCTCTACGAGAGAATAAGCCTGAAGACCTTACTCCTCAGAGTACCGCTGCTGAGCAGCTGGCTCATGAAAAATGGACTAGGTGTAACCGCATGTCTCTCATGTTCATGAAGCAGTCCATAAGCAATGCAATTCGAGGAGCCATTCCTGATTCTAAAGATGCTAAAAGCTACTTGGCTTCTGTGGAGGAGCAGTTCAAGGGAACGTCTAAAGCACACGCTAGTACTCTTATCCTCAAGCTGGTGACGACTAAGTATGATGGGAGGAGCGGCACCCGTGAACACATCATGATGATGAACGACATGGCCCATAAGCTCAAGGGATTAGACATGGCGATTAGTGATGGTTTTCTTGTTCATTTCATCATGACTTCGCTTCCTTCGTCCTATGAAGCATTCAAGATCAATTACAACACTTAGAAAGAGAAATGGTCGATGAGTGAGCTGATCGCTATGTGCGTGTAGGAGGAGGAGCGTATGAAGATGGATCGAACTACTGATGTTGCACACTTTACTACCTCCATCTCTAAGAAGAGGAAGAACACTTATCCAAGGAGGGATGTTTCTAAGGTCGAAAAGCCCAATCCTAGTACAAGTGCGCCTTCCAGCTCTAAGAACTCCTTAGGCAAACCCTATTGCAAGTTCTGTAAAAAGACAGGACATAAGCAAAAGGAATGCCCTGACTTTAAGGAGTGGCTGGCTAAGAAAGGTAACGATTTTTTCATGATACTTGAGTCCTATAATTTAAATGTTCCTGCTAATTCTTGGTGGTTTGATTCTGGTGCTATGACTCATGTCACTAACTCTACTCAGGGATTCCTTACAATCCGGAGGCTGGGAAGAAACCAAAGAACACTTAAAGTGGGGGATGATAGAGAATTAGAAGTGAGGGCCATAGGAACTTTACAATTGTTTATAAAAACTGGTTTATGCATTAAACTTTATGATACCTTACATGTTCCTGAGGTAACTCGGAACCTTGTATCAGGACCAAAGTTAGACATAGACGGTTTACTCATGGTCATCGCAAATTCTCTATTCTCTATGATTCTGTGGTTTATGGTACCAGCATTCTGGATGGTGATCTCTGTAGATTAGAACTAGATGATGACTTTTCCAAATCTTTGTTGTCATATAATATTAATGAATCACTCACAAAGATGAAACAAAATCGAGACTTAGAGACTTCATCCATGTTGTGGCATCAACGTTTAGGCCACATCTCAAGAGAACGATTAAATCGACTCGTAAAGGATGAAGTCTTACCTCCTCTCGATTTTACTGATTTTGGAACATGTGCCAAATGTCTTAAAGGTAAAATGACATTAGCGAATAAGAAAGGTGCCACTAGGAGCTCTAATTTATTAGAAATCATCCATACTGACATTAGTGGTCCTTACCAAATCGCTGGCATAACAGGACATACTTCACTTATCACTTTCATTGATGATTATTCTCGTTACATGTACTTGTACCTAATTAAGGAAAAATCTAAATCTCTTACAACTTTTAAAGATTATAAAACTGAAGTTTAAAAACAACTAGATCGTAAAATTAAAATTGTGAGATCAGATAGAGGCGGTGAATATTATGGAAGACATACTGATGTGGGTCAAGCTCCTGGTCCATTTTATGAGTTTTGTAAGGGCCAGGAGATTATAAACCAATACACCATGCCAGGTACACCTCAGCAGAATGGTGTCGCTGAACGAAGAAATCGAACCCTTATGAACATGGTGCGCAGTATGTTAGCCAACACTAATTTACCATTATTCCTCTGGACTGAAGCGTTAAAAGCAGCTGTTCATATACTCAATAGAGTTCCTTCTAAGTCTGTCCCTAAAACTCCTTACGAACTTTGGACAGGAAGGAAACTGAGTCTTAAATATATGAAAGTATGGGGCTGCATTGCTGAAGCGAAACTTTACAATCCTTTTCTAAAGAAACTTGACCCTAAAACAGTTACTGCTTCTTATCGGGTATCCTGATCACACTAAGGGTTATCGTTTCTATTGTCCTTCCCATGTAACCCGTATTGTTGAAAACAAGCGTGTCGCGTTCCTGGAGGATTTTAAGGTCAGTGGGAGCAATACCAACCCTTACGAAGAATTGTAAGAAGTACAAGACGCGGGGGGGGGGGAGATTCGTCGCTTACCATTACTCCGTTTACTCCTCTTGTACCCAATGCAACAACTGCACCTGAAGCTACTGCACCAACTGCAAATTTACCTCCACATCAAGAACCCATTATACCTCATAACGAAGGCACATCAAACGCTCAGAACCAAGACACCGCTGAACCCGATAATCAACTCAGAAGGTCATCCAGGCACAGAAGGCCTACAAATTGGGATGATTAGGTTACGTACCTGACTGAAATGGATGCTGGGAAGCTCAATGATCCTATCTCTTATAATGAAGCCATTAGCAGTGATCAGTCTTCTGAATGGAATAAAGCAATGAATGACGAGCTTGAATCCATGAAGAAAAATGACGTTTGGGATTTGGTAGAATTACCCAACGGTGTCAAACCCATAGGATGTAAATGGGTATTCAAAACAAAACTAGATCCGAATGGGAACGTTGAACGCTATAAAGGGAGATTGGTTGCAAAGGGCTACACTCAGAAAGAGGGAATTGATTTAGAGCTGCATCAGATGGACGTTAAAACTGCTTTCCTTAACGGAGACTTAGACGAAGATGTTTACATGAAACAACCTAAAGGCTTTAAACCTGAAGGTCAGGAGCATCTAGTCTGTAAGTTGAAGAAATCCATTTACGGTTTAAAACAAGCATCACGTCAATGGTACCTTAAGTTTGATGAAGTCATGAAGAGGCAAGGTTTTATAAAGAATCAAGTGGATCAATGCACCTACCTCAAGATGAGTGGGAGCAACTTTACTATACTTGTCCTTTACGTAGATGATATTCTATTGGCAAGTAATAGTTTAGACATGTTGCATGAGTCGAAGCGGTTACTCTCGCATAACTTCGACGTGAAGGATCTCGGAGATGCTTTTTACGTCATTGGCATCAAAATTCACCGAGACAGACACAAAGGGTTCTTAGGATTGTCCCAAAAGGCTTACATAGATCGTGTCCTTACTCGTTATAACATGCAACAGTGCAAGCCCTCAGTCGCTCCAGTAGTTAAGGGAGATGTTTTCGGTTCATTCCAATGTCCGACAACAGAGGATGAAAAGGAGCAGATGAGCCAGATACCTTACGGGTCAGGAGTCGGGAGCCTAATGTATGCTCAATTCTGTACTCGCCCAGATATCGCTTATATTGCTGGAATGCTAGGCCGTTATCAGACTAATCCTGGCCTAGATCACTGGAAAGCAGCTAAGAAAGTACTTAGATATCTGCAAGGGACGAAAGACTATAAACTGACTTATAGAAGAAGTGATCATTTAGAAGTGGTAGGATATTCTGATTCTGACTTTGCAAATGCAAAGATGACAAGCAATCCACTTCGGGCTATATCTTTATGTTAGCAGGCGGACCTATCTCATGGAAGAGTCATAAACAACAGTTAACTTCAACTTCTATAATGATGGCAAACTATATTGTTGTTTATAACGCAACCTGTCATGGAATGTTGCTTAGAAATATGATTACTGGACTCAAAATCGTTAATTCCATTTATAGACCATTGAAGCTTTACTGTGATAACTCAGCTGCCGTTAGTTTCTCGAACAGTAACAGTTCGATTGGAGCTGGTTTATATCTTGATACAAAATACTTGTTCGTACGTGAACGAGTTGAGGAAAATAATCTTTGTATTGAGTATATTAGTACTAAAAATATGCTTGCGGATCCGATGACTAAAGGTCTCCCACCTAAAGTTTTCGAAGAACATGTTTCGAATATGGGATTTACTAAAGACCTTATTTAATAGCATATTGTACTTACTTATGTTTTAACTAATGAAATTTCCTCAGTTTGATTTTGTATGTCTCTAACATATGTTTTGCCGGTGTAAAGACATATAGACAAATATAAATACAACTCAAACGCTAAAGGGCTTATTTACATATTTTGATCATAACTGTTAGGTTTTAAATTGAGGCTGTAGTATGACTAATGGGGGTCCTGAGTTGAATGATGATTCAACGGCTGTATTTCTCTGCTACGTAGTGTTAACTCCTGATCAGGCTTATTCTAATACTCATGATAAATGATTACTCGGCTAAGTGGGAGAATGTAAGATTAAATATATATTATTTATTATATTTAATCATGTAGCCATTATAATCATTTATATTTATTAGATCAAAATATATTAATCCTATTATATAATTAGTTGTAATTGTTGATGGACCATATTATCCTTATTAACTAATTAGGGTTTCCTTCTGGGCATATATAAGGAGATGATTAGAGAGGTTTAGGGTTAGACACTTGCAACAACATCACTAAAGCCGCCCACCTCTCTCTCCATAACTTAAACCGAATTCATCCCTAGTTCGGTCCTTACCATCACAACCTTACACCCAAAGGAGGAACCAGATCATATTGACAAAGATGTCAAACTCCATGCTGCGTCTCTAACTGGATTCTCTGCTGGCATGTCTGCCGTCACAGGTATTTCTTTATGTTTTCCATTATGTTTAAAGATAACTGATCAACAGAAAGAGGTATAGTAAAGCTTAAACTTCAAATCTACTTGTAATAATTAGATATTATAATTGAATTAAATAAAAAAAAACAATCATAAACATTCTCTTTTTATCAGGCGTTTTTTGGAAACTTCCAAACTCAAAAGCCAAATTAACACCTATAGAGGCAGTGTTCTTTTGTAAATAAAGCATTTTTGTTTTTTCCCATCCACACTCTTAACTCATTTGCCACTATAGATGATGTAACGTTGATGTATGTATGAAGTTTCAAAGAGTGTACACAACTCTTTCTTATTAAATGAAGTGAAGATCAAAGAAGACGTCTCCACTGATTACTTTGTAATAATGATTTGAAGTGCGTGCCAACTAGTGGCTCTCCACGTTGACATTGAAGACATATCTGCCCACCTCTCACATCTTAGTGTGAACATTGCCCCTTGTTTACACCAGTGTTACATAATCAGCCTCGTGCTTTGAAAGGTCACGTTCACATCCACTTTTAAAATTTAATGTGGTTACAAAAAAGCTGATTTTGGGTGTAATATGAATCGACTTATCTGTTATGCAAATGTTTGTGGCAAGCTGAAGTATGTTTATGTTACATACGAAAATCATATTTTATAATTTTTTTTACCAGTGTTTCCTTTTTAACACATGTACTGATTTACGATCACTATTGGTACTAGTGTACTACACATTACAAGCGAGTATTGGATATTAGATAACACTAAAAGGAATACTTCTTTGTAAATACTTCACTATAGTACTAAACACTTTTGTCTATACTTATATCATGTAAATAATTATCACGCTAAGAAGAAAATAAAAAGAGTCTTGTGATTGTAGTTTATAGAAGATATATTTTTGGCTAACAAAAAGACACCAGCATTGGTTACAAATATAGATATATTGATATCAAATCCGTCTAGTTTTCAAATCTTCAGAAAATAGCTCAAATCTTTAACTACATAATGCTACATGGTGTCATGGTAAAATCACATGTGTTAGGTTCTAGAACTCTGGGACTGAAGCATCAAATATATGTAATGATCTATGATAGTTAACTGGGTTTAACTATGTTAGTTTGTATTAGTTTTAGACCTTTATATAAGCTAAGCTTATGTTATTTTTAGGGTTAAGTTTTGGGTAGACAATTAGGTTTTCTCTAGAGAACCTACATCTTGTACCAGACGGTTTTGCTTGTTCAAGTAATAGAATCGTATGCAAGGTGTTAAAGTGAATTCGTATTGTTCTTCATCATTTATGTTTTTCCTGAAGATCATCAAGTTTAGATTCCGCCCATCCTTGGTGATTGTGTGATATCAGTGTTAGATCCGGATTCACGGGACTTACAAGTGGTATCAGAGCCTGTTGAACCTGTTTTCCAGGCTCAGATCTGATATTACAAGATTCTGTTCGGTTTTTGCTGAAGAACACGAAGAAGATTCAAGCATTTCGGATCAACATTCAAGGATTTTGGATTTTCTGGGTGAATTTCGGATTGATTTCGGATTAATCTGCTGCATTTCAAATAAAAATCTTGAATTTCTGTTAGATTTCGGATAAATCTTCAAGCATTTCGGATTTTCTTCAAGGATTTCGAATAAATCTTCAAGGATTTCGGATAATCTTCAAAGATTCCGGATTCGTAACTGTTCCGAATTCGGATAGACTTTCATTCTGGATTACTGTTCCGGATTCTGACTGTTGCTGTGTATCTGATAGCATTCCGGTTTACTATTCCGGATTTGGTCTTCATTCCGGATCAGGGTTTCATTCCGGACTAGATTCACTATTTCGGATTCTCTCATCTCGGATTGCATCTCGGATCACTGTTCCGAATTACCATCTCGGATTGTTAATCCGAGTTACTGTTCCAAATTTGGCACTGTTCCGAGTTGTACCAAAAAAGGTGGAAAGTTAACCAGCTGACGTAACCGGAGTTAAACGTTTTCATACACAGAATTTGATCCTTAGACATTCTTGACAACCCGGTTGCACATTTAGACTCGTGTGATTTTTAGGAAAAAAAGAGGCACGAAAATTCCAAAAATCACCATCGAACATTATATATCATCGGAATCGTATCGTCGAGACGAGTCTAACGGTACATTTTGGTAAAAACAGTTTTCGGACATTTTTTATCGTGTTTACCGGTGGGTTTTCGATTATCCGAAGATGTTTGCAGCCCAAACTCAGCATTCGAGCCTGCGGGATGAAGTGAAGGAAAAACTGAATGAGCTTATCGGAGATTACAATGTTGATCTGGTTGCTGACTATGTGATGCGTTTGCTTGACCGTGGAAGGCAAAAAAAGGATGTAAGGAATGATTTGAATAGCTTTTTGGGTGATAGCAAAGACTCTTTTGTATCTTGGTTATGGGATCGGTTACAATCAAACCAAGATCTCCAAGATCAATATGCAAAATCAACTGAGTCTAATCCTGAAGAAGTGTCTGAGCAGAAACCTCAACCACAGCAAGCAAGCATCAGTAGTCCAGCACCCCAAACTCGACCTTAAGCCCAAACTAACGCTAACAAATCTAGCTCGTCCATTGACACAGTCAACTATCTTTTGTGCACTGAACCTTGCAGGAATAGGGTTGCTCAACTCCGATCTCTTAATTCCAACATAACCGGTGAATACAACAATGCAATGGCTCAGTGCATCAGCCTTCGAGAAAGCAACAAGTTACTCAAAGATAAGGTTGAAGCACAAAAGAAAGATATAGCTCAGCTCCACCTGGACGTAAATCAACAGAAATGTTGGGTCCATGATTACAAAACCAGATTAGAATCAAAAACCATGGAATGCGACTTGGTAAGAGTTGAGCTAGGACTTCTTACTGGAAAATATCAACAAAATGAAGTTAATATAAAGAAGTTTGATACATCCAGCAAGCTTGTTCAAGACGTGTGCAATGTGCAGCTGGCATATAAAGGGAACAAAGGGAAGGGTTTGGGATTTAATCAGGTTGCCCCGCCGTATAATCACAACTACACAACAATGCCTGAAACCGACGAAGATATTGAAAAAGCACAACATATGGTGTACGGCAAACCAAGTGATTATACTCCAGACGCACGGGAACCATCAGGTGCTGTTGACTCTTCCAATGATTCTGCTGATGAAGACAGAGCTGAAGTGAACAAGGCTCCATGTGCGCAAACTGAACAATCTGAACCTTCTGCTTCTGATGAAAAGGTTCAGAGCAAGCAAAAAGAGCAGAAAAGAGCAAATAGGAGACGAAGAAAGCAGAAGTCCAACCGTCAAGGACAATCTCGCTTTCCTAAATCATCAGTGGCCAGCAATAGCCCTCAAAAGGCTAATGTTGTGAAAAATGCTTTTATTAAGCCGGTCATTAATGGCAAATGTGAAAATATGCTTTTGACCGTGCTAGCAAAGCTTTTGGAAAGGTTGAGGAGATTTCTGAAAAGGATTTGCAGTCTAAACAAAATAAGAAAAATCAAAAGAAATCTTCACAACAGAGAAGGCCCTTGCAAATGATACAGACATCCAAATTTCTCCTCGTCTGCAAGAAACGTGCAAGGATATCAAGCACAGAACGGATCAGTTCATCCTTCAAGGCCTGCAAGAGCAAATCAAGCTGATCAGAATGCTTTACATGTGAAGAGACAAACGTGCTTCAATTGCGGCATTCCTGGTCACATTGCTCGAAACTGTACACTTGGTCCCCATGTTCCGTGTCACGCTAAAAATCAGAAGGTTACACCAAAGAATAACAATCATTCCAAGCCGATGAAGGTATCATCACCTAAGGCAATGAAGAATGTGAATTCCAAGGTTAAACCATCTGATGGGGATTGGAATGTTGCCAATAACAAACGCAAGACTGTTCAGAAACAAAAATCTGTTTCTAAAATGACTAAACCTGAAACAGCCAAAGTAGCTCAATCAAAGGCAATTACCGCGTTTGTTAAACTGAAAAAGATTTGAAAAGCCAAACCTAAATCCAAATCAGCAGCAACATCACCAATCTTCGAAACAAAAGGTGACTTGTGTCTTAAAGAAGTGTCTTATTTTGATGCTTCAGGAAAACCCAGGACCACGATGGCCTGGGTCCCACTGTCTTACTAATCTCTTTATTTTCTCAGGAATAGCCAAGGAGGAGTTGTTGACAATCTCTGGAGTGTTGATAGCGGTTGTCCCGGACATGAAGGATAACATCTCACAGTTGCAAAAAGGTTCAAATCTTTACGATTATGATGTTTCCTTTGGAGGAGATGAGGTAAGAAAAGATCAGCGAAAAGGTACAAATTTGAATTTCTTGCTTTAATTTTGAAATTGATCAGTTTTTAATCTAATGACAGAACAGTTAAGCAAAAACAACTAAAATATTTTCCTTTTCCTTTTGTTTAAAACTTTGTGCATATGTTTTCTTTATTAGGTAAATTTGTGCATAAAGTATGATGCACAAATTTAGGGGGGAAGAGGGCGATATAGGTATATATGTATTGTTTGAGGGGGAGAAAATTTGAAAAATACAAAAACATTATTTGAAAAACAAAAATAAAAAAATAAAAAATAAAAAGTCATGGGAAGTGAAATGAATATTCGTGATAAAGGGCGTGTCATGCTGAAAAGACTAGGATCTAATGTGATATGTCGGTAGGCTTACGCTCAAAGTGATTAAAAGATACTAATTGATATAAACATAACGAACTATGTATCTTGTGGGTAACATACCATCAGCGTATGATTTCATGGTCTTAAATCTTGCGTTGATAGAAAGCCAACATCTGAGGTTTCGGGTCTTTATGCTGTTGAGTCATCTGGGAATATCTTGGCTGCCTTCTGTTGCATCCAGATTATATGCAGACCTAGGCACAGTTAGGATATTCTTAAAAGAGCCAAAAATAGGCCAAAACCTTAAAAGAAAGGAAATCTCATCATGAGAAAAATCCATGAATTCAAACATACCAAATAAGGTATTTGCCTAACCCTCGCCAGATACTATTGGTCACTTTGTTGTACGGAAGTACTGACCTGTTCACCAATAGTCTGACGTTGTAAAAGACAAAGGATGATCTTAGTATATTCACCTGCTACGATGAATCGTTGTGCTTACCTTGATCGCGGGGGTATGTCATGGTATGGGACACACGGATATTATAGTATAATACTACCTTAAGCATATCACAAAGTTGAAAAATGAAAGTTGAGCGTTAAAGTTTAAGTGGACAAACATATTGGCAATCATTTAGACCAGTCTGAATAAGTTCGCACCGAAAAGTGTTCCTTGGTCCGCTTGAAAACGATTTTGATCCCATTGCAATTGCATAGTTGTAATTGTTGAGTTAGTTTCTTTGTTTATTTGTGTTTCTGTTTATATTCTTATATTTTAAAAAAATAAAAAAAATAGAAAATTCAAAACTCAAAAAATAGAGTGCGTTTTGTTTTATTAAAAATTATTAACCGTTCTTGAAGATTTGACTAATCATCTAAAGATGAAAGAAATTTGAATTCTGATCCGAGTACAAGTATTTGGAAGTAAACAGTGTTCATGTGGTACTCTCCCTGTTGCATAAGAATGTTTTGCTTATAAATTTCTGAGAATTGTTCAGATCTTGATTTAAATCAAGAAACAGGGATTGCTGAAATTGAGATGCTGTTAATTGTCGACAAAGCATGAAGTGTCACAACAGCAAAGTGCACTTGAGTCAGAAGAACCAGATTCCAGTGATCGTCTGACAGTGATAGTACATTTGAAGAAGTACCTGAGAACCTGCTTGCTTGAAAGAGAAAGATTGAAGAAGAAAAGAGCTGCTGAGGTGTAACATCCGTCAAAAACGGATTTACCAAACCCGCTCCGTTTATTAACCGAACAGTCAGTTAAAATTTTCGTTGCGAATTAAATGCCCAAAATAATTTTAAACGATACATAATCAATTATTATACGGGAATATATAATTAGTTTTTGAAAAACTGTTAAAAATCGCAAAATAAAAATATTTTGGTTCTGCCGGGTTTCGAACCCGGGTCAGTACCGATCCAGCAAACAACTTAACACACAACACACAAACCACTGCGCCACTGATGTCTTTTGTTAACCATTAAGATCATTTAATTGATATCATGACTTTACAAATTCAAAACCGGCGCCCAAAAGTTCAGTCGTCGGAAATCCCGGTAATCTCGCGAAACTTAACGTTTCTTTCAGTTATAACGTAAAACATAAACGCTACATCGGTTATAACCGATGTCTGAGTCCGCGACCAAAGTTATAACCGCCGGAGAAATTTAAACCAATGAATCCAGTTGGAAATCGGGCCAAGTACATCGACGATTTGCCCTATAAAAACCACGTCGAACTTCTGCAAACCTTTTCGCTCAAACCAATCATAACTTAAGGATAAAGCCAATGAAACTTTGACAAGAGTACGGTGGATACGCCACTGGTACTTCCTATATATAAGTATTCTTGTCAAAGGATCAGAAGCATTATCTGGCGGTTATAAGAGGTTCCATGTGTAGACTATTAGAGTAATTATTGTTTATTGTTTTCAGTATATGCATTTGCCGAGGCCGCAGCTCCCCATCCATGAGGTTGAGCTTGTTCACCATTTTATTATGCGGTTGAACTGTGGCGTGCCCGCACGATCGGCTCCGTTTGATTGAGCCTTGATCGATCAGTTTATTTTACATTTTCATTACATGAAATACGCTCGGCTCCGTTTGATTGAGCCTTGAGCGCACAGACAATTTCATTTTCAGTACATACAATACGTTCGGCTCCATTTGATTGAGCCTTGAGCGCACAGACATTTTCATTATCAGTATCTTGTGGTTGTGGTGTTTGTAGTAGAGTCGCATAGAACTAACCATAACTTGCGGATAAAGTCAATGAAAATTTGACAAGAATATGGTGGATACGCCGCTGGTACTTCCTATATATAAGTATTCTTGTCAAATGATCGGAGGCATTATCAGGCGGTTATGAGAGGTTCCATGCATAGGCTGTTTGTGTGATTGTTGTGGTTGTGGTGTGTGTTTGCGGATCATATTCAACATGGACATGAACATAAGAGGAACCTGAAAACGTTTTAGATACATGAACCTTATGCGTGCATATATAAGGGTTGTCAATAACAAGTCCCGTTTAATTTCATATCGTTTATTTTATATTTTACATATTATTGTTTTAAAATTTATAAATACTACAAGAAATCTTGTCTAGTACAATGGAACTTTGCTGGCGATGTATGTCAGTTGGTATAGGCCGCTTTCCCGACGACAAGTCGTCCGCATACGGAATGAAGAAAAGTTTGGAGCTATCTATCGACAGTATAGGGGTGTTTTATTTTATTTTTTTCTTTTATTCCATATTATTAAATTATTAAAAATTGAAAAAAGTTTTACCGTCACCGACGAAATGTTTTCGATATAGGGGTGGTTTAGTTTCTTTCCTTTTCTTTTATTTCGGTTTATTAAATCATCAAAAAATGATTTTTCCTTTTATCGACGACATGTTATTACACCATGAGATGTTTTATTTTTCCCTTTTATTTTATTTGACATTATTAAACGATTAAAGAGAAAAATGTCCTGATAATTCATATGGTTTAGTGAAATTTCATCTATAGTTCTTAATTTTCTAAAATTACAAGTTTAGTTCTCAATTTTTGCATTCTCATTTTTCATTGAGTCCCTGACGTGAATAAGGGTTAGCTTATCTTAGTTAAATCAAGAGTAATTGCACAAAACATCCTTTATGTTTCCTCAAACTTGCAGGTTCCAGCCTTAATGTTTAAAACTTGCCAAAAACAACCTTTACGTTTATTTTTGTTGCCGGTTCAGTCCTTTCTGACTAACCAAGTTAATTATCCTAGTTTAATTCCCTCACATGCCTAACATGTGAGGGTATATTTGTCACTTTAGGTTTGTTTTTTTCTACAAAAACCCTTCTCTTCTCTACTCACACACAAACACACACAGACCATTCATCTCTCCTGCCTTCATCTACCACCACCACCACACACGCCACTACCTCATATACCACCGTCCACCTGCCACCACCACAACCAACAACCACCGTCAAGCACCACCGCCCCCTGTTTCCTGCCGCGAAGCCAAGCACCAGCGCAAACCCTAGCCCCCACTCCAAGAACCCACCCCCGTCGCAACCACCACCACCTTCGTCGTCCACCACCGCCAAGAACATCAAAACCCACCACCGCCGTCGTCGTTCGATTTGGGGGTTTTGTTTGAAGATGAAGAACATCAAACCCACCACCGCCGATCTCTCTCTTCTTTCACTCTCTCTCTCTCTCTCTCTTTCCCTCTTATGCAGGTCTGTGGAGGTGGTGGCGGAGATGTGGGGGTGGAGGTGGTGGCGGAGATGAAGAACATCAAACCCACCACCGTCGTCGTCGTTCGATTTGGGGGTTTTGTTTGAAGATGAAGAACATCAAACCCACCACCGCCGATCTCTCTCTTCTTTAACTCTCTCTCTCTTCTTTCCCTCTTATGCAGGTCTGTGGAGGTGGTGGCGGAGATGTGGGGGAGGAGGTGGTGGCGGAGATGAAGAACATCAAACCCACCACCAACGTCGTCGTTCAATTTGGGGGTTTTGTTTGAAGATGAAGAACATCAAACCCACCACCGCCATCACACCACCGCCATCAAAACCCACCACCGCGCGGTCTCCTGCCGCTCCCTCTCTCTCTATACGGTCTCTCTCTCTCACTGATCTCTCTCTCTAGATCTCTCTCTCTTCTTTCTCTCTCTCTCTACGGTGGTGATGTATCAGGTAGCGGTGGTGGTGGTGGCAGTTGAAGATGATGGTGGCGGAGTTATTTGGGGATTTTGGGGGTTTTGTCAGAGGTGGAGGTGGTGGCAGAGGAGGTGGTGTCGGAGGTGGAGGTGCTGGCAGAGGAGGTGGTGTCGGAGGTGGAGGTGGTGGCCTCTAGCCGCTTGTTTTGATGACGACGACAACTAGGGTTCTGATGGTGGCATGTTGGTTGGTGGTTCAGATGGTGATGGGTTTGTCTGGGTTGAAGATGGTGGTCGGTCCGCTTGGCTGTTGGTTCAAATATGGGTTCAATACATTGTAGTCGGAGATTACGGGATAAGTCATCGAAGGAGGTTGTGTACAGGTCAGTGAACAACGGGTTTTTAGTTTTGATAATGTGTTTTTTGAGGGTTTTATAAGAAGAGGAAACAAAACGATGAATATACCTCACAAGGCATGTGAGGGAAATAAACTGAGATAATTAACTTGGTTAAATAATAAAGGACTGAACCGGCAACAAAAATAAACGTAAATGTTGTTTTTGGCAAGTTTTAAACATTAAGGCTGGAACCTGCAAGTTGAGAAAACATAAAGGACGTTTTGTGCAATTTACTCTTAAATCAATGTAAAATGACAAAAATACCCTTATTATTTATTTAAATATAACCTAACCACCACCCCCACCTCCACCTTTATTTAAAGTTATGACGTGAACAATGGGTGGACCTCACAGGTTTAATATTTTGAGAGCAAGGTCAATTTTGACATTTCACACTCACTTAACTGAAAAAGCTAACCTCCCATCCACGTTAGGGACTATCGGAGAAACGAAAGTGCAAAAGTTGAGGACTATAGCTGTAATTTTAGAAAGTTTGAGACTACGGGTGAAATTTTATAAAGCACATGGGCTATCTGAGCATTTTCTTGTGATTAAAAATAAAAAAATGGTTTTACCGCTGACCACCACCGGCCGCTACCCACCGTCGAATTTATTCATTCTTTTTTCCTGCCTACCAAATAACACAAAGTAATTATGCATTCCACTACCACATGGTACATTAAAAAAACTATCGAATGGTAATGGTTCATTTCATTTCTTAATCCATTCAATTCCATTCCATCGTCCATTCTCAACATACCCTTATTTTTTTTAAATCCCATTGTTTTTTCGTAATGATATTTAAAATAGAGTCCAAACTTTGTAACAAATATGATGTTGGTTTAGTGGCTTAACTAGGCGTGATGCATTAGTCCAAGTGTTACGTGACCTATATCGTTTTCGAACAAAATTGACATCGAAACATATATAGAAAATAAATATGTAAACGTATTATATCTGACCTAACTTGTTTTCAAACAAAATTTTCATCAAAACGTAAACCAACTCGAACTTATACAACAAAAATTAAATTATATATACTCTCGAGGTGTATAAATAGCATATATGAATTTACACATAAGATTAAATAGAACAAATTGTTATTGAAAATTATATTTTATACTCTTAAATAAGAAGTTCGACGGCTGTCATATTACAGCCACCACCTTCTTTTATGTATAAAATAGTTTTGCTTTTAAAGAGAAATAATAATTGTAGTTTGGTCTGACTCTGGTTGTTGGTGTGCAAAATGTAAACATAAGGTCTTCGGGTTTGACCCCTATTTCACACTTTTTTTCTAACTGCAAGTATGATCATTGTTTTTTTTTTCTTTTTTCTTTTACAATTCTTTCCTATTTTACTGTTGTTATAACTAACCCCTTTAACTTCCCGAAATTATATCTTTTCACTCAAATAAAAATATTCACACATATATCCTTCTTTATGTATGGATAGCACCACAAGGATCATGACTTGCATATGAGTCGGTCCATATTTGATTTATTTAATTTAATTAATTACATTTTATTATTTCACTTGAATTTTTATTTTATATTTAGGTTTTTTATTTATGTTTTCTTATTATTTAACTAATATTTTTAGGTATTTTTATTAATAATTTTTACATTAAATTTCATGTAACTTTACACTTGTAAGTATTAACTTACATTACTTTTGTGTTGATTCAAATACCATACAACTAAACCACTAAGTTATGATTGTTCTCTAGTTATTTAACTATTAACTTTGTAATTGATCAATATGTAATGTTCCTTAATACGAAAAAAAAAACATCAAATTTAAAAACTAACAACAGAACATGTGTTGATGAGGTGGTACGATACCGGTACCTTACCAGTCCCATAATAAACCAAGTCAATATCGATTAAGTTCTCATTGCGTCCCTCGCCGTGGGTTAAATAACTGGTATAAACTTGAAAACCATGGTTAGGGAACCATGGTCTTAAGTTTTCTTTTTTGACTCTCAAGTTTATAGGCTTTACGTATTCAACCACAATCTTTTCGTAAGTGACACATCGATCCCTGATTTATTTCTACTTAATAACTTCAACCTCATCTTTTCCAGCACTTCAATTCTTTTGTTTAAATTACTTTTACGACTCACCACGACGTGCGAGACATTATACTCTTTTTATCTATATCTAACCGTTAATGTCATTAACGAAGTGTAATGTAACAAAGTTAAAAACGCGTAACGTTGCCGGCGCAACATGCGAGATGGTTGTTGGAAATTTGGTGATATGGATATATAATGAATTATAAATCTTCATGTGGTGAATAAAATAGAAACTTTGAGTAGAGCTTCTTATGACATTTAATTAGCTTTATTAGAGTTTTTAAGTCTCTAATTAAGTGATAATTAAGTGAAACCTTTCACTAGTCCATAACTCTTGTACAATTAGTAGGCTACATGCTTCTTTTTGTGACTATAAGAATATGGTATTACTTGTATATGTAGAATACTAGAGGAGGATGAACACTTGAAGATTAACTAGAGAGAGAGTACTCTCTACTTGTTTTCCACCACCATCACATCTTTATTTGTTCAATAAGTTCAAATGCTACAATTACCTAGTGTAACCTCGGGCTCGTGAGCCATCTTCGACAGTATATACTGCTTCGGCTGTTGTACCCTGGGAAACAGTCGCGTCGTCTTTAGTAGAGGCGCGAAATCTGTTTTAAGGGAAACGTGTTGAACACGTACCTCAACAAAATCATCAACGTTTTAGTGTGCTCTTTGTTGCAGTCCAGGATGCTATCAAGTGCGGGTGAATGACCCACTAGAGATACGGCTTGAATCAAGATTGGTATATATAATTATATTTTATATTCTTTTTATTTAGTTATGCAACCAATATTGTACTATGATATTTCTTATGAATAACGAAAGTCTCGTTATTATATATTTTGTAATTATATTTTTACAAAAAGTGAACCTAGTTCCTACAAACTTAAAACAGATTTCGAGAGATTGTTGTTACAATCTTAAAACCTTATTTATAAGGATTTTTGGTTCACGAAAAGATTTATAAATAAATAAATAAAAAGAACATAATTCTTTTAGATTATGATCTTATAAATATTTCTTTTGCGGGAAATATGTACATAGTACAACTTGTTGTGTTTGGATTTTTGAGATTGAGATACAATCTTAAATCTTAACCAGGTACAAAACGAATAGTTTTGGTTCAACCGTTGGTTTTTTGAAACGATTAATCGTCAACTTTTCTAACTTTTGTGTTAGATCGGGTTTATTAGTGTAAACCATACGTTTTTGTAGACGTTAAATTTTCTAACATGTGCGTTAGATTATAAACAATACGTTTTTTTGTAAACGTTTCATGTTCTAACATGCTTGTTATAAATGATTATATTATTTATATAATATGGTTAAAAAATGAGTGTTAAAATTAAGTCTATTTTATATAAACTAATAAGCCTTATAATGATTTTTGTAATCATTTATTTCTAACATGTGTGTTAGAAACATTTATGAAAAGTGTTAGTTTGGAAGCAATTTTTTTCTTAATTGTTTATTTTCTAATGTGTGTATTGGAAATGACTTATTTATTTGAACCATATATGTGTTTATAGCAAGTCGAATTAACATTTTGTGGAAACGTTAATATTTCTAAGTGAGCGTTAGAATTTTTTATTTTATTTTAACATGACTGTTAAAATTGGTTAAAATACAAATGCTTTGAAATGATTTATGTAAACATTTTATATAAGTAATTTGCTTAACATTGATTTTAATGAATTATAAACACTTATATTATGCTTTGTATGGTTTAGAAATAAAAGTTCATACATTAAAGTTGATTTTGATTGACTTCAAGAATTAAATCACCATAAAGTAATGGTGTTGTTATTCATATAAATTTAATGAAATTATAGTTATTTCTAGACTATTCATTGGAACATAAACTCTTAAGTAGAGTTTTATGTCAATTTATTAGTTTTTATTAGAGTTTATGTCTGTAATAAAATCTTAATTAAGTGAGACTCTTTTCACCCCCTTTCTCTTGTATTAAAAGTAGGCTATATGCCTAACTTGATGAGATTGAAAACTACAAGAGTAAGAATACAAAATTAAATTACCATATAGTGATGGTGTAGTTGTGTGGGATTTGTCACCAACTTTAATTTGTGATTTATAAATCCAAAAGGTCATGTTTTATATAAAAAGTGGCTTAAATTTTCCAACACGGTGTTAGAAAATGTGTATCACAAATACAATGTTAGAGATTGTATATTATATAAGCATATTGAATGGAAATGTTTTATGTAAACATTTAGTTGCCTATGTGAGCATTAAAAATGATGAGAAATTGTTTATTTTATAAACTTGATCCTTGAAAACGTTTTATGTAAACATTAGATTCTTCAATGTGCCCGTTATAACATTTTTTTCTAACATGCGTGTTAGAAAACATTTAGTACATGCGTAGTAAGACTAAACAATATAAAACGTTTGATATTTTGGGTTTTGATTTATATTATCATAAACTCTAATTGATATTATGAATATTGTACATTGCAAAACTAAGGAAATATTTTGAAATAATTTTTAAAACAAAGTTTAGCACAGTTTTGAGAATTCAAATGGTTTGCTACTCTTGCTATAAGTAGCATATGTTGAACAAAGTAATAATCTCGTGAATATTATTTGATGGAAAACAACTTGGTGTTGTTGTGAACAAATTTAATTGTTCAAGTTCACTACTTAATGTAGCCTTTATAACAACTTGGTTTTTTTGAGCAAAATTGTCCAAGTTTAAAGTTTCATTATGAAATTGGGAACTTGTACTTACAAGTGCATGGAGTCTTATTGAGGGAGTACCTTAAGACATGCCATGGGACGATATCTTTGAGAATATTTTGATTAGGTTATAAAGTGTTGAAGATATAAGCACTTTGATATTTGATGTCTACATATCGTCTATGCTTTCATTTAAATTTCAAAAGTGTTTGCACCTATGATTTAATTTCGATGTAATTTATTGTTTTGTGTTCGATATCTTCGGATAACACATGCAATTTTTATAAAGAAATAAATCACTAATGTTTGTGACGTATAAATTATTTTTGTTGAAAATAATTATAACGTCAATTATTCATTGTTTAAAAGAATATGGTTTTAAATGGATAGTACATGAAAATACCTGGACATAAACAACTTAAGAGTTGTTGCATTGACTAAAAGTCAAAGACGAGACATAAAATGTGTAACCACAAGACGAGTGAGTAGTGAGTGTATTGAGATGAAATACACAAACGAGTTCCATGTCAACATACTTCGTTAGAAGTGATTGGAAAATTCACAAGTGTGAATTCTAACATATGAAAGAAAAGGTACTATATGTTATTGTATACCTTTGATAAATCTTGCGAGATTTGTTTCGAGTGATCTATACGTAGATACGTCTACCACTTGATTATTGTTAGAACTATATGGAGATTTTATATTCGTTTGGGAGAGCATCCTAAATATATATATATATATATATATATATATTATATATCCTAATGAATAGCAATAGATGTGTACAAATCACTTATGGCAAAATTATGAGTGCTATGTTGTTGAGTGTCGATCTAGTTGACTCTATCTGACACATAATAATGATTGTAGATGAAGAACATTCATCTTATCGGTGATGAATGTGCTCACCAAGTGACTTGGATTAAGACTTATGTTTAAGTCCTTATGAGTCAATGGTAAAGTGTTGGAGATCAAAGGTAAACAAGTTATGTTCCTTAATTGAATAATAAAAGTTAGCTATGTGTTATATACAATAATGCGTGAGACCTTCCTAAATATTGATATTTGTAGGATTACGAATAAGTCTCATTATTTTCTCTTAACAAGGGATGAATGTTACAAAGTGATATTATGATATCCTTAGGGCTGTGAAGAATCCGAATGATGCATCTTCTGTTCACATGTTAAAGTACTGTAGTCTAAAGCATGCTAGACTAGTACTTGGTTAATTATGGGTCTTGACGGAGACTAATTAACTCTAAACATTCAAGTGTTTATGAACACAAAAAGAATTTGTGTACAGACAAAGTTGAGGGAGAATTTTCATTCATTATAAGAAAAGACATGTAACTTTTGAAGAGTTTGTTCGAAAAGCTAATGACGAGAACTCATTGTCTAAGCTTATTCTAGATATTAAATTAGAATTATTCTAAGTTGGTGACAAACTTATGACAATGGCATGTGTTGCTTTGGTCAGCTCGAAAGCTTATGTAAGCTAATGCAATATGAGTTGAATTCACTAATACAATGAGGTTGATCTTGTTCAATCATATGTGTATAAATGTCATCATAAGTGAAGTTATAGAAATGTTGATCAAATGGCAAGAAATGTGGGGGATGCTCCATTTAGAAACAACCCTATAAGGTATGTAGAAATGGTTTTCATTACCCCATCTGGATGATATCCTATAACACTTAACTGTGGGGGTGTCTTGCATTTTTATCATAAAAGTTTGGCAATAAGGATTTTGTAATCCAATCTAACATTGCAAATAGACGACTAAGTGGAGGAAACAAAGGTTGTAGTGCATAAAGGAGATGTGTTTGCCTTAAATGATACGTTTATCTTATTAAGAAATATATTATAACCAGATTCAGATGGCCACTGAGGTTATAGTATTAGAAGTTGACAATAGGCAAATTACATTGCGAGTTAAGAACACATCATGACAACTGATCTCAAATAAGTAAATTTATTTGTAGTGACTAGACAAAGTCAAAGATAATGTTATGGATCCAACAACCTGATGGTTTATTAGAGATCAAGTTGTGGATAAGACTAAAGCCTATTAAAAAGGGTATGTGAAGAAACCTAACTTAGTTGACTGGAGATCCCAAGATCTAAGTTCAATAGGACAACTAACTCATATGCCTAAGGGTGGTCACTGTGGGGACATAAATGATATGCATAAGCTAGTATATAGGGTTATATCATTCCCCCAAAGTATAAAAAGGGTGTTTAAATGCGTCCTAGTCTATTCCTATGATATTCAGTTACAAAGAGTGACGATAAGCATAATATGTGGTAAATGATTTGGATAACTCATGATAACCACAATGCTTTTAATGATCTAAGGAGAATCTCCTATGTTAGAGAGAAGTGGGGTCGCTTCGAATGGAATTGAAGTCACAATTCCTAGAGCTCTCGCAAAACCAGGAAAGTCCACGACCATTATTGGACACGACTATGAGGAGATGACCCGGCTAAGGAGAGTCTTGTGTGAAGTGTATTGTCGTCTACACAAACGGCAGACGAGTTCAAAGACACCGATGTCTACTCAGAGCTAGTGGGCTAAGTGCATTTCATGAGCGAAGGTTCAAAGGGTAACACCTACCTATAGTATGCAAACTCAACTATCGAGGTTCCATTGGAAATTTTATGTGTTTTGAATGATCTCCATTCATGTGGGGGATTGTTGGAAATTTGGTGAATGGATATATAATATATTTATAATTTAATGAAATTATAAATATTAATCTTCATGTGGTGAATAAAAGAGAAACTCTTGAGTAGAGCTTCTTTGACATTTAATTAGTTTTATTAGAGTTTTTAAGTCTCTAATTAAGTGACTAATTAAGTGAAACCATTTACTAGTCCATAACTCTTGTACAATTAGTAGGCTTATGCTTCTTTTTGTGACTATAAGAATATGGTATTACTTGATATATGTAGAATACTAGAAGGAGGATGAACACTTGAAGACTAACTAGAGAGAGGAGTACTCTCTACTTGTTTTCCACCACCATCACATCTTTATTTGTTCCATAAGTTCAATCGCTACAATTACCTAGTGTAACCTCGGGCGCGTAGCCATCTTCGACAGTACATACTGCTTCGGCTATTGTACCCTGGGAAACAGTCGCGTCGTCTTTAGTAGAGGCGCGAAATATGTTTTAAGGGAAGTTTGTTGAACACGTGCCTCAACCAAAATCATCAACGTTTTAGTGTGCTCTTTGTTGCAGTCCAGGATGCTATCAAGTGCGGGTGAATGACCCACTAGAGATGCGGCTTGAATCAAGATTAGTATATATAATTATATTTTATATTCTTTTTATTTAGTTTTTGAACCAATATTGTACTATGATATTTCCTATGAACAACGAGAGTCTGTTATTATATATTTGTAATTGTATTTTTACAAAAAGTGAACCTAGTTCTTAGAATGAACAAACATCTATCTAGTATATTACATTTACCAAAATTCAATCTACAGTCACCTCACTTATAATATATATATTTCAACATTTGATTTAACATGAAAATATTGGGAGATGAGATTTTGATCATGTTAAAATGGTTTTAATATGCGATTTCAGGTACATGGTAGAAAATAGTTTTTCGCAGATAATTATGTCATGATGGGATACCATATATATAACATTTTAGTTTTGGTTTTCTTTATATTGCTATATTGAGTTTTGTTATGAAACTAATAATATCGTAACAAATCAAAGAACGATTCTCGTCATAACGTGTAGAAAATTCCCGTAGTTATATATTAATCAGTTAATCAAATAAAAATATTTACTGTTAAATGAAATATCACAGGACATAAATAGCAGTTGCTATACTTTTTCTTTATTCCTTAAAATACAACAGTATTTAGTTCACGCTTTACCGTCTTAACAAGATCTAAAAGTTTTGCATTTATAAAAAATCTCACATTGAATTAAACATTCCTAAATCTTAACGTAAGCTAATAGGACTTGTTACATTAATTTTCTTTTTAACGAAAAATTTGGATCACTAAGGGACCACTAAAGTATCATCGTGTCACCAGTGGAACCACGCGATCATATCAATCTCTACTAGACATAATTGCCTATACACTAGGTCAGGAGGAAACCCAATAAATATGAGAAAACCCGTTTATAGGAATCGTATCCAGACCTATTGGTCCAACTCCCAAAGCCTTATCCCACCCCAAGATACCACTAGAGTACAAAGCCATGGACAACTTGTTACATTACTTCGTTATAGCTTTTTTAATTACTTTTTTTGTTAACACACAATTTTAAATATTAATGGTTAGTTAAAAGTTTTATCACTACTTGGTGTCGAAAAATAAGTGAAATTGATCGTATTTTCATCAAGTGTAAATGTGTATTTTTCCTAAACTTTGGATAAATATATTTATATGATATAGTACTATTTTGTGGGTTTGTTTTTCATGACCAAATTGGTGTTAAGATGTAAAGAGACATCGATGCTTAAAGTTGTGATCTAAGCAAAGGAAAGCTGATAAAATTGAAAGGGGAAAAAACAGGAAAAGTGGAACTTGTCCCACATAGAATACGGAAAAGAAAATAAAGCGCTTTATATGTGGAAGTCGCCTCTCTTTATTGCTTCCTACTACCTCATACAGTGGATTTACGAATGGTGTAGAGCACCTTAACTCGCACATGCGTGCATGGGCGTACTTTGCACTTCGCATCGCTTAAGAGTTGCCTTTATATTTCTTTACCTCGTGTGGCATGGTCTAGTACAGAGGTGACGGGCCCATGTGTATGCATATGACACGACATGGCACGAGTGGCGAGCTGGATGGCGTACGACTAGGTGGCGGATTCCAAGTGGTGTGTGTGTGGCGTATGAAGAAAGCTCCATATGGTGGCGAATGTGTATATGACGCTTGCGATTACGTGGCATGTGGTGGATGGCGAGAACAACTAGTTCAACCACAGTGTGGTGTGTGGACTGGCTAAACAGCTCTGACACGCGCACACGAGTTCTCAGCAAATCAATTTCTAACTGTAAGTTGAAACTTACAGTAAAACAGCTACGAATCGAAATTCAAAGATAGAATAAAGCAATGAATAAGTCAGGGTAATTTATTTTTTGCTTTTAATTCGGTCAAATTGTTACGACTCAAAGTTCGATATAAACCAAGGCGAGACCTGGGTTGAAATAGACAACAACAAACACAACTTACACAAACTCTCTAATGCATCTTTTCTGATCCTTAAGTTTAAGGTATTCCTTCGGGTTTACAGTCATCTCCGACAGTGCAACTGCTTAGCAGGGATGTCCCTTGGAATGATAAAAAGCTTTTGGGCTTTGGGCGAGACTGTAATACGCTATCTTAATATATTGAAATTTTATAAAAAAAATTCACATTTAAACGAGTAAGTACGAATACACGTCACTACAAAATTTTCGAGTTTTATTAAAACTTTATTTACGTTAAAATTTTGACATGTCCTTACTTATTAGTTTCATAACATAGAAACCAAATGCGGAAGCTTGATCTTTGATCGTGTTCGATTCTTCATCGGCCTTGATGTCATCCGGAAGTGCTTGATCGTCGCCGACGCCCCTTAATAACCAGCTTCGGAGCTTTACTACCGTAGACAGTAGTTTAATGCTCGGGTCTATGTGTGGCGTCGGCGACGGCCGACTGTACCGTCGCGACGGTACCTTCTGCAGCAGATTTGCTGCAGATTTGATTATTTGGCTGTTCGACCCGTTTCGAGTCCCGACATTTAAATCACGACTGGGACTTATGGTGACATGCCGTAAAATATTATTTCCTATTTTCATTCATCAGTTGCCACCGTAGGCTACGGCTGGTCGCCGTATTTAAAGTGATCTATCGCAAGAATTTACGTCTTGCCGTTTTTATTACGAAAACCTTCGTAACGTTTCTCATGAAACTTGTTTCTAAATGTCTGTAAAATGTTTTCTTACATATTTAACCCGAAATCCTTGACCCAGATTCTTATTTCACATGAATTATGCATTTATTCCCGGTTTATGCTCATATTTTCTGATTTTACCCTTTAACCGCATTTAAACCAGCTAAGTATTTACGCATCCATTTCGGTATGCATTATAACACCATATTCTCCACCACAACATCATTTGTGGTGGATTTATTATCTAAACTGCTTTTTTATCAATTTTCTGACCTTTGGTTCGACAATTTACGGAAAAGACCCAATATGAGGCATTAAGCCAAAACGACTTATGCCATTTGCTATTACACTACCGCAAGGGTGAACTTTCTTGATAAAACTCATTTTTAAACTACCCTCAAGGTCTTTTACTTGTTTTATTACTCGAGGGCATTTTGGTCAACTTAGACCTCTCTTTTACGACGAAGGACTTTCAATCGCATAATTTACCAAAAGAGCACTTTTAAATCGTAATCTTATTTAAAATCATTAGGTTTCTATGAATCTGATGTCTATCCATTTAGATTAGGAGATTTACCTTGCTTTAGGTAATCCAATATTCATTCATGACTCGTTTAACTCTCATTGGACCTTAAATTCCTAAATGAGATTTTGACCCATTAGACATACCTGGCTCGAGTCATGGCATTGACCCATTTAAATACCTTTGCACTATTAATTACTAACAAATAGCAACGCGAACCATGCGTTATTTCCCTGTGATCACAAAACTCGACAGCGTTCATTAGATATTAATGTCAAATGGTGATGACTACACCATTGACCCATTTGGTCTAGATGACCATTTTATCGTTACAAGATGTATTTATTTACCCTATCACCATTTAATCCATTTTCGGTTACACCTTGAGCTTATATTTCTTAATTCGTTTAACGCATTACAGTTTATGCCATAGAATACCCTTATTTTAGAGTTTAATATTTATTCATCAAACTCGTGACTGAATTACTATATTACCCCCTTCTTATTCCTTATGGTTTACACCATAAGTTAACTTTTCAAAATTCCTTGTTTATTTGTCAACACATGACAATATTACTATTCTCCCCCTTTTTACCATCAAATATGATTTATACTATATTTGCTTATTCCGACCCGTATCAATACACGTCGGAACCTTGTATTTTGAAATCTCGTTCCGAATACCAAATCACTTATTCATATTCAAATACATAATACATTTATTATTTAAGGATGTAAGCTTTACTTACCTTGAAATCCAATTATGCTATTTCCGCGTACTTGATCTGTTTGATCCGCTTCTTCCCAAGCCTCCACCTAGATTGTCAAGCGTCAAACTATCATTTATCATTCGCAAGACGGTTAGGTTAGTCATATTTAACAAAACTATTCCACCTTACGGATTTTACATCAAATTTATCATTCGATCCTATTACGGGCCAGTTTGACTTTTAAAAAGTCAACTGCCTATTTACACTACAAACTCACGAATAAGTTTAACAACTTATTTAGGTATTTCGTTAATTACCCGTTAAGTGCTATTCTTAGGCCACCATTATAGCTACGTTTCCAAACCAAGTTCATGTCCCTTCTTACACTTAAACAAATTCAAGCGATTGTTAACATCAAGTTAACTTAGCTTTTGATTAACAAATGCTAATTTATCCATTAGCTAGGTTTTCATCTTTATGTAGCAACCCATTTCATCATATTATTAGACATTCATCCGAATACTAATATAATAAAATTTTACGCACTAATTAGTAAACAATATGATCTCAAACACCTATTAACATTAACATAACATTAATTTCATCATGTTATGCAAAAACCCATTTCAACTTATGTACGAACACTTATTCGAACCTCTAATTTGTTCATATATCATACACATACATACAAGTATGATGATCATGAACACTTATGTATCATCTATGTCATCATATAATCAAAACTCACTTCAACATCTACTTGTAAAACAACTACAAGTTATCTTTACATCAAATAGTGCACAATTTCCTTAAGTTTAACGAAATCAAGCAACACATACACTTAATTTCATCTTTGGATCATAATCCAACAACCTTATTACAAGTATTCTACTTGTCTCAAATTATAACTTTCATCAATCAAGGTTTTGAGACATACCTCATGATCCCCTCGTTTAGGTGATCATTATATGCGTTCATGCATTGATTTGACGTTAGAATTGACCTTCAATTTGTTGATTCTTGATTGAACTAGGGTTTCCCCATGTTCTTCTGCTGATCATCGACATATACACACACTAAGTGTGTGTATTATGTGTTAATTTTGTGTTTTAATAAAACAAGTTTCCTTTCTTGGCAGCTTAGGTCCCTCAAGTTTAGTTTTGATTATAAATGAGACTACAATCATTGTCTTGTTATTTATATACATGTTATTAACTAGGTTAATTTGTTCCTAGTTATTTTGTTTACGGGTTAACTTTTATCATTAACGGTCTTTTATCCGTTCTTTAATATTAACGGTTTTGATTACCAAACCCGTTTTTGGGGTGTTACAGAGACAAAAAATTGGGCTCTCTTCCTATAATATAAACTTATCAATCATATATCTATAAACCACAATGCGCTGATAATTGTTACAAAATAAACAAAACAAAAGTGATCAAACTTACTTACTTCATGAGGCTCTCCTAGTGCCCCCACCAACCCTAATGGATTATATTTAACGTTCGTTTAAATTTGGGCTTTTCAAATGTAGATATGAGTAAATATATAGGTAAATAGGGGTTTTTTGAGTTTAACTGTAAAATCATTATAATTTTATACTTTTAAAACTTCATGTAAAATCGTTATAAAACTTAATTTATTAATTGCTTATAAGATTAAAATATAAACTATAGTAAGATTGAATTTGACTATATTGAATAGCAAAGCAAACAAATTAATAAAGAAATAAGAATGGATGAAGTGGATTTAAAGAAATGGAATGCAAGACTTTAACCATTAGGCCGGATCATATTGAATGAAGTGGGTCTAAAAGAAGTTAAATTGATTAAAAAGATGATTGAGGGAGGGGACTCGAAGCACCATGAAAGTAGGAATGCAAGGCTCTAATCACTACGTCAAATAACATTTTAGGTTATGTTAATATATATATATACACACACATAAGGGAAGTTTTATGCAAAACACTACATATTGCGAGAACAAAATAGATCACTCATTTTTTCAATCATAAAAACAAAGAGGTAAATGAAAATCTTACAAATGTAAGATTTATAGTTTCTTACACTAGAATTCAAAACAACAAATAGAAAATTTTCAGTTTTATGTAACCTACGCATATGTAGGTTATGTAGGCTGTGTGTAGGTAAAATATATGGTTTTTTATGTATATATAATATACATACGAATGTAAGAAACATAATTTTTTTTAAAAAAAATATGAACTTTAAATTCCAAAATTAAGTGATTTAGAGTTGTTCTTTTTGTTCTCACAATAATTAATGTTTTGTAATGATACTCATCCCCTCTCTCTCTCTCTCTATATATTTAAAGTGTAACGTACATATTGGCTTAACGTACGCAGCGTAAGAATGGCAAATCACACGTTATTTTATAAAATCGCACGTACATAAAAATGGTAAAATTGCAATTACAAAAATATGGTAAATCGCATTGAAAAAAAAGTGAAAAAAAGGAAATCGCATGTTGGATACAAAATTTCACATCTTGTAAGGTAATCTCGTACGCATCGTACGATAAGGACATATTGTAAATATATATATATATACATATATATATATATATATAGAGAGAGAGAGAGAGAGAGCGAGATTGTTTTCCAAAAAAATTGGGCCCTTTAAAGATTAGGCCTCGGGTCGTCGCCCGACTTGGCCTGCCCTGCTGCTTAAAATGTTGTATCCTGAAAACAAATGAGTTCTCCTGGTAGACTTGAAATTTGTTTTAAGGAATCTATGCCTAACACGATCCACAACAAAAACTTTTTTTGTTTTGTAAATTTGTTTTTATTATTTTGTTTTTTTCAACCGTAAAAGTTCTCTAATTTACTGCTTTCTTTTCTTTCTGATATTGTGATTATTTATAAAGTGTTTTATTTATTTTTATACACGAATGGTTTCTTTCACTTGGGTTGTAGCCCAATGGTAAGAGGCATATCCTCTTTATTTTTGGAGAAGACCTAGATTAAAATTTAGATAATGTATAGCTTTGGAGTAGCGTAGGTGAAGGTGTGTATTAGACATTAGCCCTTAAAAGATAGCCTAGTAAAGATGGATATAATCGAATATTTCTGCTGATGACATCATGATACTCTAGTAAATTTTATTAGTGATCCAAATTTTCCGTTAAAAGAAAACTTAAGAAAAAGTCAAAACTTAATATGCAGTCAAAATGATTATCTATATCATGTTATCTCAAATTTAGAGAAGAAGCTCTACACTCCAGTGAATTATTTATAATATTTTATTTCTTATACATTGTCTGGTCAGATTTTTAGCAACATAAAGAGTATGCAAATATTTGGTCTATTATTTCTCTCTGTTGTAATGAACATCTTGAAATGTAACTAAAAATGACATCTTGAAATGTACTAAAAATGAGGAGTGATATAATGTTAACTTAGCCCATAGCATTATAATTTAATGGTATTTTTAGGGTGAGATAAGATCATTTGTAATGGGAAGTGGAGATAATGTCTTATCTTTGGGCGTTTTGCACTATGTGATGGTCTAGTCAACATGTGGTATTATGGGACATTATCCTTAAAGGGGTGTAGTGGTATAATGACCAATAATACATTAAACAATCATTACCCAATTATTATTATTATTATTTTAAAATTAAAACTAATAATATTTCATTAAATAAAAAAAATTACGTTGCTAAATAAAAATAAAAAACTGAAAAAAACTATTAAAAAATTACATTGCCAAATAAAAAAACTAATAATCTAAAGTCCGTATTTGTCACGGATTTGTTGCTGACGCATTTCCGCTAGGATCAACTGTCGCCTACTAGGTGATCTGATCGGTTTAGACAAAAAATCTATGTCTTTCTCCATTTGTTTCGATTCTTGTATCGCGACAATTTTTTTTTTTCGGCGTTTCTTTCTTGCATTGTCTCTAAACGCCTATGACCAAGGTCTCAAATGTCTTGTAAGCGTCGGTTCATCTCTTGAAATCTTCCTCCATTTCGAAGTTAGCCGGAGACGACTCCACCTTTTTCCCCCTTTTTTCCCACTTCTTCTAACGGGCGATCGTTCCAACTCAACATCCTCGTCGTTCTCCAAATTAATGTTTAAGTTGACGTTACGAGCATCAGAAGTGGGTGTCTTCGGGTCAACCGAGGATGACGTTTTCGACCGTTTTGCTTTACGTCTACCACTAGACGTCATGGTCGGTACGTTAGACCCGCGTAAAAGCTCCCAACATCTCAAATATGTGAAAACGCCTCTTGTTTGGTTGTAATCTTCCAACGCTCTTGTTAAAAATACCCGAATCGTTTTCTCCGCTACCCCAGTTGTCCCTCGTGCGTTGAAAGACTTCTTGGAACTGATGGCATTTTTTGTTCATATCGGTCCATTTGCTAGATATCGAATCTTTGTCACGATACTCATCTTTACCCATCACTTTAAAAAAGTTTCACGAATTTATTTCAAAAAGTTGGTGAAGTTTGATAGTTTGCTATCAAAAATATAAAAAATATAATGTTATATTCTTAAAAAAACGCTTTACGAATTATTTTAAAAAATAAAACAAATATATTTTTATAACGCTTACCAACTTCGAGGTCCTCCGATATGTCGAGCCACGCCCGTGCTAACGCGTATTCCTCATCTTTTGGCCAAACTAGGTAGGTTCCCTTTCGACGTGGAGCGTTTGGTTCCTTCTTTTATGAGATTGTTTACCACGTTAAGATGGTTGCGAACGCCCTCGGCAATGGTCTCGCGTTGTGTCTCCGGTATCCTTTCTACGTCGGTTTGGTTTCTTCTCGAGACGGTTGTGAACCGCCCAAGGATCTAAAGCCGTGTGGACCATGAAAGAACGGTTGCGAACCGTCCATGCCTAGTATTTGTGCGTATACAAACATACTCGGATCCATCTCTTGAAAATTGATGTTTGGTTGCGGTTGGGTGGTGTTCGGGCGATATGTAGTCAGGTTATCGGGTCTAGACGAACACCGAAAAGGTGTTGGTAGGGATTCACGATGTAATTCTTTTATAAAATTTGAAGAAGTATAGAAGAGAGTAGGGTAAAGTTTATAAAAAAAAGTAAAATATGAAGTGTTTTATAGGTTAAAAGTTGGATTTAAATATAAATAAAAAATTAAATTTGGTTTGTTACCGTTGAATTCAACAGTATTATTTTGAAAAAGGTGAAAGTTTAGCTGTTTTAGAAAGCACGCTCCGGGGGGATTTTCTGAAAAAAAGCCGAGTGGTGGGGGGGTCTAAGAGCGTTGTGAATTTTTTTTTGAGAAAAAAAAACGCTAAAAAACCCTCCACTACGGATAATCTAAGCGTTAAAAACTATTAGATCCTGATTAAATGCGTCATGTGAAGTTAAAGTTGTTTATTCGCTATTTCTCTAATACAAAGAAACACGCATCAATATGTTACTAAATTTATTATATATTTAGATTGTTTTCATGAAACAAATGTTGGTATTTTTATTTAGTAGCAGTTAATGCAAATTATCGTTTCAGCCATAAATTATTCATTTTAATGGTGGAAGCAGCATGATTGGTGACTCCTTCAGTAAGTGTGGTTTATCGAGCGGTGAGGTGGCGCCGGTACAAAATCGGTGAGCGGTGAAGGGGTAAACGGTGAGTAGTCACCGAGTGGGGAAGAGAAGAGAGAAGCGAGAGAGAGGGGGTTAATGGTGGGCCTCCACCTTCTTTCAAACAATCATAATTTTTTTTTTAAATTTGTTTATTACTTTGTATGTGTTTGAGCACCCTTAAATCTCTAAATGTTTAAGTGTAAAATGAGAAGTGAAGATGGAAGTTGATGTGGCATGATAACATTGGTTAGGAGAAAAGTTTACCACTTTGTTTTTGAATTCTTAATTATATTCTACAGTATTACATAATGTAACAACATATTACATATACTATTATTAATATTATATTTTAACAAATATTAATTTTAATGTTATGAATCAATGATTTAAAAATTTGCACTTAAAAAAGTCTTATTTTTTTAGAAGTAGGTGCTTTATATCATTGATTCACATATGATATATTTATTGGAAAAACAAAGGCTTATCATAAAAAAGTAAACATGATTTATCAATGTCTAATTAGTGTACTATAAGAATTAATCCTTGTAATACAGGGTACATTCGGTAACAAAAAACAGGAAAAGTGGGTACCAGTATCTGTATCGAATACATCAGTTTGGTAGCGATACCAGTATCTACGATGTTTTACCCGTAAATATTGGTACCAAAAAATGGGAAAACTGGGTACCTGTATCGAATATACTCGGTATGGTTCGATACGGTACCGATATCCAGTTCCAGATACCCATCCCTATTGTAATATACTTTACTTTTATATTTAAATTAAATTGACGTAAAAAGAGTTATGGTAAGATAAAAAATGTACATCGACAAAATCAACCGGTATTTTTTAATAAACTAACCGAACAAGCACATCTGATATCCGTATATACACCTGATATTCAACAAATAGTTTTTTTAACAAATACCCGACTGGTATGAAACTTAAGTTACGAAACCCATTTTGTGATCATCTCTACCTTGAAAATAACAAGTGGGACCAATGGATCATTAATTTCGTTTGAATCTTTTGGCCTACGCATTAAGATTCCTTTTTATCATCACATTATGACTAATAAGTCAAAAAAAAATTAAAAAAAAAGACTAATAAGTCAAACCATCCTTTAAACACCCATTTTCAAAGCATTTGCTTCCTTTCACTCTTTAGCGGCTCTACCCAACCAAATACCCATTATTTCAGGTACTCCATCTCCCCCATGAGTATTCACTCTAAATTTCTTATTTTTCTTGTTAAATTTTCTGTTCTTGAAAAGGGTTGTTGATTTAAGACTCTGGGTGTTTGAAAAACTTATACTTTTCAGCGATTTCAAGATTTTCTGGGTATGATCCTGTTTTTTATTTTCATCGTTTGTATAATAATCTGGTTCTCTCAATCCTCAATTGTAATATGATTATCAATTTATCATCAAGGTTCAGGTTTACAGAAAACATTGTTTATTCTTATAATTTTGTTGATAAACTGCAACACTTTTCAATTTCTTTATTAATATTTTTAATTTATCTTGGTTTCATTAAAGCTGACTGGGATCAACTATGATTACATTTACAAGATTCGTTTTTTTATTATGTTAAAGGCCAGTTTAGTGGGTTGTTGGATCGAATATTCGTCTGGAAAGTGATTATTTGGGATTAGTCAAATGTTTTACACTAACTATAAATCAAAATTCAAGATTGATATTTTTGCTGTTTTTTTATGAAGATTTGTTCTTTGAAATTTAGTTGCTAATTCTTGTAATAATTCTCCATAAATGTAAAATGTGCAGCATTTATTAATTTTTTTCTTTTAATCTGAATTCCATTTTGTTTTATTTTAAATTCAGAAAACTTGCCAAGTTACACTAAAACAGAAGGTAGCCGGGCAACAAGCTGCGCCGCCAATCCTTTCTGAATTGCAAACCCTAACCTTCCAAATACAAACCCTTGCCCCCTTGGGGTTGAACAATTGCTGTAGGCGACCCGTTGAACCCTCGTTAAGAAGTGGATAGCTTCTGGCGCTAGAGAGCCAAAAGTATCAAAGGCAAAAGGGACAGAGACATGCTGGTTCTTTGCGCAAGCTTTAGCGTGCTTATCCACTTTCTTTGATTCTGCCTTCCTTGCCGCTTGTCCAGCTACAAACCCGTTTTCCCTTAAACCAACCAAAGGGGAAACCCCCGTGAGGTCTACACAAGCATGTTTCCCTCCAGCCCAGCCAAAGACGAGCAGATCCGCTGGACGCAAAGTAGATCTCCCTTCCATAGGATCCGTGAGGAAATTCACAGGGGCCTCTTTCTTAGCCGAAATCCCAACTCTTCTTAAGATGTCCCACAAAGCATCACGCACCCAATCGTGCCGATATTTGAACCCAGGGAGCTCTTTACAGTGAACTGCATGCTCCCCGTATTTATCCATACAAGCTTTACGACATATCGGGCAAGTTTCATCTTCCGGGTACATAGGGATCATCAACCGGTATTTGAGAATGGCTCTATATTCTACTGCAGACATACATTGTCCCAACCCCTCAATTGGTATAACGGCCAAAAATTCCTGAGCATGGGGACCTTTCAGGCACTCAAACACCGCCTTCTGGCAGGATGACAAATTAAAAGCTTCTCCCAGGCTTTGAGCGATTTTGCTAAACAGAGCATTCGCCAAAGTTTTTTGTGGCTTCGAGGGGGCGGTGTCCTTATTAGAAAAACCGCCAATATCCAAGTCTGGGATAGAGACATTTAAGCGTTCAAGCGCCTGCTGATAGTCCGGGTCAAGCCCGACGACCTAATAGTTTCGAAGGATATGATCCTGTAGTTCCCAAGATTGAGCTCTAGACGCCACAAAGGCATAAGCCCCAACATCTCGAGCTGAGAAGAGGCCCAAACCACCTAGACGCATTGGCAAAGATGCCAGACGCCACTGGAGGTCACCAAAGAAGGGGCCGCCACCCACTACTATGGCTTCTATAGCCTCTCTAAGGCCATCATCAAACCGAGATACCGCATCCTCCATAAAATGCGGTTGACAAGTTCGCAACCCAAAAAGTAACTTAGCGACCCCAATGCACGACCTTAGTAGAAGGAGTTCACATTGGGGATCTCTCAGGCAGGGTAAGAGTTTCATGAGGTCAACCGCCCCCAAGGCTCGCCGCCCTGCCAACTCCTCAATAAAGCCAGGATCCCGACTAACAGCTCCACCAAGGAGCTTAATCCCCTTCTCTGGTCTACCGATCCCTCTCGGGAAAAGCCCATCTTGAACTTTCCGCCCGTCGCATGTCGGCCAAAAAACCTCTGTTTTCTTAATGTTGAGATAAAGCCCTAGAGATGGCACCTCCTCGTTGATGATGTCTAAGGCCTTAGCAACCTCAGAGGCGTTGCCGATAATCGTCCCATCATCCAAGTACCAAGCATGAAACGGGAGTTTACAGCGGTCCTGAACCCGGAGAATAAGGGGATGTAAGGCAAGGGCAAAGAGAAGGGGCCCCAAGGGATCTCCTTGTTGAACTCCGGTAGTAGCCCCAATACACTCGTTACCAACATACAACCTAGCAGGCTGGGCGTAAAGAAATTGGACCCACCGATAGATTGACGGGCAACGCTGATGAACCTCGTGCAGAAAAGCTGTGCGGTCGACCGTGTTGAAAGCATTGGAGAAATCTACAGTAAGCAAGGCTAAGGAACCATCTGCATGAAATGAGTTGAGAAACCTGTTTGCACTGTGAAGCACCGCCTCTGCCCCATTTGGCACCCCCACCCCAAATTGATAGTCACCCAAGTACTGGGTCATTTCTTTCCCGACCTTCTTCATCGCCATCTTTGAAACCAACCTTCGCCAAATACCCCCACAGCAATAGGTCGAATTCCTTTATCAGGCTTCAATAAGGGGGTGAGGGGGGCCGAGGCAACAAACTCAGCAACCACCTTAGGGCAGGAGAAGATACATACACTAAAGATGGAACTGTTGATTACAAAAACAACCCTGCTAACAAGAACACTACAGGAACCTGGAAGGCCTGCCCTTTTATTCTTGGTAAATTCTGCACTTTGGACTTTTAGAAAGTCAAACATGTTAATTCTCATATCTCAGTTTGATGTACACAGAGTAGTTTTGTCATCTCTTAAATTACTATATCCTAACAATTTTGTCACAGTGGTTACTATTTATCATTTATTTGTATAATTGTTGAATTATTTAATGTCAATTTTGATTAAGAAAAGCAGCTTATATGACTCTTAAAAGTTAAAAACTGGCTTGTTTGATAGGAAACGAGTGTTGTGAACGATTGGCATACTATGGAATGAGTACAAATCTGATACTTTATTTCAAAAACAAACTTCATGAGCATAGTGCTACTGCCTCAAGAAACGTCTCAAATTGGCAGGGAACGTGTTATTTCACACCGTTAATTGGGGCGTTTCTTGCTGATGCTTATCTAGGAAGATACTGGACCATTGCTATCTTCTCAATCATCTATGTAATGGTACGTTTATAGATATATTTATATATACATACATACACATTTCATTATATTTTTAAGCATATAGTTGTTTGATACTTGAATGCCTGTATTTACTTGTCAATGGGTCAAAATTTAAACAGTTAAAACGTTAAAACTTTGCTAAAAAGTGGTCGAACGATTTAAACTTTAAAGTTGACCAAAGCGTTTTCAAAAGCTTAGGGTGTGTTTGGTTGCGGAAAAAGTGTCCATTTTTTCTTGAAAATTATTATATGCTCAAGATAAAAGTGTTAAATGGGCTGCCTAATCTGATCCAACACATGTTGGGCCCAAATGAAAAATTAACGTGTTTTGAGCTGCTATCCAAACTGCACATTTTGCAATATTATTACTATTACTATTACACAACCCTTAGCTATAATAGCTAAGGGTTTTGTCTTTTAGTGGATTTTTCAATTACACCCCCCGTTCTTACTATATTTACTATACAATTCCTCAACTTTAACTTTCATAATATAAATATTTAGTCCCTCTACTTTAATAAAGTTTTTTTCCTTCGTAAATTAACTTTGCTTATATACATGTTTAGTTCCTCTACTTTTATTCATTTTCGTATTTTGCCCTTTAGTGTTTTTCTTTTGCTAACGTGACGAACCAAACCGACAATATCGTTATCCGTATTATCGGAACCTGCATTTTTTTTCCTATTACTGTTTCGTCTTTTAGTGATTTTTTCGGAATATGTACGTTGACGTTTCAATGTTCTTTTCCCCAAGGTTTTACATTATCACTTTCGGTTGCTACACCCAGTGTCGGTATTGTACTGATAATCAAACTCTCGCTTAAACGCAGGGTTAAATTTCTAGTTCCTAAAAATCTAACATTTATGATTTTGACTTTATTATGTAGGGTATGACTTTATTGACAATAGCCGCAGCTATTCCCGGATTAAAGCCAACTTGCGTGTCAAAAGAGGATTGCCATCCGACCGGAACAGGTGTTGCAGTCACATTTTTAGCGCTTTATCTGGTGGCCCTTGGAACCGGTGGGATCAAACCATGTGTCTCATCCTACGGTGCAGATCAGTTTGATGACGCCGATGAGGAGGAGAAGAAGCACAAGAGTTCTTTCTTCAATTGGTTTTATTTCTCAATCAATATTGGTCGCATTAGTTGCTTCATCTCTTCTCGTTTGGATCCAAGATAATGTGGGTTGGGGTTGGGGGTTTGGTATCCCGGCTGTAGCGGTGGTATCGTTCTTTTCAGGAACCCGGTTGTACCGGAATCAGAAACCGGGTGGGAGCCCATTGACCCGTATTTTCCAGGTTGTTGTGGCTTCGTGGAGAAAACGTAGGGTTCGCGTGCCTGATGATAAGTCTCTTTTGTATGAGACCTCGGATACTAAGTCTACGATTGAGGGAAGCCGTAAACTTGATCACACCAAAGATTTTAGGTAAACAAACTAACATGTTTTTGGCAATTTGATCTTTTTATATAAGAATGGGTCAATTCATGTTATATTTGTTTGATAAAGGGTCAAATAGGTTAAACAACGTTTCCAAAATGTTTTTATTGAGTAAAATGCCATTTTCGTCCCTGAGGTTTGGTTAGTTTTATGACTTTCGTCCAAAGGTTTGGTTTTCCGCATCTGGATCCAAAGAGTTTGAAATCTTGCCATTTTCATCCGGCTCGTTAACTCCATCCATTTTTTTTCTGTTAAGTCAGGGATATCTCCGTCTTTTTTGTTAACTTAAAGAGTAATTCGGTCTAACGGATTCAGTCAGGGGTATTCTATATGCTTGTACGTAAAGTGAAAAAGACTGAATTGCCCTTTAAGTTAACAAAAAAGACAAAAATACCCCTACTTAGCGGAGAAAAATAGATGGAGTTATTGAGTTAACGAGCCGGATGAAGATGACAAGATTTCAAACCTTTTGGATCCAGATGCGGAAAAAACAACCCTTTGACGAAATTCGCAAAACTGGCGAAACCTCAGGGATGAAAATGGCATTTTACTCCGGTTTTTATTTAAAATAAGTTATATTATTACAAAGTCCAAAGAAATGGACAAACATGTTTTAACCTGCACATAAAAGTATTCGGATCAGAACCCGTTTTTACCAACACTTAAAAGTATTCGGACCAGAACCCATTTTAACGTGTTTTCTTGTAGTTTCTTGGACAAAGCAGCTATGGAGTTACAATCGGATCATGCGAAAGGATCCATCAACCCATGGCGGCTTTGCATGGTAACCCAGGTTGAGGAACTCAAATCCATCATCAAACTACTTCCGATATGGGCCACCGGTATCATCTTCAGTGCTGTCTACAGTCAAATGAGCTCCCTATTCGTTCTTCAAGGAGCTACCATGGACGTAACAATCAACAAGTTTGAAATCCCGCCAGCATCACTCAGCATTTTCGACACACTTAGTGTTAATCTTCTGGGTCCCAGTCTACGACCGGGCCATTGTACCCTTGGCTCGGAAATACACGGGCCACAAATCGGGTCTCACCCAGCTCCAACGAATGGGTGTAGGTTTAGTCATCTCAATATTTGCAATGCTATCAGCCGCGATTCTAGAAGTCGTCAGGCTCGGGATTGTTAAAAGAAACAATTATTATGATGTGAAGCATATTCCGATGTCGGTTTTATGGCAGGTCCCGCAGTATTTCTTGATTGGTTGTGCCGAAGTCTTTACATTTATTGGACAACTGGAGTTCTTTTATGATCAAGCACCGGATTCTATGAGGAGTTTGTGTTCGGCTTTATCGCTTACAACTAATGCTTTCGGGAATTACTTGAGTTTGTTGTTGGTGACAATCGTGACGGCGACTAGTACTAAAGGAGGCAAACCCGGGTGGATACCGGATAATCTGAACCGCGGGCAATTGCAGAACTTTTTCTGGCTTTTGAGTGCTTTGAGTGTTCTTAATTTCGGGGTTTATCTTGTTGTGGGTAAGTGGTACACTTATAAGCGCGCTGTCGGGACTCTTCGTTAGAAGAAGGCGTAACGTGCAAAGATTGTTCGAGTTCATAGAAATGGTTTGATGTTTGTTTTAAGTTTATGAAAATTCTGTTTGTGTCAGTTGGTAAGTTTAAAGTTATGATTATGAAAGATGGATTTGGTGATTTATTTATGCTTATTGGATGAAACCAAGTGTTGGAATGGTCTTTTGCTAACAAGGTTTTTGTTAACATTGGTAGTACTTCTTTACATACAAACCAAATATGCTTATTAAAAAGGTACAAACAAACACGTGCATGGGCCTTAACAACTCATACTGGACTCAACTTTGGGCTAAAGCCCATCATTAACAGACCACAACAAAGTCACTCCATGAAAGTTAAATTTATCAATTGCGTAAAGAAAAATATGTGACAATAACACTTGATACAGAAATGGATATTAATGTCATATTAATGTCATGTTGAGTTAACTCGCTTAGATCACGTAGTAATCCATTATACTACTCCGCTACATGCCTTGAATAACAATTTTTAACGAAAATGTATTCGAGCTCAATGGCATGCCTCTTCATAGTCCAGATATATTCCCATACCTCGGACGGAATTACACCCGTCCATTGTAAGTTTGACACTCGAGGATGTTGCCAAACTGTTCCTGGAGGAAACCAAACTGGCTTTGGAAAACCCTTGACTTGTTTGCTGCCAACAAGAATTGAACCCGGGTCTCTCTCTTAGAGAGAAACTCAGAGCGCCACTAGACAAAAAAGTCTTTGACCGTAACTAATTTTATAGTTATTAAGTTGATTGAGAACAAGGGTAGACGTTCACCATAAAGGTTAACTTTGGTGAACCAACCTCATATGTGCTTCACACTCACTGCCATATTAACCTTCTCAGTTATGTGATTCATAGAATCAGGGGTCTTGGATTTAGATACGAGTGTGTAATGCATGCCCCCTATGGGTAATGGAATGGACGAGATAATGGAATGGACAAAGAAATAAAATGGATAATTACCATTCCACAGTCTTGTTTGGTTACCATGTAGGAATGAAAAGAATCATTACCTTGTGTTGTTTGGTATGCAGAAAAGACGAAGAAATAAAAGTGGTGCTAGGTGGTGGTGGTGGGTGGTGGCGGTGAAGGGTGGTGGGTGGCGGTGATCGATGGTGGTGGTAGTGGTGAAAGGTGGCGGCGACGGCGGTGGTCGGTGGTCAGGATATTGATGGTGGTTTGTCAACAGTGGCACTGGTGGTCGGTAGCGGAAGGTGGTGGGTGGTGGCGGCAACAGGTGGTTGTAGGCGGTGGCGGTAACTGGTGGTGGTGGTTGCAGGTGGTGACGGGTGGGGTTTGTGGTGGCGGTGTTGGTGATGAAAGGTGTGAGGGGAATGGAATGAAAAAAAAACAAGAGTCGTGGATGAAATGAATTTGAGGGAATGAAATGTCTCATGCAATGGGTGATTTCATTACCTTAACCAACCAAACACATCTTTATTCATTCATTAACAATAATCCATTCTATTCTGTCCCTCATTTTAGCATACCAAACACTACCTTATAGTATCATTGAAATTCCTTTAGTCTCACTTGTGAATTCCACCCGTGGTAAAATGATTTACTGACTAAATTCAACAACATATATGTCTTTAGTTATTATCTTCAACACTATCCATTGATATATATGTCTTGTTACAAAACTAAGTATCAATCATAGTTCTTTACTTTATAATGAACACAACAAGTATCAATCATAGTTCTTTACTTTATAATGAACACAACAAAAGCAAATACATGACAAAATTTCATATGACATGTTACCATATCAACTTCCTTTCATCATAGAATCATTATAGTTATGCTAAATTAGGGTAAGATGAAAGACACAAAGTACACCTAACGAAGCAATCCTAGGGCTAACACCCCCAACAACCGCCCCTACAAATAGAGCTCTCAGGATATTGTGTCCTTTGTGAATCCACAACTGCACACATACAACAAATTTGATTATCAATTAAAAGTGATTATACATCCATCAAACTTATTGTTTGCATATGAATCAACATACTAGATATTATTGATGGTTGAACTCAATTACAATCACTAAGGCTAACAATTTATGACATGACATGACTCGACACGTGGTTGAACAACCCTTGAATATAAATGGGTTGACATATTAATGGCATGAATAAAAATATGTTTAAACGGGGCTCAACCTGCCTAACAAATTTATGACATGAATAATAATGACAAACTACTTGTGTTAATGGGTTAATAGTTGACATGACACGTTTAAGATCTGTTAGTCAAAATGATGTAGATATTTGATTTTATAAATAATAAAATATATCATATATAGATTCCCTCCCCTAATCCGTAAACATAGTTCGTTAGGGACATTATGAATTGTAATTTATGGTAACATTTATTTTATTGTGTTAGTTATGCCTTATTATTTTTTTAAATGAGTTGTGTCAATAATTGTGTTAGATTTGTTGTGTCATTCATATTATTGAAACAATTATATTTGATAGTGTTAAAGTGTTATGTAGCACGCTTAATAAACATAATTTTGTGAATGTTTAAATAAACAACACATTGATGGCGTTAAAGTGTAATGTAACACGCTTAATAAGCATAATTTTTTGTAAGTGTTTTAAGTAAACAACAAGATAATCATGCTAAACACATGGCACTGAAGACGAGCCATTTAATGCAACATGGCTAAGTTTTTGTGTCTAAAACAACTACTTAACTTTGAAACCACATCTTTTTTAGTGAAGTAAATTAAAATTTGACAGTAATAATAAAATACCGAATAAATTGTTTTCAAATTAAGGGTTAAGTTATTTTACAAAGGCTCCTAAAACTAAGAAGTGTACAAAGATTTAATGGATTACACAAGATGACATAATGTCGAGCAAAATATAACAAAATACCGAAAAATATAACACAGTGTTGATAAAAAAGACATAATGACGCAAATATAGAAAAGACACAATGATAATAAACAAAACTTCTAAAATCTACAGCTTATAAATCCAAAAGTGAAAACCTAAAAAACTCACATCGTAGAGTTCGATAAAACGGTTCTAATACCGCTTGAATGAAGTCAATCGGACTCCGTTTGATACCATTAATACAACTTCTTATTTTTAAAAGCCTTTGTATTTGATCCAAATCTTCAAATTAAAACGAATTGAAATAAAATCGATAAAACTCGTCAAATAAGAAACATAAATACACTAGGAATGATGAAAAACAGATTTGGCCCAATAATAAAAAAAGATAGTTTTCCTCAATTGTGTCACTTTATTAGTTAGCCTCTTATGAGGTTTCAAAGTTTCTATTACAATAAAATTTATATAGAATTTGATATAAGTTTCTATTACAAAAAAAATATATAGAAATTTGATATATTTAATACTAGTGGGGTACCGCGTGTTGCAGTGGAGTCGACAGTGTCGAGAATATAATTCAAACCTAAAAACGGTAAAAAATCATATATACGTTGTGTGTGTATATATAAAAGCACCCGCGCTTCGCGGCTGCAACACACAGAAAACCCTTATGATAAACAGGGTAACCTTATGATAAACATTATATAATGCTGCAACATTTTTTTTATCTAGTGGAAAATCCGTGCGTTGTGGCGAGTCGACAATTTACATCTAAATTTTTAACTAACTTCTCTAAAATTACAAAATACATTTTATGTTAAATTTGATTAATTTTGGTTTACCGATTAGTCCTTTAGTCCAAATACACAAATACAATATAATGTATTTTTGAATATATGTTATTAATGAATTTGATGACTTCATTATCCATAAACTTATTTTTTATTTATAAATAATCTAATATATAGTATAGATTTATTAAACATAAATGTCATTGATTAGGGGGAGACGAGTATAAATAAAACAAAATGATTAAAAGTTGGGTATTTTAACTTTAACTTGATATTTTAACATTTGATGAAAATTTATCATTATGTACATAGATAACTCCTTTTAGGTGACCCGGCCCTTTTTACATGATTTATTTTCGATCCCCGCTAATTTTTTTTTTCACAAAACAGGACCAACCAATTGCTAAGTTTGTGACGGCAAATAATTCACAAAATTATAGCTAAGCACACAAACTAGCAAATAATCTTATTTGAAAACAAAACTAAACTAAATCAAATCTATGTAAATTTTCATTTTTTGATTTTGATATTTCTCCCTTTATAAAAAGATGACCTAGTCATCAGTCATGTAAAATATTTATTAAATGTTACAAATTTACATGCATAAATACGTTAACTACTATAAAAAAACCTTTTACCTACGAATTATTAACCATAAAAAGTCTTTGTTGGCAACGAATTAGCAAGGGTTGATCGATGGATCTTACCGTCGATAAAAGATATGTAGTGATTACGCACGTACATACGTAAGATGATAAACAAAACATGCGTACATATATGTATGGATATGCTTGTATCAACCTGTATTGTATATATAATTATGTATTATTATACCTTTTGAATTCTGAGTTTGAAAGAAAGAAGTTCTTCCCGCATAAGAAATGAGAATAAACGCAAAAAGAAGGATGACGAAGAAAGTAAACGCATAGGACCTCATCCCTGATAACTACAAATTAATATTGTCCTATATTCTTCTATTTATATAGAAAAAAAACATATGATAGTTCAATGGATCTACGTACGATGTGGAAATTTTAGTCACGGAAGATACGTAAAAGGTTATAATGTACGTGGCCTAGCAGACAGATCGACACCACGAGTCCAACATGAAAAGGCAGTTATAGTTTACAAGAAATTGTGATATTTAATTATAAATAAACTATAATTATAATAGTTTTTTGTACGACTTCTTTTCTTGCAAGGAGATGATTTATACACGACTAAAATTTGTATCTCCACTGTTGTTGATACTATATTATATTATAATATTAGTAATAGATTTTATTTTTATATGAGCTCCATAATGGTTTTTGAAGATAATTTTATTTCTATATTTAATAAACCAAGTTAAATTCAAAATAAAAGGAAGTGAATATAGTGATACTAGAGCACTCATATCTAACTCTCAATATCAACCCTCTGTTGAGTTAAAAATTAGTGGTTTTTACATACTCCATCTCACTCGCTAAAATATTATGAAATTTAGGCAGTAATTTCCTTTGGACCTCATTATTGATTTATTATCTTATTTTTAATATTTGCGCATGAAAGAGAGGGAAAAAAATACTACTTAATTGAACAAATATAGAACCGGAGAATCAGAAGTATATTGCTTTTAAAAAATAATAAAATTTATAGAAAAATTATATGATCTTTAGCTAAATTATAGAGATTTTAGAGCATCCCAAATACATTCTCTATCCCCATCCTCATCTTCAAAATTTAGGGAAAACATCAAATTAAAAATGTGATTGATACTATACCAGTATCAAAATTACCGATACTAAATTGAGGAGAAGTTGACATCAAATACGGTACCAAATGTATCGCCGGTTATTGCTACTTTACCACTTTGGTATTTTCACTTTTCTTTTACCTTATCTTCATTGCCGATTGATACGAATCGTTTTATTATTATTTAGTGGAAATTTTCATATGATTTACTAGAATTAAGTAATACTAGTGATCGGTATAAATAAGGTATTAAAAATATGAACAATCTGTGTCTTAATTTAAACAAACGGTATAAATAAAAATGATAAAAGTGGGCAATAGAAAATTGATTCTTTGTAATTAGGAACGACCAACTATAACATCATTTGTAGAGATTCATTTTTGAGGTGTTTTTCGTCATATGACGTCCATCTTAGCATGATCACTTTTAATTACAAAATGGTATAGTGGTTCAACATCCCTCCATATTCAATCACCTAATAATTTTTTTTAAAAATAATGTAACAATAATTAATAAAAACATAAATAAATTCATTAAAATGAAAAAAACTACAAACAAATAATTAAAAAGTACCAAAAAAATAATAAGCAACAATGCTAAAATTAAAAAAAAAAAAACTTTCATCATCTTCATCATCTTTATCATCGGATCCAAGCGTGCTCGACCAAATCCTTCACTAGTGCATGGTGTGCATCAGAGTTAGCATAAAAACAACATTTTTTTTCTTTGTTCCATAGTTGTCCGCAGTTGTCGAGCTTTTATCGATGACGAATCATAATTTTGACAAAATTGTCCTCGTCATCCAAAATCATGTTATGTAAGATGATACAAGCATACATAACATTTCTATTTAGTCCTTTGTCTAGAGTCGACACGGGTATCATACAAAATGCCAACGTTCTTGACGATTCTTGAACTTTTTTCTAAAATGAGCTTATTTATCGTTAATCGGCTCTCTAAAAGTTTTTACCACAACCGTATACTCTGGATAAATACAATCGGCCAATAACTAGTTGTGCGGGTACTCACTTCCATTAGCAAAAAAAGAAGCGATGGGTGTATCACCAACTATGCAATCCTCAATGATAGGCGATTGCTCGAAAACATTGATGTCATTGTTTGACCCAGAAACACCAATAAATGAATGCCAAATCCATAGAGCGTATAACGCAACGGCTTGAAGGATGAGCATTGCACCTTTCTGGTCCTTGCGACCGCGAGTGTGTGCACCTCTCCAAGCGATCAGACAGTTTGATCTACCCAGTGCCTGCATCTATGCTCCCACTCATGTTGGGTAAACCGTGTACATCTTCATGTACATCGCATATTCATTGTAGATCCTTTCATGTCAGTTTTCTTAAATAACGTTCCCCGTATAGCTTAATAATACCTTTAAATTACAAGTGTTAACGTATTTTATTACCTTCAGAAGAAAAAAATTACATGTTTCAAAAACTAGAAGTTATAAAAAAACAATACCTTTAGCAAAGTGTTCTAGATCGTCTCTCGATGTTTTTTCCACCAATTTTAGGTACCTGTCTCACGTGTAGGTTGCAGTACCGTATGATAGCACACATATAATAGATGTACGATTTTTTATTGTCGTGAACCCCGTCTTTCCTCTTACGCCGGGTCTTTGTTTGAAGTGACTATACTATCGTTCCAAGTCGTTAGTTATACATAAAAATAAACATTTACTCATCCTAAAAGACAGCTAAATTCACGTGGACCGTAGAGTGTGGTTCATCACAAAAATGATCACTCATTAACAACTCAATGGCAGCCTCACGGCCCCGTTCGACTAGTTTTCTTCTAATGATCGGATGTGGAGGTTGACTAATGTATTGCATAAACTAAAATATGATGAATAATACTCCATAATATACATACAGAGAGATAGCGTAGTTGAATTTTTTTAGTGTGGTGTGAGAATGAGAAGTGTGGATCATAAGGTTTAGTATGTGGTTATATATTTGATTAGAAATTGATGAAAAAAAAGCTTGCAACGACTAGTTCGTGGGTTCCACACTTCATTGACGTTATACGAATCACATGGACCGCGAATTTGTCCCATTTCAGGAGCAAGGGGCGATGTATGTGGCATGGTTGGTAGGAAGTTTGTGACATGAGAAAAAAAGGACACAACATTTTACGTTTCCAACCTCCCAAATGGTGTGCGTAGCAAGGATGTTAGGCTGAAATGTATGAGGTGTGGGCACTAGCTTGATGCATATGTTGCGAGGAATAAGGAACAATGACAAATTAGGGAAGGCTTTTACATTTGTTAAATTCACAGGGGTCAAGGACAAGGAGAGTATGATCAAAGCCTTGAACAACGTCAGGATTGGTGGAAGAAGAATCAAGGCTAATGTAGCTAAATACAGTAGACGCGAATAAGGCAAGATAAACGACTAGTAGATGTCATATACTTTGACGGAGGGCCATCCTTCTACCAATGAGTCGGCCTCCCAACGTACCTTCAACTCAAGTTTCTAGTTAGCCAAATTTCTGCAAATTCAAGGGTGATTTGAGGCTAAATCTTGTGCATGAACCTAGATTATTGATCATCCATACTTGATAATCATTAGGCAACTCAAGTGAGGCTTCAGGAAGCCAAGCCGGGAAGGAAGCTCGTTTAAAGGGAAAGCTTTAAGGTTCGTAACTACATTGTTGCGTTTAATCATTGTAAACTTATTGATGATAATGCTAAAGTTATAGACTTTCAAGAAATTAAGTAAAAGACCCCTTTGTGTCAAGTGGAAAAGTGTTTCAAGCAAACCATATTAAATGGCACGTAAACCCAAAGTATAAATGACCCACGTGGTCATAAAAGTAGAGGTGTTGCCTAACATAATTAAACGTGGTCATGGACCATGGAAAGGATTGATAAGAGGATAGTTGTCACTCGTGGTCGATGAAAACCATGAGTGGCAAACCAAACAGGTCGTTTGTGATCTATAGAGCCACAACTAAGTAACGACCATGTAAAACCATGGTATAAGCGACTCGCGGAGTCGTAGAAGCCAAGGTGTTATCCGAAGATACCAAATATAATTTCGATTATAGTTGGGGAATAACCTTGATGAGAAATGTAAGAGACTTGAGTTAAATTGCTTAAAGTCTTATAATGGGTCAATTTGCGTAAAACGACAAATCATAAGATGGTATTGTAATGCTATAAATAAGTCTAAGAAAGGCAAACCATAATTTCAATTGTGGTTGGGAGAAATTGAGGAAAACCTCAACAAGGGAATAGGAGGCATGAACTAGCATGCTTGATGCCTCCTTAAGGGTCAGTTTGAGAAATAAATAGCAAAGCGAATGAGAGAAGTGAAAACTTTAAAAATCCAGGTCCGAGTAGTGGATTATGGATTAAAGGTAATAAGGAAAATGTAACATCCGTAAAAAAAACGGGTTTCCAAACCCGCTTCGTTTATCAATCGAATAGTCAGTTTCAAATTTTCGTTGCTTATTTAATGCTCTTTTTAATTTTAAACAATACATAACTAATAAATATATTAGAATTTATAAACTATAGTTAATAAACAATAAAAACGGTTGAAGAAAAAAATAAATGCCGCTGCCGGGTTTTGAACCCGGGTCAGCCGGCTCATTTAACAAACACTTAACCACTCCGCCACTTGACTCGTTTGTGTAATCAAGGAATCAAATAAAACTTAAGTTCCATTGAGAATTCATCTGTTTGCGTCAAAAACTGAAACCGCTCATTGGCTTTCAACTATCCAGACTGTTGAGTGATCGCGAGTTACTGATTATAACCGATAAATCAATTGCAGCCCACGTTCTTAATCAATTCAGTCTTCAATGCCTCGATTCATATGATTTTCGAGATTGAAAACCGAAATCATATTACTCCTGATTTGCACTAATAATTTCATCGTCTCATAACTTGGAAACACTCGCAGAACCTTCAATTTCATTTGCGCTCTAATTTCTGTTCGTCGGAAACGTTATCTGCTATCGCCGGACTTTCGCCGGAAAACCGGGACATACATCAAATCGGTAATTTTCTCGATTCTTTCATTTTCAATCCATTGTTAGACTTATACTAACTTAAATCCTTCAACCAGAATCGGTCCCAGACGACGTTACTGGATATTCTGCACTCGCCGGAAAATCTCTGAAAATTTCTGAAATCACGCTGTGAATCGGTACAAATATCTAAACCCTCTGATAATCTTTGTTTAGTAACTCAATTTCACAATTAGTTGATCAAAACTGTTAATTGATCCGCTCAGACGGAATCCATAAATCAGAGCCGACGACCCTTGCCGGAGTTCTGAGAAAAACATCCTGTTTGGTACAATTCTGTTCTTTAATCTCATTGTCTAATACTTTCCAACCAATTATAAGTTTCGTTAATCGAATTAAACCAGAACAGTCGGATATTGTTGTCTGTGTCTTTGAACGAAGAAGATGAAGTCGAACATTATGTATAAGTTTAATTAAAACAAGATATTAAACCGGGTTAGACACACAGTCCAGCGGTGGACTGTGTGCAAACACATAGCGCACGTCACGAGTTCGAATCTTACAAACGCACCGGCTCTCCGAATTAAAACCAATCAGAGTAGGTCCCAGGATGTTTTTAAGATTAATATAAACTGTAAGTTTAGCAGATAAGACACACAGCCCAACTGGTTGGGCTGTGCGCTTACAAACCAAAGGACCCGAGTTCGATCCGGTTTCCCTGCAACCGGTTCAACCATTTAAATTCTTTTAATATAAAACCAAATAAATTAAACATTTAATTAGTATATATATATATATAATTAAAACATAGAATATTTCGGGTTAGACACGTAGCTCAGTTGGTAGAGCTGCGTGCACGCGTACGAGAGGTCCCGGGTTCGAACCTCACTCAGCGCACCAATTACCACTGTCCGACCGGTCAACGGTCAACGGTCAACAAAAAGTCAACATTTTTTTATATTTTTATTTATTTATTTAATTTAAAAATCAATTAAAAATACCTAAAAATAATATTTTTAAAGTTAGAAAATGACTTTAAACTCACAAAAATAAATCTAAAAATCCTATTAAAATTGTTAATAAAATTTACCGAACCATTTCGTTATTATTTTAGGTTAGTTATTTCTCGTCGATCAAATCTCCAAACTCGTGCGCATTCAACATCATCAAACGAACGCACCCAATGTGAGTGAATCTCTACAAAATTCCTCGTTTTAATCACATTTTGGGGTGTATCATGTGTCGTTTATTATTTATTACATTTAAACACTTGTGCATCCATCATATCCATGATCAAATGTGTATCCAATATGTATCAATTGGTTGTGTGGTTAATGTTTAGATTAAATTTATCATTTTCAGTACATACATCATCATAGGCTCGTCTGTTCCCCATTACCTATGAGCGGAACTGTTCCCATTACCTATGAGCGGAACGTGGCGTTACCAACATACGATTGGCTCCGTTTGATTGAGCCTTGATCGCACATACATCATCATAGGCTCATCCGTTCCCCATTACCTATGAGCGGAACGTGACGTTGCCAACATATACATTATCATTCATGTCATATACTCATGCAAGGTGGTTTGTTATTCGTTTGATTATATACGTTTGCTCACATATGATTATTGCACAATTTTCCATATTAAATACAATAAGAAATAAATATCAAATGTTTTAACAAGGTTCACTCGCCAACTTTTGTTGACCCAAAATTCCCAATTTTTACACATGATACAGGTGATCCCGTTGCAGCAAGAAACATATAGGACGGCCTAGAAGAATAAATCAGTTTAGGCTTTGGATTGTTTACTTAGTTACTTTTTCCTTGTAATTTTATGAACTTGTTTGGAATATTGAAGTTGTAATTTAAATTTAATAAATATGAAACATTTTAGTAAACATCATGAGCTTTGGTGATAACCCAATTATGCCCCGACTCTTATTCCGCTCCGGGTCGGGGTGTGACAGAAAATGTGACAACTGTCACTTTTAGGTAATCTCCGTACATTTGAACAGTTAATTATATTATACAATTATGTGTTTTGAACATCTGAACTACATGAATTACATGGCATACACCTAGAAAACTCACTGAGAACATTACATGATGCATATTATTCATTTTAGTGGTTACAACTCAAAAACAGTTTAAGACAATGCATCGGAACAACTAGTAGACTGGCTGTGTCAGCACAGCTTCAGTACTCAGCTAAACATTAGATTTAGGACTTAGATGGGAGTCCAACATCAATTATATATTAAACCTCACGAAAGGAAACTAAGGATTCATGCTAACACTTTACGGAAACAATATATACACTAAAAATTGTCCGAAATATACAGTAAGTGACAAATTCAGCACAATTAAAGCATAAATCAGCAAAACTCAACATCCACTAGCTTGTGTAATATTCAGAAATAGTATTAAACATCATAAACTACCTAAAAGATGTTGAAAGTATCATTTTGGCACAAATACATATCATATCATACAGTCTTGAAAGTTAACGTTTTAACGAACCGACAATGAAACGAACAACCAGACACATCATGTGTACTAGTTAACAATATTTTAACATCATACAACTAGTTAAGATCATTAAACACATTGTTTTACATAAGAATCCCTAAAATCCCTACAAGTTGCTTAAACCTCCATTTAGGGCCCGATAACGAATCTAGCACCCGTTAATCAACCAAACACGAACTAGACATAATTTATGGACTAGTTAACATTGTTTAACAATGTTAAACTAGTACATGGCACTATACATCATGAATTACACCAAAACCCTAAACCCCCTAACCTAACTTCACTTCAACCTAACTAAATCCTTAACTAAGATAACTAACCAAGTTAAAACCCAACCAAAGACCTCATGGCCGGTTATGTGGGGCCCTCTAGCCACCCACATCCTTGTCTCCTAATCATAATACATATTGGAAAGATTAAAGCTTGGAGTAATAGATCTTGTGTTCCTTGGCAAACATAAGTAACCCACTAAACAAGATCTTATCCTTATCACCTTCACAAAATTCAAACTCCACTCCTTCTCCTTCCTCCTTCAACCTCACGCCCACAATCGCCACCACTACACCTCCATTTTTGTTCATCTTACAAGCAATCCAAGTGCATACTAAGGTGTCTCAAGGTTGATTAAGAAGGTGTCAAGTCTTGGAAGCTCAAGGACCTCTTCAAGGAGCTATTAAGCACCATCTTCTCATCATCTTCATCTCCTAGCCTTTCATGCAACTTCCCTAGCCACAAGAGCTAGTAGTGAGCTTCCTAATCTTTCATTTTACATCTTGTTACTAGTATAATGTTAATGTACAAGTTAAACCATCTAAAACCTTCACTTTTAAAAGATGAACACATGAACTAGTAACATAATCTAAAGAAAATAAACATATCTTGAAGTTGTAATGAAGATGTAGTTGTTTATTTTGTGATGTGGATGATATCCGTCATATGTATACTTGCTAGAAGTATAGATCTAACAAGTACACACATGGATCTTACAAGGTCCATGATAAAAGTGTTGATGAACTTGTTATACATGATGAATGAACTTATTAAAGTGATTAAAATGATATGTGATGTTCTTAAGATGATGTATGAACAAGTTTTAAAAAAATGATTTTCAACAAAGTTTGTAAATATTAGAAACAAAACCCATTTTTAACGATGGATGAACATGTTAAACACAAGGTTAAAATACTACATGATTTTATTAACTTTCAAGTTCACCATAACATGAAAAAAGCACCTATGTGCATATATTATACTTTTGGAAACTGTTGTGATTAAATTGACGAGTTTTGGAAGCTTAAACACATGTTTTAAAACATGGGAAACTCCTAAATCTAGGGGAAACTATGAAATTTTTTATAAAATTTAAACACTTACAAAATATATTTTAACAAGGCTCTTACAAGTAAACTTGTTTAAAAGCAATAAATATAAAAATTCCCACATTTTTGTATAAAATGTAAATAGAAGGAGGTATGGTTTTTCTAAAAATAAAGATGGATATAAATATATATTTTCAAAAATATATATATATATTAGTGATTGTAAAAATTATGTGCTATGTGTATATTAGTTATATATAACTTAGGGACTTGAAATAATGTACGCAAATAAATACAATAAAAATTGACAAACAAAGATTTACAAGAATATGTATATTCATGCCTTGGATACAAATATGGACGATTCAGACATTTGGACTATATAAAGATTTCGGACTAAAAATATATAATATATCGAAGCTTGGTAAATTATACTTTCAAAACTGAACAAGTGACAAAATATATATTCTTACAAGTATATAAACTATATCATATTTTGTCGATCCTAAAAATATAGTATTTTTGAAGTGTATAAAAATATATATTTCATAAACATCTTAAAAGTATATTGTTTTGGTGGAAACTAAAAATATGTATTTTTCTAGAAGTAATCTTAAAAATATATTACTTTTAAGATGCATACACTTAGCAAGCATAAGATACATATTGGACACATCTTAAAATTACATATTTAAAGAATACAAAAGTTGTGGGTAATGAATACAAGAATATACGTATTCCTATACGTACAAATACATGCCAACATATACCACTAACATTGGATGAAAATACCATTATACAAGTATTATACATAACCATGAGAATACAAATTTAAATACACAAGCACTCATAATACAAGTATACCCACACTTGGGAATATACACATGTATAATACTTAACAAATAATACATTTGGTCATGTATATTATAAACACATGCACATGGATAATTATATATCAAGACATGTTAAAATAGATTATTTTTTAACAAACCCATTGTAATTACAAAGGATATATAAAATGGTGCATACAAATAATACAAGTTAAAATATAATATTTTAACTAATACATCGAACATGGAATGATATATAATTAAGAAGAATTATGTATGGAACATATCCGACGATGGCATCGTCGAGGCAAACGGGTGGAACCCGATTATGAAGAAGTTATGAACACATACATCTTACTCGCGCGAGTCACGAAGACGAGAGGGCTAGGCCCGTACAGACAACACACGATATATATATATATATATATATATATATATATATATATATATATATATATTGACATCATACATCGAAAATACATCTCAGCTAACATCATACATCGAATATCCACCTCAGCTGACGTCATACACCGAAAATACATCTCAGTTGACATCATACATCGAAAATACAGCTCTACGGAACATAAGTCTGAACAAGTCTTAATAAATATTTAAGACAAGAAACTTGAACATAAGTCGTTACAAAGACCGAAGTGTCTAACAAAACCTAGCACATTTGTATGTTGCTATACAATACGTGAGATAAACAGAGTTTACAGAACGCAATCCAGTGAGTTCATGTCCCCCTTTTCATCTTAAATGTTTTACAACTATCAAGGAAAATACATGTTCAATGGTATGATAAGCTAGGGGTTGAAACAACTTAGATCATGTGCGAATAGGGTGGAACTTAAGCACCATTAATCTTGTTTAAGACCACGGTACAAAGGTTAGATCTAGCGGGTGTTGGCAAGCCCCACTCTTGGTCATGGACCCACACGGCACAGTGCATTTGTTGTCCCAGTCAAGGTTAGTCGATGAAAATCGTCTAGGTTTGGATGCTTCCTTTGTCGTCACACATATTAATGTCCTTGCAAAAGATTAATGATCAATGATTTCATTGACCCTTTACATACCGGATTTTGATACAAATACATCATACATTTTATGGATTCATCTTATGCAACTAAAACACATGAACTCGCTAACTTTTGTTGATTTTTCAACTTAACATGCATTTCAGGAAATTAGTGGACCAATGCGGAAAAATTCAGTCAAGGAAAGCAAGTGTCAAGTCTCCATGCCAACTTTTGAAGGGTTCGCCCATTATATACCGCCTCCTTGCGCGGATATAAGGGTTTTCAAAGCCTTATCATTTTAAAACTTGCATTTTGGATGTGTAACACTTTGACAACTTATTTTCATTTCATGGTTTATAAACAATATACTCAACTTGTGTTGCGGTTTGAAACAATATTGGCAATGGTAATTGGAGCTTGTTTTTATTCATTTAGTATGTTCACTTATATTGTATGCAATGAGAATCAATCAAATCACACCGCGCTCTTCCGCTTATGAGCGGGTGTGACAGAAAAGGTTCTAAGCGAAATAATTTGGGTTTGGACCGACTTGGGCATAAAATTGGCAAAAATGGCATAAAATTGGTTAAATGTAAAAAAGTGCCCAACTCTGGAACCCTTCTGGAAAAGTGGCTCTCCCGCGCCACGCGAGGGACAGACCTCGCTCCTCTGCGATGCGCGGACAAGCTCAATAAACAAATTTGGTCAAACTCGTCCCCTCGCGCCACGCAAAGGGACTAGGTTGCCCCTCCGCGACGCGCTGGATCACCGTGTTCCAAAAAAATGTTTTTGTTCATGTTTTAACGTTTCGTTCTAATGTTTTGATTTCGAATCGTTGGATGAAATCATATGATAGGAAACTACGAAGTTAAGACCCCGAATGAAGATCAAGCCACGTCAAGAACCAAACACTTTAGGAATGCTTGTTAGCTTCCGTTTCTTGTTAAAGTGATTTTGAAACGTAAAACAAATGGACTTGTATTTTAAATCAAATTGTTGCTATTTTGTGTTATCCTTTCTTTTAAAACATGTAATCTTTAGTTGAAATGGTTTGTATAATACGTACATTTTTTTATGTTTATATTAAAGGGTCTTATAATCTAACAATAAAAGAACTTGAGTTGTGACCATTAAATTTGTATTGCCCTAGTTTATGTGGGAAATTTGTATTGCCATGGTTTACATTTTTGGTTGTTTCAATCATACAACTTCGTGCATCAATATCTTATTCACCTTAACTTCATTTTGGACGTAATTTGATTCATTCTGATGCTTTCAGTTGGTAGAAAATAAACCCGGAAATAACCATTTGTATAACACATATATAAATACAATTATTTGTGTTCAAACCATTTAGTGAAAAACTCATTTTCATTAAGATTTCTGACATAAACCATGGGAATACAAATTTAACGGTCACAACTCAAGTACTTCTTTTGTTAGGCCAAGTGGTGTGGGGGTAACGGCCCCCGCCACCTTAACTGGATGGCGCCCCCAATACCGACCCAATTCCTCCACTAGCAGGTGCTAACGCTTGAAATCGGTGGCCCCCCTTTTTGTTTTGACCGTTTTCCCAACTGTAAAAAAAATAATTTAATTTTTTCAAACCTTATATATACACACATTCTACATTTTAATCAAAGCATATCCATCAAATCAAACCATAAACACCTAAATCTTTCATTCCAATTTTTTTTAAGTTTTCAAACGCAACATGCTGGACTGAAAAAGAGGAGATCATTTTGGCTACGAGTTAAGTGGTTGTGGCCGAGCAAATGCGGCCCAAAGCATCGTTGGCGTTTTAGAATGTCGTTTTTGCACAATTTTACCTTCATGTGGGTGAAACACTAAAACCCACCGCGAGGTTTTTGATATTTATTCAAAGTTTACGGAGATCCAAGCAACGTCTAGGCAATTTGAGATAGTCTTCAACACGTCAATGAACAGTGTGGAGGTGCTTACCGGGGATGAAGCGATTGAAGCTGCCCGTCACGATTACCGACGACGCTATGTCACCCGAAGATTTGTTTACGTTTCAGCGTAACGAATTATGAGAAACCATAACCAATGTGTAGCTATCATAATTAAGCAGGTTGTATCTTAATTAAGCTATTTTTTGTAATCTTATTTTAATTAGGTATATTTTATTTTAGTAATGCATATTTTATTTTAATCATGTATTTTTATTTTAGTTTTTCTTATTTTAGTTATATAATTTTTATATAAACTTATCAATTTTTGAATGAAGGATAAATAGAAATATAATTAAATAGAAAAATGTTGGGAAATGATTAAAGATTTAAATGGGGTTTATTCCACAATATCCTAATTAAGGATCGGATGTTTTTACGACCAACTGGCTACGTGGTGCGAATATAATACAGGTGACAGGTGTGGCGCTTTAACGCATCTACAGACTTTATCCTACACCCTTTTACTTGGGATTTTTCTTTTCACCGTAAAGATAATATATTTGAACTTGTATCATGATTTAACACTTTTCCAAAGGAAGGACTTCTACCTTTTAAAGCATCTACGTGCTTTATCCTACATCCTTTGATTGGGATTTTTCTTTTCACCTTAAAGATAATATATTTTAACTTTTATCGTGATTAAACACTTTTTTCCGAAGGAAGGACTTCTACCTTTTAAATACCATGGGTTACACATCATCAACTTTGGAATAATTTAAGGAAACATTATCTACAAGCATGATGGTGAAAACAAAACTCATTTTATACACATTAAATTTCATCAAATGTTTGTAAAGTCACATTTGTACTCTTTGAAGGGAACTGATGTGTTGTGGCTACAAAGGTAGTTAAGACATGCATAATGATGATAACCGGTTAACGAATACTCGTGTAATTGAAGTATTATCAAATATCAAAACATTAGTGTTTGATACTCGATGTTTGATTACATGGGGGTCGACGGTCAACCTTAGAAAGGTCAACTTTCGTAGACCAACATCATGTGGTTTTACACTCATCGTTCCATTAAGTTGCCTTTGAAAAGCTGTTTATACTATAACTTGTGCGAAGCTACAAACAAACTTTATATCAACCTTTTAAATTATGTCATTCATGGTCTTGGTTTTAAAAAAAAAGTTGATAAGAGTCTCCACTCCATACCTCCTAACCACTATTATAACCTAATTGAAATCTCTTTTATCTTACTTATGAATTACATTGTTATTAAAAAATAATATTAATGATCGTTAAAAGTAGTATTATGTAAATATGGGCCAAGTATATAACCCTTTCTCTTGTAAGACCCTAATTACAATTACCAATTCAACAACACATATGTACACCATACTTAACACATACTTAGCTGTTTCATTGTTGATGATGGTAAAAACAACAAATACATCTAGTTTTAATTATAGACTTTAGCACTGTCCACTGATTCAGATGTTTTATTACATTACACACCTAAGCGTTATTCATAGTTCGATTTTTGTTTTGTTTTGAAATTGAAATACAACAATAGCAAATTACATGATAAAGTTTATGTGGCATGTCATATACCTCATAATATCATTATAATTGTGCTGAATTAGGATAAGATGAGACACAAAGTATACATATAGTCGCATCCTAGTGCCAACACCCATAACAACCGCCCCAACAAGTACCGCCCTTGCATTTTGTCCTTTATAAATCCACAACTGCAGACATCAACAAATATGATTATCATTTAGAAGCGACGGTACATCAATCTAATTGTTTGCATATAAACAAAAAATACATATACTTGAACTTGATGTTAATGAGGTTGAATGGAAAATTAAACTCAATAAACTAGTAACGTGACAATTTATGACATGATGTGTTGACAGTGACACGACATGAGTTGACAAATACTTAAATTTGCTAGGGTTTTAGTTAAGGCTTCCGCTATTCTCACACCCCTAAATCTTATTTCACATCCTTTTTCACTCTATATAGCTTTCTCTCTATATATCTAAATATCTATGTATACATAGAGAGAGATAGAGGGGAGGGATGTGTGAATACTAACTCCCTTTAATTAAACAAGTTGAATATAAATATGTGGCAAAACATGTTCAACCCTCTTAACCCAGTTATGCCACTAATAACACGTTTAACTAACTATTTTAAATGGATTGAGAGATTGACCCGACACAATTAAGTCCCGTTTGTTAAAACGATATAAACTTCCAATTTTATAAATAATTATACAAAATTGTCCACAATTGTAAGTTTGTTACTACAAGTAATTCACAAAAATATAGCTAAAGTCATGCCTGTTTCCTTAATCATTATCAATTATCAAATAATCTTGTTTGAAAGCAAAACTAAATGAAAGTTTGTTTGAATTTTCATATTTTGGATTTTGATGTTCTCGCATGTACTTATAAAAGGATCATCTGTAAACAGTGGCGGATCTAGCCAGTGGTATCTTTTATATAAAACCGAAAAAAAACTTTTACACTGCATAAAGGGAGTTGAGGGATACCCCGTGCTACCCCTGCTTGTACACTACCTCGGCCCTTGTCCATAAAACTATCTTCACTTATGGCTAAACGATGGATCTTACCATCTAAGATTTATAGCGATTACGTATGTACATATGTAAGATGAAAAAGAAAACATGCATACATATGTGTACATATATGCTTTGTATCTATATATATACCTTTTGAATTCTGAGTTTGAGATAGCGAAGTTCTTCCCGCTTAAGAATGATAATTAACGCAAAAAGCAGGATGAAGAAGAAAGTGAACCCATAAAACTTATTTTGTGAATAACTACAAATTAATTTGGTTCTATATTCTTCTATTTATATACAAAAAAAACATATGCTAATTCAATGGATCTACGTATGATGTGGAACTTTTAGTCACGGATGACATGTAAAAGGTTATATTGTACGTGGACTAGGAGACAGATCGATACCACGAGTCCAATATGATTAAAATTGGCATTTATAGTGTACAAGATAATAAAGAATAATTAAAAGGGCATTTATAGTCTACAAGATAATAAAGAATAATTATGATAGAATTTTATGCGACTTCTTTTCTTGAAAGAGATGGTTTAACTAACTATTGAAAGAGATGGTTTAACTAAATAATTTGTATCTCCACCACTGTACAAACTATATTATATTAGCAACTAGGGTAGTAGTCTTCGCGCGTCGTATAAGGACGCGATTGGAATTCAGATCGCACACCATGACAAAATAATATCTAAATGTGTTATGTTGTTTTTATCATAACTCGGCATTGAAGAAAAAAAAATAAGAAAAAGTAAAACAATGCAATAAATAACAAAGGTAAAACGAAAAAAAAGACGATAGGAATTCAACCGGTTTAGGAGTTATATAATAACTTTATTAATGTTTTAGGGTATAAAAGTAATTTGGTTAAAGTAAAAAAAGAATACAATAATCAAACGAAATAGGATGAAAGTGAAAGTTCACACAAAATCACAAAATAGCCTAAATAATAATAATAATAATAATAATAATAATAATAATAATAATAATAATAATAATAATAATAATAATTGTTGATGCACTTTGTGGCCATCACTATGCGAATAGACTAGAAAGAGTGTGTATTAAATATTGTATAGATTAGAAACGAACACATGACCCAAGTGCGAACAAGTACTGGCTCGTACGAGTGACATGTGCTTCGTACGAGTGACTTTGTGCTTCATACGAGTGACCTTGTGACTCGTACAAGTGACAACATCTCTCACTCGTAGGGATGAACCTTCGTACGAGTGATAACATGCTTGGTTCGCACGTGTTGTCATGTCTATAAATAGGTGTTGTGCGTTCATTGTTTGTAAGTTTTAGAAGTTCCCTTAGGGGAAACGCTGGTTGATTCTCTCCAGGAACTCCACCAGCCAGTTAAGATGTATACTCTTTCGGTATGAATGAATGAATTGAAAAGCTTCCGTTGATTCTGTGCCTACATTTCTATTTCGTTCTGCCGAATCTGTTCTATCCCCAAAGCTTCCGTCTAGAACCGCCATCGACCACAGGACCACAACATAGTATCATAGCTACGGTACCGATTTATTCAATCTAACAGTTGATGAATCATCTACCCTCATGAATTTTGGACGTATGAGGGGTTTTAGACATAAAACATCAAATAAACGGACAATCCACGAACATAATGTCAAATTGAAACCATAGAATTGTTAGAAACTGATTTTCGACCAGATATGTGCAAAAACCATGTCAAAATTTGAAGAAATGAAGATTCTGGATCGAAAAAACGTATCAGTTTCATCCGTACGAGCGAGTCTCAGTGGCTCGTACGGAGCACCACTCGTACGAAGTTCCAAACGTACGAAGTGGTGACAAAAAAGGCATTTTTTGATCGTATTGACGAGACAAGTGTCCAGGAAAAATTTGGTGATTACAAATTTTTTCGTGTTTTAACGTCTAATTCGGCCTGTTCGGAGACACCATCTAGAGCTTCAACGTAAAGATTTGATGATACGATTTCAAAGGGATGAAGATTTCAGGATAGTCACTAATACCTACGCAAAACATTGATCATCTGGTGTAGTGATTATTAATGAGCCTTAACGTTAAGTCAGCATTTGCTAAAAGCTGCAAATTTTGGGAAATTTTCCGCAAAATTTGAAAGATCATACGCTGCAATCCCACCGTAATCTGCATTCCCATAAGAACTCGACGTCTGAATTTGCAAAAATGAGGGGGAATAAAAATTTTCACGTATATCTTAAAATTCTGGCATTTTTGAAATTCGTGATGCTGCAACAGTATCCGGGTGGTTCAGACTGCAGATTATCTGGGAAACACAGAGGTCGAAGATTCATTAGAAATGAGAAAACGTTTAAGTCTATTCACAAAATAGACTATACATTTAGAATGTGTGATCGAAGAATGTTCAGAATTTTCAGATCTTGATACAGATTGATGCTCAAGGGCTAACCACCTGATCCCCGATGTGGAAGTGGAAGCACACACGATGACGTGGATGTACACACGTCAGCCTATCATTAACTCTGCATTGCAAATGAACTGTTTATCGGACTAACCGCCAGAAAACACGGATGTCTTGTAGTTTCAGTGCCCCATTCTAGCGAAGATAGCTATACATCTGTTTTGTGACTAAAAAGGAATAATGTGATTCTGATTGCCAAAGAATGTTTCTCAGATTCGATGTGTCACCAGATAGTTTGTTTCCAGTGATTTGCTGATCGTGAAGTTTTTTGCGGATATTTATCGATTTGAAGTTTTTCGGTGTAGTATTCAAAGTTTCTGTCAATTGCTGGTTGGGTTTTGAAGATCAGAGGATCGAGCATCAAGGGGGGTGCGTTAAACCGAACGCGGATATGCTTAAACGTCGAAACGGAGAAACTGCGTTGTTTAATATCAATTTGGTGATTATTCGAGAAAATTTTTAGATCAAGCAAATCAGAGGAGGTTCTGAACCGTGCAAACAACGACCTGAAGTTCAATTTCTGGAGAAAATTATTTCAGGGGGAATGTTGCTTAAACGTAGATAATGCAAACCCGGATCTTCAATCAAGGGGAATTACGACGTCAACAGATACCCGATTGAAGTTGCAGAACATTCAAACACAGCTCTCGGATTTCAAGTTCAAGCTTCGACAGTAACGTCCGAGGGGGAAATTGTTGATGCACTTTGTGGCCATCACTTCCCACACATAAAAGTTCCAACACACAATTAAAGCTTATGATCTCTCATTCATTTGCTTTTCAAAATTCCAACAATCCCCGATATGAATGGAGATCATCCCACACACTCAAGTGTCACGATAAAATTTCAGTGGTTAAGTAATGCAGGATAGGTAAGTTTCCTTTTGAACCCTCCTTTGTGACATATACTTAGTCTCCTAGCAGTTAGTAGACGCGATGTCCTTGAACCAACCCCTTTTTATGTAGACGTTCTTACGCATCACAAATTACTCTTCCTGGTCTGGCTAACCCCTCATAGTTGTGTCCGTTATTGTAACATTCGTTGTAAAACAGTTCTAAAACTCGCTCCGTTTAATAATTCAAATATATGATATGAAGTTTCGTTACGTATTTATGTTAAACGTTTAAATTCGTTATATTAATTTCATTAATTAATAAATAAAACATAAGGGTTGAAATAATAAACATAATAATTAAAAAATAATAATATTAATAAATAAACTGAAAATAATAAAAACAAGTATAAAGGGTGACCACGGGTTTCGAACCCGGGTCCTAATTGAACCAACACACACCACACACCACTACACTACACACACATATTTGTTAAAATCCTAAAACAATTAAATTATATACCAAAACAATCGCTGAACTTGAAAATTCAAATTTGTAGAAATTATAACAGCCGGGGATTTAGTTCTTCAAATCAAAAGTCGTTTTCTGTTTCAATAAACCAGTGAAACCGCTCTTAAACATAAGATTTGCAACCAATTCTCCGATTAAATCACCAAGAACAGTTACATAATCATCAATCATTGAAACCGAAAAACATTGAAAATCATAACTGCCTCTCTCCGTATAAATCGCGATTCAATACCCTTCTGGAACTCGTCCACATTCTCAAAACCTCTCTGTCTTCGAATTTCACTTTGCCGGAATCTTGTGTTGTCGCCGGAAACATTGCCGGAGAAATCAAGCCATCTTCATTATGGTATAGCCATCCCTTAAATCCTTTTCATTCTATGTAATCTTTTTAACTGTGGTAACTAATCAACAAACTCAAAAACAAGAGTTTTGAGTAAATCAGTCGGGTTGTGTTCTGAGTTTTAACATGAAGAAGATGAAGTTGTGATCGTATATTAGTATAATTAAAGTCAGAGATTATACCGGGTTAGACACACAGTCCAGCGGTGGACTGTGTGCATTACAAACGAAGTTACCCGGGTTCGAGTCTCACACGGTTCCGATTTCTAGAATAACCAACTCTTTTTAATACTTAATCAGATCAACATCCAGTAAGTGTATAAGTTTAATATAAATTCTGAATATTCCGGGTTAGTCACACAGCCCAGTTGGTAGGACTGTGTGCAACGCGAGTTAAAGGGCACGAGTTCGAGCCCGGTTCGATGCACGGATTATACGCTTTCTGAAATCAAATAAACCTTTTTAAAATAAAATCAAAATATAGTTGACTCAGTAAGTGTATATAATTAATTTAATTTCAGAATATTTCGGGTTAGACACGTAGCTCAGTTGGTAGAGTTGCGTGCACGTATACGAGAGGTCACGAGTTCGATTCTTACACGATGCCAAAATCATTCAGTTCGACCCCGTTCAACCCCTGAAAGGGGTATATTTTTTTTAAATAAACTTTTCTTTGTATTTATCCAAAATCCATAAAAATATATATAAAAATAAGACTTTTTAAACATAAAAATTAGTAATAAATACTATAAAAACTGTCTAAAAAGCCTAATAAAAGTCATTAAATAAGAATACTAATTGCAAATGAAAGAAATATATTTACCGAATTATTACGTGAATATTTAGGTTAGTTTTCTCGTCGGTTGGAATCTTTAAGCGTGCGCGTTCGTTATCAACTCAAGAAAGGCACCCACTATGAGCGAATTCCTACAAACTTCCCTTTTTTATTCATGTTTTGGGGTGTATCATGTGTCGTTTATTTATATCGTTTATTCAAATACTTGTGTTACTACCATTATATGAACTAACGTGTTATGTAATATTTGGTTTATTGTTATATGTGGTTATTGAAGAAACCCTAGATCAACTAGACCGGAGTCAAAGTAAATCTATGGAATGGGCTCTACATAAAGGGTTAACCCTCCGTTTGGTTTCACGATGGATGATGAATAGAACAATATTCCGGCTGATCCTGCAGAACAGAACACCGTTAGCTCGCCACGGGGAGAAGGGGGTTCTCTCCGTGACCACCCTCCGACGTGAGAATAAGTACAGGTAGTCGGAAGTAAGTATTGTAAGTGAGAGAGTAGTTGAGAGTGAATACCTTTCCTTGAACTCCAAGTTACTTATTTATAGCCGGTGTTTGGCGCCAAAAAGAGAGATTGTTAACTTTAATGGAATCTTTTGTTATTCCGTTAACGTTTGTTGGCAATCTGTTAATGCACACGGATCGTGAGCTCATCAGCGGTTAGAGAGGCGCTACTTGTCAACATGAGATCACTACATCTTATAAATGTGAGCATGCCATCATCGTGATCTTCCTCAGTCGTCCAGATGCTGCCATGTGGAATTGGTTATAACCGAAAAGAAGCTTGCACGATTGGGTGTTAATGGCTTCTAGAAGGTTTCACAGCTGTTACCCATCTATTATTCGCCACGTGTACATTCTGTTATAACAGAAAAGATTCCCTTTGCTTCTGCACCAAGTTAAGGATTTTGCTAAGGGAAAGTTTCAGGATTTACTGTTTCCTTGCGCAAGAAGCGCAAGTTAGTTAACTGATCTTCCTTCTTTCCTTGCTGCTTAGCGCAACGTTTGGTGGATGCTTGCTTTGATATAAATATCTGTGCAGGGTTTGCGCATGGAGCATTATCAAACAAGAATGTTCAAGGTTAGCTTTGAACCTTGCGCGAGCCCGCGCAAGGTAGTTAAATGAAGCATTATCAAACAAGAATGTTCAAGGTTAACTTTGAACCTTGAGCGAGCCCGCGCAAGGTAGTTAAATGAAGCATTATCAAACAAGAATGTTCAAGGTTAACTTTGAACCTTGCGCGAGCCCGCGCAAGGTAGTTAAATGAAGCATTATCAAACAAGAATGTTCAAGGTTAACTTTGAACCTTGCGCGAGCCCGCGCAAGGTAGTTAAATGAAGCATTATCAAACAAGAATGTTCAAGGTTAACTTTGAACCTTGCGCGAGCCCGCGCAAGGTAGTTAAATGAAGCATTTATCAAACAAGAATGTTCAAGGTTAACTTTGAACCTTGCGCGAGCTTGCGCAAGGTAGTTAAATGAAGCATTATCAAACAAGAATGTTCAAGGTTAACTTTGAACCTTGCGCGAGCCCGCGCAAGGTAGTTAAATGAAGCATTTATCTAAAGAGAGTGTTCAAGGTTAACTTTGAACCTTGCGCGAGCCCGCGCACGGTAGTTAAATGACGCTTTCCTCTCTTGGATATTTGGCGCAGAGTTCTAATAAATCTTATTTTGGCAAAGAAGTCTGCGCGCAGTTTTCTTAAAAGTTATTAATGGGTATGGTTTCCTTGATTGGAGCAAGGTTTTTGGGACCATACCCCTTCAAGTCGCCCTAGTCCACTGTTGCTCCTATGTAAGAATAAAAAGTAGGTGGAGCACTGGACTTAAAAAAAATGTGCTGCGCTAGGTAAGGACTAGCTTTTGTTGCTTTATGCATCTTGATGACGTGTCGTAAGTGAATTTTGAAAAGTATTGAATTTCAAATATGCTTAGACACGTGTCACTTATCTAGATGGTGTAGTTGGTGACGACGCACGTTCTTGAGACGTGGTGGTACTGTTGACAGGCTGTCAACAGTACATGTCTTACCGTATTTAATGCTTTTTAACGACACTCGCGCGCTTGGTGCGTTACTGTTCCCCACTCACCCCTGCGGTTACTTGGGGAAACGTGACGGTCGCAAAAGTCGCTGCAGTCAAATCGTGCATTAATTGCGGTTAGTATATAAAGGGATCAACGATCCATTTGCTTCCTCACCCAAATATAACTTGAGAGAAATTTGTGTTCAAAAATTCCGGCGACCTTCAAAGTTTTCTAAGTTTTCTTCAAAGTTCGAGTTATGGCCACAGGTGCAAGTTCTGCTGAGATGTCGTCATCAAGTTTTCCACCGCTAAAGTGGTCAAAGAAAGATTTTGATAATCTTGCCTCCAACTTCCTTTTCGCTCCGTCGTGGAAAGCGTTTTTTCCGGAGGCGAATGCCACGGCGGCTGATGCGCCGGCCGGCTATATTACATTATTTTACGATTATTTTGCCGAAGGGAACTTCTGGCTGCCGGTGACTCATTTCTTGCTGGAAATTCTTGGTTTTACCAGATTCACATTTGTCAGTTGAGCCCGATGGGATTGGTGAGGATCCGACATTTTGAGTTCGTTTGCTGATCGATGCAGATCGTGCCGTCGGTCGAGAAGTTTAGGGCTTTCTACCAACTGCAATGCTCGTTGGGCTTTTATTCGTTCCAACAGCGTGTGCAAGCCAAACGATTGCTGTTGGTGCCGCCGAATCCTGCCATGACTGGAAGCAGAAGTTCTTCTTTATCAAGGCGGCGGTGATCCCGATGAAGATGACATTCCGGGGCAGTGATGAGATCGAGCTGGAGACACTTCCCATACCTGCCGACGAGGTATGGTATCAAGATATTAAAGATGTGCCCAATATTGTTTTGCCGGAGAGCGCCTTTATCACTGCCTGGATGAGTATTTTCTGGAAGAAGGAACGCCGGGAGAAACCGGTGTATATAGAAGATGGAACTGGTATGTAACCCTTTAACTTCTTAGCAATATCTTTCAATAGATATGTACTGATGCAAAAATGTTTGTTATGTAGCTGCGCCTCTCTACTTGGTCTCTTTCAAGAGAGAGAAAGGAAAAATGGCCGTCGTGCCGATTGCTGATGGTGAGGACACTTGGTTCTCACAAATCTTGGGGAACTTTGAGTTGCCCAAGCAGGAGGATCTGGAGGCGCAACCATATTCGTAGATTGGTAAATAAGTCCATACAAACCCTAGGTTGATATTGCAATAGAACTTAATGGCGCAACCTTTACTCAGTATGATTGATTATGTAGGTGATTTGCGAAATTTGGCCGTAGGCCCTGATTCGAGGAAGAAGAAGAAACCAACTGCTCTGCGCCTCCCCCTTCCAACCCAGAGCAAAAACCCAAGCCATCAACTGCTGTGAAAGCTGAGGGCAAGAAATGTACACTTTCTGTATCTGACTCTTGGTGTAATTATGTGGTGGTGTCGGACTCACTGGAGGGTCTCTCGCCTGTAGGTTTGAAGAAACCGAAGCCAGAACCCGTTGACACCTCATCTCTTTCTGCTGCGAACCCAGAGAAGTACCTTCTAGCCCGGAAGAGGCGTTGAAGCGCACTTCTAAGAAGAGGAAGGAGGCGGAGACTAAAACTCCTGCGCCGACTAAAGTTGTGCGCCTGCGCATTGGTAAGAAGGGCAATCTGGATGCCTTTGCGAAGAAGTTCTCACCAGGTACGTTTACTTTGTTGCACATTTCTGTCATAAAAGTTGCGCAGAATCTTATACTTGGTATTTGTTGATATGCTTTGCAGAGAAAATGGTGAAGGCTGCGCCGACCACCTCATCTGCTATACCAGCGCCGCGCAGGCCTGAGAATGTTGAGGGAGATGCGGGGCAAGAGACTCCTGCTCCTGAAGCCGACCCCATCGTCCCGGAACATGTTGAGAAAGTGGCTCCAGAAGAAGAGCCCAAAAATTTTGATACTGAGAATCCTACTGGCGAGCAGGTTAAAGATACGGCTACAGATGTTGGGGAACCGTCAAAGTTGATATCTAAGGGAGCCGGACTTCAACACAAAGCGAAGGCTTTGTGTTTGTTGAGGATTCGGAGGAGTCGCCTATTCGCCCAGAAGAGACGCCTGGGGACTATTATTATCGCTCTTATTCTGAGAGGTGAGCCTCTGCGATTCATCAACCCGTGTGGAAAGTTAAGCAGGGTGATGTTTTCACTGATTGGCACTCCTGCAGGGAGTGGTATAAGGGCATCTTCCCTCCGGCGGAGGTGAAGCGCCAGGAAGAAAAAGACCACGAGGCTACCTACGAGTCATATTTGCAAGAGTCTGCCCTTGCCTCTTCCACCATAAACAGGATTGTGCGCGAATGGCGCAGCATGAACAAAGAGTGGGATGAGGTTGTGCTTGAGAAGTCAAAGGCCAAACTTGAGAAGGAGAAGACATTGAAAATGCTCGTCGATTTTGAGGCGAAAAAGGCCCAGTTTGAGGAAGGGAAAAAGACTGAAGAATGGGCTGCGTTGTCTTGGAAGCAAGTGTGAGGCGTCTGCTGCGCAATATGCGGACGAGCGCAAGCGCTTTGTGGAGGCTTGCGAGCGTAACAATAAATAAAAAATTTCTCTGCGCAACGAGATTGAGAAACTCAAAAAAGAGAAGCTAATGCAGTTGCGGCAGCAGAAGAAACGCGCTCACACAGAGAAAGAAGCGAGCAAAATGAGGTATCAACCAAAATGACTCTCCTTCTTAAGAATAAAGAAATTGATGATCTAACTACTATGCTTTTTGACCAGGAGCGGCTGCAAGCTGAGGTTGACAGTTTGAAAAAAGATGTCAACCTGCACCGAACAGAGAAAGCCGAGTTGATCCACTGTTTGACTGAAGGCGAACAAAGACTTAATGACACGGAGGTCGCTCGCACTACTGCAGAAAGCTTGACCGAATCCTTCATGAACCAGCTTACCTGGTTGCGGGAGTACGGGATTGTGGAGGTAATATTCACTTTTCTTTACACATGTCTGGTTTGATTGTCGTATCATATACTGATTGTGTTTGTGTTCAGATCGCAAATGCCATCCTTAACTCTAAGAAGTTGGATGAGAGAGTGGCAGAATTAATGATGGTGGCGCGCAATGACGGGCATGCCGAGGGCTATAGAGAATGTACTTTGCACGTGGCCCATGCGCTGAAAACTGAATGGGATACCGGCCGTGCTGCCACGTATGGGCTAAATACTGCCGCCATTTATTCTGCTGCCAAGGAAAAATATGATCAATTGCAAATTCTGATTATGGACCTTGTGAATGCCGCGCTGCACCAAGACGACTTTGTTGATAAGCTAAAGGAGATCTTTTCTTCAGCAGAGAAGCAGGCGGGAACCAAGTCCATAGAATAGGAAATTTGTAACTTTTACTGTATGATAACTTGTAACGTTGCGCTTCTGCACAAGTATTGTGAATATAATATATTTCACTTTTACAATGTTTGCATGGAACCAATTACTTGTGTAGGATAGACAAATGAACAATTTCTTTTCTCATGTGTGAGCGTAAGTATTAAATTAACTTGTGGCTCATGAGTTTTGTGTTTTTGTTTATCCAAAGGAATTGCATGCATTTGTAAATGAACATATATAAGACTGTAAGTAGTGGCAAAGTATTTTATTCATACTGACAAAGCGCAAAGCTATGGCTGCCACTAAGATTACATAACAAAATAAAGTAAGCAGTCTCATTACGCAACGCTCAGAAGTTGCTTAGAGGACTGAGATTACATATAACATCGGCGCAGTTGCTGTGCGTTCCAGGTTCGAGGAACGCTGGATCCGTCCATACGCTTCAGAGTGTACGCGCCTTTTCCCAATACTTCATTTATCACGTATGGACCTTCCCATCGCGGGGCTAACTTCCCCGGTTTTCCGGCATTCGATGCTTCATTATCGCGAAGAACAAAGTCACTAGGTAAAAAGGAACAAATGCGCACCGTTTTGTTGTAATACTTTTCAAGCTGGGACTTGTATTTAGCTTCGCGAATCGCTGCATTTTCTCGGCGCTCTTCTAATAAGTCTAGGTCGATGCGCCGTTATTCTTCGTTATCTTGTTTTTTCAAAGCTAGCATTCTTGGAGATGGTAACCCAATGTCGGCAGGAATCACAGCTTCTGTGCCGTATACAAGGCTAAAAGGGGTTTCTCCAGTGCTAGTCTTGGGCATAGTTCGGTGTGCCCACAAGATGCTAGGCAATTCGTCAACCCACCCCTGTCGAGCTGTGCCAAGGCGGGCCTTGATACCGTCAACCAACTGTTTGTTTATCCTTTCAACTTGACCATTTGCTTGTGGGTGTGCAACAGAAGCGAAAACATGTTGGATTCCCATTTTGGTCATCCATGTTTGCAACTCTTTAGCCATTAAATTTGGACCGTTGTCTGTAAAAATGCGCATGGGCAGACCAAAATGGCAAATAATGTATTCCCAGATGAATTTGCGAATTACCATCGCTGTAGTAGAAGCTAAAGGCTTGGCTTCAACCCATTTGGTGAAGTGATCGACCGCAACGATGATAAACTTTACTGGGCCGGGCGCATTTGGAAATGGTCCCACTAAATCAATGGCCCATTGTTGAAATGGCCAAGCTGTTGTGACAGGTACCAAAGGATTCTTTGGTCGCAACGTTTTAGGGGCATGCTTTTGGCAAGACATGCACTTGCGCAAGATCTCTACCGCGTCAACGTACATTCCGGGCCAATAATGTCACACCCTGACCCGCAGCGGAAAAGGTGATCGGGGCATGATTGGGTTATCATCAAAGCTCATGACATTTATTGTAACATCCGTAAAAAAAAACGGATTTACCAAACCCGCTCCGTTTATCAACCGAACAGTCAGTCAAAAATTTCGTTGCGAATTAAATGCCCAAAATAATTTTAAACGATACATAATCAATTATTATACGGGAATATATATTTAGTTTTTGAAAAACTGTTGAAAATCGCAAAATAAAAATAAAATGTTCCAGCCGGGTTTCGAACCCGGGTCAGTCGCCGAATCGGTTCAAAGACTTATCACTTAACACACAAACCACTGCGCCACTTGTATTGTTTGATAAATATTGGAATCATTTAAATTATAAAGTGACGTTACGAATTCAAAACCGGCGCCCAACAGTTCAGTCGTCGGAATCCCGGAAATCTCGCGAGTCTTAACGACAATTTACGTTATAACGTAAACCATTACTAAGACATCGGTTATAACCGACGTCTGAGTCCGCGACCAAAGTTATAACCGCCGGAGTTTTTATAATTTACGAATACAGTCGGAAATCAGACCAGGTTCTTCGACGATTTGCCCTATAAATTCACCCACAACCCACTGCAAACCTTTTCGCTCAAAACCACACCTTTTCTCGGCGTAATTCCACTCGCCGGAATTTCTCTGCTCATCGCCGGAAAACCGGTTTCCTCAATTCCGAGCCTTATTGAACCTCCTAAGCTTATACCGAAGTCACCCACACCCTTTGTAAGTTTTCTGAAGTTTCCCTGCTGCAAGATACCTGACGCCGGAGTTAATTTCTGTCGCCGGAGTTCTGCCGGAAAACAGAGGAAAACGAGTCGGTATACCTCACGCTTATTTTCTTTTCTTTATACTCATATCTCACCTTAATGAACTGTAAGACGCTAAGAAACCGATTAAAAACTTCGAACCAGTCTGTTACCGATTCTGGTTAAAACTCGACGAGGAAGATGAAGTTCTGTATCGTATATGTATAATTAAAATCAGGATATTACTCGGGTTAGACACACAGTCCAGCGGTGGACTGTGTGCACATTAAACATACAAACGTCTCGAGTTCGAATCTGGTTTCACACACGCTGCCTTAATAAAAATCCTTTTTTTGTTAAACTGAACCGGAGTCGCCACTGGTATATGTTAAGTATATTAATAACCGGAATAATAACCAAGTTAGACACACTGTCCAGCGGTGGACTGTGTGTATGTTTATATCACAGGTCACGCGTTCGAGTCCGGGCTACTGCACCGACTCGAACAATTATCTATTCTTTTTAATTAAGACAGAAAAGGAAATAACAAATTTGTGTTTAAGTATAATAAAAATCAGTAAAGTTAACAAGTTGCACACACAGTCCAGCGGTGGACTGTGTGTTATTTTAAGCCACAGGTCCCGGGTTCGAGACCTGTGGAGCGCACCGTTTCGTTGATTAAACTGTTTTTAAAATAAAATGATTTTCGGTTTAAACTAATTAATATATATATGTAATTAAAATCAGATATATAACGGGTTAGACACGTAGCTCAGTTGGTAGAGCTGCGTGCACGCGTACGAGAGGTCTCGGGTTCGAGCCTCACTCAGCGCACTTGTATACATGAATCGAACCGGTCAACGGTCAGGTCAACGGTCAGTCAACGGTCAACGGTCAGAAAAAAAAAAATCAAATTTTTTTATTATTTTTATTTAATTATTTTAATTAAAAATCAATTAAAAATACTTAAAAATAACATTTTTAAGGTTAGAAAATAGCCTTAAACTCACAAAAATACACCCAATAATCCTACTAAAATAGATTAATGAAATCCGTTTACTTACCAAACCATAATGCGATTATCTAGGTTAAATCTCACTCGTGGTTAAAACCACTTCGCGTGCATTCAACATCATCAACCGAACGCACCCACTGTGAGTGAATCTTACAACTTCCCCTTTTAAATTACACGTTTTGGGGTGTGTCATGTGTTATGAAAATAATTAATTTATTTATTTAAACTTGTGCCATACCACATCATGACCTAAACTTAGATTGTTTATATTGTTGTGATTTACTTATTTCCTTTTGTCAAATTATATGAAACTCATTCATTAAGCCCATCAGTTCCTCGTGGGAGACGAGTTGAACAACGCGTGCCTCAAATCAAATTCATTATTGTTCATGTGTGTATCATTGAGTTTATATTGTTTGTAGTTGTGTCATTCATATTATCATGTTTATGAAATTCATTCATCAGGCCCCTCAGTTCCTCGTGAGAGACGAGTTGAGCATCGCGTGCCTCTAATTGTTCCATTATTGTTCATGTGTGTTTCATTTAATATCTTATGATTGTTGATTAAGTTACATCTATTTTTACTCATGTTTGGCTGTGCACATATTTCATAATCAATTTAAATAAATTGTTCAAATGTTTTCCATAGGATTCACTCGCCAACATTATGTTGATCCAAAACCTTTTTACACATGATACAGGTGAACATGTTGAAGCAAAGAAAACATAGGAAATGCCTTAGAAGAGAACAAAGATGCCTAGATTGATAGCTAGAACATGTTGTAATCTTTATTGTAAATTTCCATTAAATTGTATTACTGAATATGAAACGCATAATAAATGTCATGAGCTTTGATGATAACCCAATCATGCCCCGATCACCTTTTCCGCTGCGGGTCGGGGTGTGACATTTATTATAATGTTTCATATTTATTATTTCAATTTAAAAGAGATCATACAATCATATCAAACAAATACAACATGTTCTATTCATCCTTCTAAACTTCATTATTTTTCTTCTAAGGCAATTTCCTATGTTTTCCTTGCTTCATCCTGTTCACCTGTATCATATGTAAAAATGGTTTTTGGATCAACAAAAAGTTGGCGAGTGAACCTTGTTAGAAAACATTTATTATTTATTTCTGATTGTATTTAATATGGAAAATTTGTGCAATATTCATATATGAACAAACGTAAATAAACATACAATAACAACAATTAGCATACGATATCAAACAACAACAAACAATAAGATACATTAACAAACCAACATCATACAATCACAAACCATTAGTATACGATATCAAACAACAACAAACAATAACATACATTAACAAACCAACAGCATACAATAACATATCAACTTGCATAAATATAACATAAATGAAACTGTGCGATCAAGGCTCAATCAAACGGAGCCAATCGTATTGCATGTACTGGAAATGATAAATGTCTGTGCGATCAAGGCTCAATCAAACGGAGCCGATCGTATTGCATGTACTGAAAATGAAAAATGTCTGTGCGATCAAGGCTCAATCAAACGGAGCCGATCGTATGTTGGCACGCCAGGTTCACGCTCATAATGTAATGGGGAACATGCTCAACGCTCATAATGTAATGGGGAGCGGCGGCCTATGAAATTTGCATGTACAGAAAATAATAAATTTAATCTAAACAATAACCACACAAATAGTTTATACAAGCTGAATACACATTTATTCATGATATGATGTATGCACAATGATTTAAATATAATAAATAGTAAGACACATGATACACCCCAAAAACCTGATTTAAACGGGGAATTTGTAGAGATTCACTCACAGTGGGTGCGTTCGGTGAATGATGATGATTGCGCACGAGTTTAGAGGATTGATCGACGAGGAATAACTAACCTAATTAATAATGAAAAAGTAAGGTAAATACATGGATTTTATTAACAACTTTAATAGAATTTTTGGATATATTTTTGTGAGTTTTAGGCTATTTTCTAACCTTAAAAATGTTATTTTTAAGTATTTTTAATTGATTTTTAAATAAAATAATTAAATAAAAATAATAAAAAAAATGTTGACTTTTGACCGTTGACTGTTGACCGTTGACCGGTTAGGTCGGTTATATGTGTGCGCTGGGTGAGACTCGAACCGGTGACCTCCCGTACGCGTGCGCGCAGCTCTACCAACTGAGCTACGTGACTAACCCGAAATATTTCTGTTTTTAATTATATTTATACACTAAATCAATTAATCCGAAAATTATTTATTTTTAAAAAGGGTTTTAAATGTATCGGACCGGTGTCGTCGACAGGTCTCGAACCCGGGACCTGTGACTTAATGTTACACACAGTCCACCGCTGGACTGTGTGTCTAACTTGGTTAAAATACAGATTTTTATTATACTTAACATCTAACGGAGTTAACCCGGTTCAGTTTAAAAAAAGGCATTTTATTACAGCGAATGAGGTTGGGACAGGAATCGAACTCGCGACGTGTATGTGTTTATTTGCACACAGTCCACCGCTGGACTGTGTGTCTAACCCGTTTATAATTCCGATTTTAAATAATCTTATAACATAATTCGTCTTCTTCGTTCAAAACTCAGGCAACGGTTATCTATCTGTTACTTGATTAATTCGGTTAATGAACAAGATGAACAATTGAAAAGTATTGAACCGAAGATTTTGGGGAAAGAAAATACCGAACAGATCGTCTTCTTCAGAAAAATCCAGCGAAGCTCTTCGGCTCTGTTCTGGTCACCTTCGGCTGTTAGAGTCAATAATTAGTTTGGATGAATTAAAGGTGAAATTGAATCACTGGGTAACGACTATCAGTAGATTACATGATCATGCCGGTTATCAGCGTGATTCTGAAACTTTCAGAAATTTTCCGGCGAAAACAGAAAAATCCGGCAATGTCGTCTGAGGTTGATTCTGAGCGATGAAATGGTGTTAGAATTCGTCTTATAATGGAATGAAACAGAAACATCGAGGTAATTACCGTGTATATGAGAGTCCCAGTTTTCTGGCCACTTGCAGAGAATTCCGGCGAGTGAAATTTCTTGCGACCGAGATTCTTCAGTGGTTTAAGGTGAGTGGGAGTGATGTCAGTACGAGTTCTATGATCTTATTTTTGGGTAAGAAGAAAAGGTGGATTGAATTCGGTTTTCCGGCGAAACTTTCCGGTAATTTTTCAGAGAATTCCGGCGACTTCCGGCGAAGTTTTCTGTGCGAAATGATGAGTGTGAGTTGAATAGATACGTGAGCCTAACTGATGAACAAGGTATAATCCCGAATTTGGATTGTATTTTTGGTTTCAATAGAAATTCAAAGCAATGAATGAAATTGATGGTTTTCTTCGGTTATAACCGACCTTACTTATTAATGTATACGTTATGACCAAAAAGAAACGGCAAACTTTGATGGAATTGCCGGGATTTCTGACGTGAGCGGATTTGGGCGCGTTGTGCACTGGGTTTTGATTTCCAGATTGATTTATGTATTAATTGGTTCAATATATTAACAAACATCACAAGTGGCGGAGCGGTTGTAGGGATGTGAGTTAAGTCGTTGCTGTATCTTGTTGACCCGGGTTCGAAACCCGGCTTCAGCCATTTATTTTTATTTCATTATTTTCAATACTTTTTCAAATGTAACTTTTATATTCTAATATAGTTATTAATTATGTATCGTTTAAAATTAATTTGGGTATTAAATACGCAACGAAATTTTTAACTGATTGTTCGGTTGATAAACGGAGCGGGTTTGGTAAATCCGGTTTTTGGCGGATGTTACAGTATCCCCTACTTTTAGAAATTTCGTCCCGAAATTTAAGTAGTGGCATATTTGTCTAGAAAGGATGGTGTTTTAATTTGACAATTACATACTTAGAAGAGAGTAAGAGTTTAAATTTTGTTTGAGGCGGTAACGTTCCTTGTAAGGGTTGAATACCCTGCTACAGGAATCGCTTTTCTTTGCCTAAAGTGTAGGAATACGGAACATGGATACACAGAGTTGATTGACTAAGTATGATGTTATGCATATGAGTTTGGGTACGTTTGAAAGATTAGGTTATATCCTAAAACATAACTTTTACTACTAAAAACTACATGGAACTTCTCATAACCGCCTGACAATGCCTCTGATCCTTTGACAAGAATACTTATATATAGGAAGTACCAGCGGCGTATCCACCATATTCTTGTCAAATTTTCATTGGTTTTATCAGTAAGTTATGATTGGTTCTATGATGTGACTCTAGAACATAAATAAACACAACAACCAATATCTGAGTCCTAATTCTGATAGCATACATGTTTGATTGATGACACAATCCAATTCCTTTAAAGGATGAGATGATATGAATGCTAAATCAGTGAGTATAACACAAACTTCAATTAAGACAATACCAAATCCTACATGGAAACTTCTCATAACCGCCTGATAATGCCTCTGATCCTTTGACAAGAATACTTATATATAGGAAGTACCAGCGGCGTATCCACCATATTCTCGTCAAATTTTCATTGGTTTTATCGGTAAGTTATGATTAGTCCTATGTGACTCTAAAACATAAACAAATACAACAACCAGAGCTTGAGTCCTTGAATGATGACAATACCTCTCTCGTTTGTTATGATGGAGAGGTTAGTCTATGTAGAAAATGGAACACAATCCAATTTCTTTAAATGACGAGTTGATATGAATGTTAAATCAGTGAGTGTAAAACAAATTTCAACCAAACATTACTAAATCCTACATGGAACTTCTCATAACCGCCTGATAATGCCTCTGATCCTTTGACAAGAATACTTATATATAGGAAGTACCAGCGGCGTATCCAGGATATTCTCGTCAAATTTTCATTGGTTTTATCAGTAAGCTATGATTAGTCCTATGTGACTCTAAAACATAAATAAACACAACAAACAATGCCTGAGTCATATTTCTGATAGTATACATGTTTGAATGATGACAGTCCCTCTCTCGTTTGTTGTGATGGAGAGGTCAGTCTATGTAGAAGTGAGACACAGCCCAACTTCTTTAAATAATGAGATTGAAATACGTTGAGATGTATGATGGTATGAATGTTGAATCAATAAGTATAAAACAAAACTGAAATATACTTTGGATTAAAATCCTTGGATAAACTTCAAATTTAAAATTGAGACACGTGAGAATTGAGATAACATAAGGAAAACATAAAACTAAGCGGTTGAATCTTGATTGTTGGTGAAGGGGACTAGTTGGGTGGTTTCGTTTGGGCCGTCATTATCTTCAACAGGATTGGCGTTGATGTTGAAAACTCTTCCTCTTGCTGGTGGCCTAGTGGTTGGGTTTTCTTGATTTGCTTGGTTAACTGGGTTTGCTTGAGCTTGGGCGTTTATGATGTTAAGCAATTGAGGGCACGTGTTTCTAAAGTGGGTAGGGTCGCCACAATTGAAACAAGCTCGAACATATGGGAACATGGGTATTGGGGTTGTTGATATGTTTGGATCATGTTTTGAGTAGGGGGTGAGGTTTGGTTTTGAGAGGTGCGGCAAACTTTGCTCAAATGACCATAGCGTCCACAATTCGCACATAGTCGACAAAGTACGGTAGATGGATGGTGATAAAAACAGGTGTTACATCGAGGGTGAGGTCCAAGGTAAGGTTTCTTATTTGGGTAGGTTGAGTTGGGTGCTACTTGAGTGATTGGGATAGCTTGGAGGGGTACGGCTTGTAAGGCTGGTTGGTTGCGTTGGGTGACAGCGAAAAGTTGCTCGTCTCGTTTTCTCTTAGAAATGGGTTGAGAAGGGGATTTGGTTTGGGTGTAGTTGGAGGTTTCAGTCGATGCTTTATCCTTCTTCTTCTCCTCCTTGAAGTTTTTATTCCGGATTCGGTTCTCGGTGAGCTCTGTAGCTAACTCCATTGCTGCTTCCAAGGTTCCAGGTGTGGCACTTATTACAGAGTCTTGAATCTTTGAAGGAAGACCTTGAATGTAGTGCTCGATCAAACGGTAGTGGGGAGTGAACAAGTTGGGAACCATTTGATTCAACTCGAGGAATCTCTTGTTGTACGTGGTGTGGTCGCCTTCCTTTTGTTTCAACGAATAGAACTCATCCTCTAATTTCTTGATTTCGCTCCTTGGGCAAAACCGTCTTATCATGATTTCTTTCAACTCTTCCCAAGTCAAAGTCATAGCATCTTCAACACCTCGTTTGGCCTTCTCTGTATTCCACCAAGTAAGTGCTATTCCAAATAAACGACCAGTAGCATATCGCACTTTGCGATCATCGGGGCAATCGCAAGTTAGAAAAATGTTTTCCATTTCTTCAAACCAATAGAGAAGAGCGGTGACACCTTCAGTCCCTTCGTATTTTGTAGGGTCGCAGGATTTGAAATGCTTGTGGGTGCATTTAGTGGTATTTGGGGAAGGGTTGATAACATTTTGATCCTCTTGGTTGACAGGATTAGCGGTAAGGGCTTGTTGGACTTGAATTACAATGTTGGGTATTACGGCAGCCATTTGTTGAGCGATTAAGGCAGCCATGCGCTCACGGGCTTTTCTCGATCTCATCTTCCTACGAGCGAGGCTAGAAGACATCTACAAGGAATACATATCAAGAGTATGAGTTGGATGCTTTTGGGATCATGTGTCGTATTTAGGAATGAACATTCATAAAATAAACATAGCAAAATAAATCAACTACATCCATAGGATGTCTTGGGCTTTGCTCGTAATTGGGCCTTGCGTACCGCCATACTTCACCTTCGTAATCATGTGGGCCCCCATGATTACCGGGTTTTTCATATGGTTCGCATGTGTTTGCTTGGTTACGTACACTAAAACCCGGAGAAAATCGAGAAATATGTAACGTATGATATTCGGAATGTGACCAGGTGTGGACACGGTGACACCTCAAAGTGGGGTTAGTTCGAACGACGTTTGGTGTGGCATGCTTTGGCCTAATAGGTCCTTCGTACTCTCATCGTTAGTCCCCAGGTAAGCAAACTGGTCCGTTATATTGGATTTATACGAATGCCAACCTAGACAGGACGTTCCGACTACCGGTACTTGTACCCTTACAGTTACTACATGCCCGTTGCAGAACTCACTTTGATGAGATTTGAAAAATGAAAAAAAAATGCGACAAAATCTTGAATAACGGAAGTATGAATATGATTTGAATATGTGAATATTGTAACATGTATGATGAATATGTATGTAAGTATGTATGTTTGACTGTAAGTATAATTCACTATGTATCACAAAATGTAATATTGGAAATGTTTGCATGCATTTGTGTATGTAATAAATATGAAACAATAAATATCATAAGTTTGCATGTAACCACATAAACAATTTAAAATCTAGTCAACTATAGTATAGGCTCTATGGGTCTAATAATCTATCCTATATCCCTATAGGCATGGCTCTGATACCAATCTGTCACACCCCGACCCGCAGCGGAAAAGGTGATCGGGGCATGATTGGGTTATCATCAAAGCTCATGACATTTATTATAATGTTTCATATTTATTATTTCAATTTAAAAGAGATCATACAATCATATCAAACAAATACAACATGTTCTATTCATCCTTCTAAACTTCATTATTTTTCTTCTAAGGCAATTTCCTATGTTTTCCTTGCTTCATCCTGTTCACCTGTACATATGTAAAAATGGTTTTTGGATCAACAAAAAGTTGGCGAGTGAACCTTGTTAGAAAACATTTATTATTTATTTCTGGTTGTATTTAATATGGAAAATTTGTGCAATATTCATATATGAACAAACGTAAATAAACATACAATAACAACAATTAGCATACGATATCAAACAACAACAAACAATAAGATACATTAACAAACCAACAGCATACAATCACAAACCATTAGTATATGATATCAAACAACAACAAACAATAACATACATTAACAAACCAACAACATACAATAACATATCAACTTGCATAAATATAACATAAATGAAACTGTGCGATCAAGGCTCAATCAAACGGAGCCGATCGTATTGCATATACTGGAAATGATAAATGTCTGTGTGATCAAGGCTCAATCAAACGGAGCCGATCGTATTGCATGTACTGAAAATGAAAAATGTCTGTGCGATCAAGGCTCAATCAAACGGAGCCGATCGTATGTTGGCACGCCAGGTTCACGCTCATAATGTAATGGGGAACATGCTCAACGCTCATAATGTAATGGGGAGCGGCGGCCTATGAAATTTGCATGTACAGAAAATAATAAATTTAATATAAACAATAACCACACAAACAGTTTATACAAGCTGAATACACATTTATTCATGATATGATGTATGCACAACGACTCAAATATAATAAATAGTAAGACACATGATACACCCCAAAAACCTGATTTAAACGAGGAATTTGTAGAGATTCACTCACAGTGGGTGCGTTCGGTGAATGATGATGATTGCGCACGAGTTTAGAGGATTGATCGACGAGGAATAACTAACCTAATTAATAATGAAAAAGTAAGGTAAATACATGGATTTTATTAACAACTTTAATAGAATTTTTGGATATATTTTTGTGAGTTTTAGGCTATTTTCTAACCTTAAAAATGTTATTTTTAAGTATTTTTAATTGATTTTTAAATAAAATAATTAAATAAAAATAATAAAAAAATGTTGACTTTTGACCGTTGACCGGTTAGGTCGGTTATATGTGTGCGCTGAGTGAGACTCGAACCGGTGACCTCCCGTACGCGTGCACGCAACTCTACCAACTGAGCTACGTGTCTAACCCGAAATATTTCTGTTTTTAATTATATTTATACACTAAATCAATTAATCCGAAAATTATTTATTTTTAAAAAGGGTTTTAAATGTATCGGACCGGTGTCGTCAACAGGTCTCGAACCCGGGACCTGTGACTTAATGTTACACACAGTCCACCGCTGGACTGTGTGTCTAACTTGGTTAAAATACAGATTTTTATTATACTTAACATCTAACGGAGTTAACCCGGTTCAGTTTAAAAAAAGGCATTTTATTACAGCGAATGAGGTTGGGACAGGAATCGAACTCGCGACGTGTATGTGTTTATTTGCACACAGTCCACCGCTGGACTGTGTGTCTAACCCGTTTATAATTCCGATTTTAAATAATCTTATAACATAACTACTTCGTCTTCTTCCTTCAAAACTCAGGCAACGGTTATCTATCTGTTACTTGATTAATTCGATTAATGAACAAGATGAACAATTGAAAAGTATTGAACCGAAGATTTTGGGGAAAGAAAATACCGAACAGATCGTCTTCTTCAGAAAAATCCGGCCAAGCTCTTCGGCTCTGTTCTGGTGACCTTCGGCTGTAAGAGTCAATAATTAGTTTGGATGAATTAAAGGTGAAATTGAATCACTGGGTAACGAATATCAGTAGATTACATGATCATACCGGTTATCAGCGTGATTCTGAAACTTTCAGAAATTTTTCGGCGAAAACAGAAAAATCCGGCAATGTCGTCTGAGGTTGATTCTGAGCGATGAAATGGTGTTAGAATTCGTCTTATAATGGAATGAAACAGAAACATCGAGGTAATTACCGTGTATATGAGAGTCCCGGTTTTCCGGCGACTTGCAGAGAATTCCGGCGAGTGAAATTTCTTGCGACCGAGATTCTTCAGTGGTTTAAGGTGAGTGGGAGCGATGTCAGTACGAGTTATATGATCTTATTTTTGGGTAAGAAGAAAAGGTGGATTGAATTCGGTTTTCCGGCGAAACTTTCTGGTAATTTTTCAGAGAATTCCGGCGACTTCCGGCGAAGTTTTCTGTGCGAAATGATGAGTGTGAGTTGAATAGATACGTGAGCCTAACTTATGAACAAGGTACAATCCCGAATTTGGATTGTATTTTCGGTTTCAATAGAAATTCAAAGCAATGAATGAAATTGATGGTTTTCTTCGGTTATAACCGACCTTACTTGTTAATGTATACGTTATGACCAAAAAGAAACGGCAAACTTTGATGGAATTGCCGGGATTTCCGGTGTGAGCGGATTTGGGCGCGTTGTGCACTGGGTTTTGATTTCCAGATTGATTTATGTATTAATTGGTTCAATATATTAACAAACATCACAAGTGGCGGAGCGGTTGTAGGGATGTGAGTTAAGTCGTTGCTGTATCTGGTTGACCCGGGTTCGAAACCCGGCTTCAGCCATTTATTTTTATTTCATTATTTTCAATACTTTTTCAAATGTAACTTTTATATTCTAATATACTTATTAATTGTGTATCATTTAAAATTAATTTGGGCATTAAATACGCAACGAAATTTTTAACTGATTGTTCGGTTGATAAACGGAGCGGGTTTGGTAAATCCGGTTTTTGGCGGATGTTACAAATAATACCATGCACTTTTTACTTTGGCTACGACAATGCGCGGCCCAGAATGTATGCCAAATAGTCCCTCATGAATCTCCCTGATCAGGTACTGCGTGTCATGTTTGTCAACACTGCGGAGCGAAGGACCCATGTAAGAGCGTCGGTACAGAATACCGTCAATCATTTCATAATTCAGGGCTTTGCATCGTAACTTTCGTGCTTGCGCTCTATCTTCTAGTAAAGAACCATGCAACAGATACATCATTATTGGAGACATCCATGATGGATCTCCTACTTCGACCATTGTCACTTGCCTGAGGGGGACAGATGGATTACTTAAAACCTCGATGCGAACTTCTTTTGCCAAATGCTTGAAACTAGTTGCAGCAAGTTTACTTAGAGCGTCAACATGTTTGTTTTCACTTTGCTTGACGTGTATGATTTTAAATTGTTGGAACTGTGCTATAAGAGCCTTGGCTTGCGCCAAGTATAGAGCCATGATATCTCCCTTTGCATCGTACGTTCCAACTACTTGCTCAGCAACTAATAATGAATCAACATGGGCTTCTAAATTTGTTGCGCCCATTTTGATAGCGAGGCGTAAGCCTGCTAGGAAAGCTTCATATTCGGCCTTGTTGTTGGTGCTTTTAAAATCCAACCGAATTGCATATGTGAATTCTGCTCCCTCTGGACTCATTAATCAAAGACCTGCTCTAGCCCCATCACTGTTTGATGCACCATATGTAAACAATGTCCAGGCTCTATTGTCGATGACTGGGACTGGGGTTTGGATTGCTTGGCATTCTTCAAGTTTATCGACCGGAATTTTAGCGATGAAATCTGCCAAAACATGGCATTTGATAGCTGGTCTAGGTTTATAACAGATGTTATAACCTCCCAATTCCATTGCCCATTTCGCAAGTCGTCCAGAAACGTCTGGTTTGCCAGGACTTGGCCAATGTGAAAGTTTGTTAAAACTGTAATAACATGTCCAGAAAAATATCTCCGTAGCCTGCGCGAAGCGTGGACCAATGCTAAAACTAATTTCTCCATGATTGAATACCTTGTTTCTGGATCGTTCAACATCTTGCTGATATAATAAATTGGAGACTAGACCCTTTCGCGTTCTACCAACAAGACAGCACCAACTGCTACCTCAGATGTAGCAAGATATAAGACCATGGGTTCTTTTTCTCGAAGAGCAGTAAGTGTGGGAAGTTGAACTAAACAATCTTTCATCTGCTGGAAAGCTTGATCAGCTTCAGGAGTCCATGCGAACTCTTCGCTCTTTGTACAATTGCGCAAGGTTCGAATGAATGGATAAGATTTTGCAGCATGATTGGCGAGGAAGCGGTTTAGCGCAACTAACCTTCCAGCCAAACGTTGCATCTCTTTGATGGTAGTAGGAGAAGACATTTTTTGTATTGCATCGACCTTTTCGGGATTGACTTTGAAACCGTCTTTGGTGACGATGAAACCCAAAAATTTGCCCTCCTCCATGCCGAAGGAGCATTTGCTGGGATTTAACTTTAGATTTACCTCACGCAGAGAATCAAAAGTTCTTTGGATGTTGTCTAGCATAGTGTCTTCTGAATTACTCATAATGACCAAATCATCAATGTAGACCTCCACAGTTTTCCCAATGTCATCTCCAAACACTGTATCCATCAATCTTTGTTAAGTAGCTCCCGCATTGCGGAGACCAAAAGGCATCTTGGTATAACAAAAAATGCCCTTCTCCGTGCGAAAAGCGGTTTTATCTTCGTCTTCTTTTTTCATCAAGAGTTGATGATAACCGTTATAACAATCTAGAAAACATTTCCAGCGAAAGGAAGCTAATCAGTCAACCTTTTTGTCAATCTCAGGAAGAGAATAACAATCTTTTGGACATGCCTTGTTTAGATCTTTAAATCTACGCACATCCGCCATCCACCATTATGTTTCTTTACCATGACTGGGTTTGCCACCCAGGTCTGGTATTTGACTTTGCACAGAATACCAGCATTTAATAACTCGGTGACTTATTCGTTCATTGCCCGTGTCTTTTTTGACCCGAGGCTGCGCTTTTTCTGCACAACTGGCTCTGCTGATGGAAATACATTCAGGCAATGTTCCGCAACGTCGCGCGGGACACTAACCATGTTGGCAGGTGTCCAGGCGAAAATGTCTTTGTTGCGAAACAACAGTAATTTAAGCTTTGCGCGAATTTCAATACTGACTGCAGGTCCTAATAAGATTGTCTGCTCAGGGTACTTATTGTTAACTACCCACTTTTCTGGTTCATTGCTTGGCAATGTCTTGCCAGCCTTCATAACTGGTTCCTCAATTGACATAATTTCTTTCCGTGCATAAAGTATAGCTACGCCATTAGGTGTCGGAAAACCACAAGCAGCATGCGGAGCAGAAGTAATCATACTAAAATCACGTTGCGCGCGGCGTCCCAATATTACATCGTGACGGGAATTTGCCGGCATCACCATGAAGTTGACGTTACTCGTTCGAGAGCACCTCCCATCAGATAAAGTAACAGGAAAGAGGATTTGTCCTAGAGGAAAAACAGCCTCATTGCAGAACCCAGTTAATGGAAAATCAATTTGCTCCAAGCATGCCTTATCCTCAGGATCTAGTTGCTTGAAACACTGCTCATACATGATATCCATGGAACTACCCGGATCTATAAACATATAGTCTGTTTGGTAGTGCCCAAAGATACCGGTGATAATTACTGACCGGTCGTCTTGAGGACCTCCTGGAACGATAGGAAAAATGACTTGCTGTTCGCGCCAAGTGTTGTTTTGAAAATGTTGAAGGCTACGCTTGCGCGATGATCCACCTTGAATCATGGAAACATGTTGTTTCATTTTCTTGTTACTAGGCCCTTCGTTCTCGCGCGTAATCTGTTTAATCTCTTTGCGCACATTCTGGACTAGATGTGTAAGCTTCCCACTTTTTAATGCTTTTTCAATCTCCGTGCGCAGACTGATGCATTTATCTGTTGTGTGGCCTGTGTCTCTATAATAGTCACAGAACAAATTTGGGTCTTGCCCTTTTTTGTTTTTCATTGGTTGCGGCTGTTTAAGCTGATAATTCTCAGTGCTGAGAACCTCAGCCGGAGATTTCGTTAAGGGAGTCCACTGACGTTCCCTATTTTCCTGTTTAATTGCTTTTTGAGTTGTTATCTTGTTGATTGTTGCTCGCGCATCAATTGGTGAATATGGAGAATACGAATTCTGACTTGACTCTTTCCAGTTTCTCTTATACTTGCGGCTACCTCTACTCAAGTCTTGTGGACGATTCTGAGGCAGAGGTGGCCGGTTAGAACTTAAGTTGCGCTCAACCTGGGCATAAACCTTGGCTGCCGCCATGAGTTTATCCCAGTTTTTTGGAAGGCCAGTTGTACCGGACAACACTTTAATCATTTCATCGCACCTTACCACATACTTGAACTGTGCGCGTATAAGGTCTTCATGGACATCTCCAATCTCCAACACCTCTTTATTGTAACGCGTTATGAAATTTTCGAGGCTTTCGTCGTCCCTCCGCCAGATGTCCATTACATCTGAGGAGTCGCGCACGTATCGCCGTTGCTGACTAAAGTGTGTAAGAAAATTTTCCTTTAGGTCATTCCAAGAGGAAAGTGTACCTGCCAGCAAATTATCAAACCAAATGTCACACCCCGACCCGCAGCAGAAAAGGTGATCGGGGCATAATTGGGTTATCATCAAAGCTCATGACATTTATTATAACGTTTCATATTCATTATTACAATTTAAAGGGAAACATACAATCATAATTACATCATGTCCTAAACATCATTCTAGACTTCATTGTTTTCTTCTAAGGCATTTCCTATGTTTTCCTTGCTTCATCCTGTTCACCTGTATCATGTGTAAAAATGGTTTTTGGATCAACAAAAAGTTGGCGAGTGAATCCTATGAAAAACATTTGAACAAGTTTATTGAAATGATTATAAAATAAAGTGCACAACCACACATGAGTAAAAATAGATGTAAACTTATTCACCAATCATTTAATATTAAATAATGCACACACATACAATAATGGATTTGTTTTGAGGCACGCGTTGCTTAACTCGTCTCCCACGAGGAACTGATGGGCCTAATGAATGATTTGCATACAACTTGACATTATGAAATGCATAACTATAAACAATATATACATTCTAAGCTTAGATCACAATATGGTATGGCACAAGTTTAAATAAACGAGTTATTTTTTGTGACACATGACACACCCCAAAACGTGTAATTAAAAAGGGGAGTTGTAAGATTCACTCACATTGGGTGCGTTCGGTTGATGATGTTGAATGCGCACGAAGTTGGTTTTAACCACGAGTGAAACTAACCTTAGAATGGCATAATGGTTCGGTAAGTAAGCGGATTTTATTAATCAATTTTAGTAGGATTGTTGGATATATTTTTGTGAGTTTAAGGCTATTTTCTAACCTTAAAAATGTTATTTTTAAGTATTTTTAATGTAAATAAATAAATAAAAGTAATAAAAAAAATGTTGATTTTTGACTGTTGACCTGTTGACCGTTGACTTGTTGACCGATTTTATTGTGTAATTGTGTGCGCTGAGTGAGGCTCGAACCCGAGACCTCTCGTATGCGTGCACGCAGCTCTACCAACTGAGCTACGTGTCTAACCCGAAATATTTCTATTTTTAATTATATTTATATACTAACTGAATTAATCCGAAAATCATTTATTTTAAAAACGATTTTAAATGTCTCGCTCGGTGCTCTCCACAGGTCTCGAACCCGGGACCTGTGGTTTAGGTTAACACACAGTCCACCGCTGGACTGTGTGTCTAACTTTGTAAATAATCTGATTTTTATTATACTTATATACAAACTAAATAATTTCATTTCTGCCTTATATAAAAAGTTTGATAATTGCCAGAACCGGTGCGGTAGTCCGGACTCGAACTCGTGACGTGTGATTAAACGTTCACACAGTCCACCACTGGACTGTGTGTCTATCTTGGTTATTATTCCGGTTTTTATTAAAGTTAACATCTATATGCAATGAATCCGGTTCAATTTAAAAAGGAACATTTTTATTAAGGCGAGTGTGCGTGGGACAAGAATCGAACTCGGGACGTATGCGTGTTTATTTGCACACAGTCCACCGCTGGACTGTGTGTCTAACCCGAGATATATCTTGATTTAAATTAAACTTATAGACAACTGAAAACTTCATCTTCTTCGTTGGACTTAACCAGAATCGGTGTCCGGCTGGTTCGACGATTTAATCAAGTTTCTTTAGTGTGTTGTGATTAATTACATGTAAGATTAATAAAAAGAATGAGAGATTAAGTGTAAGGTATACCGAACAGGGCTCCTCTGTTTCGCCGGCGAAACTCCGATGACAGCAGGTTATTCCGGCGACGTGTGTCTTGCGGCAGAGGGTCTTCTACGAGCTTGAGATGAATGTGGGTGGCTTCGGTATGAGCTCTGGGGGTTCAGTTTTTAGAGTAATGCACAGAGGTGGAAGGGTTCGGTTTTCCGGCGAGTTGCAGAAGTTTTCCGGCGAGTGAAATTACGTCGGGAAAGAGTGTGATTGTGAGCGAAAAAGCTAACAGAGGTTAGAGGGTGTATTTATAGGGCAGAACATTGACGAATTTGGTCCGTTTTCCGTCTTGATTCGTCGGTTAAAAATTTTCCGGCGGTTATAACTTGTATCGCGGACTGGACATCAGTTATAACCGATGTTGAGGTTAATGTTTACGTTAAGTCATAGATAACCGACGACGTTTGACGAAATCGTCGGATTTTCCGGCGTCAACGGATTTGGGCGCGTCAGTTGACTGGGTTTGATTTCTGTTTCATTATTTGAATTAATTGTCTGGATATATTACTAAAGAACACAAGTGGCGCAGTGGTTTGATGGATGAGAGTTAAATCGTTGTTTGACCAGGTTGACCCGGCTGACCCGGGTTCGAAACCCGGCAGCCTTGTTTGATTTTTAAACCACTATATTTAATACTTTTTCAAATATAAATTATATATTCCAATATACTTATTAATTATGTATCGTTTAAAAATAATTTGGGCATTAAATACGCAACGAAATTTTTAACTAATTGTTCGGTTAATAAATGGAGCGGGTTTGGTAAATCCGGTTTTTGACGGATGTTACACCAAAGGCGCGCAACGCCAGTAAGGGTTTGGACAAATAAGTGACACCACATTGGCAGTGTCCAGCACCCAAGTAACCCTGCACCGGTAAAGAGGCGCATGTGATCATCGGGATCGGTCAAACCGTTAAACTTTCCAACGTTGGATGGTAATTTCGCTCGCTCCAACGGAGCCAGTGCTATCTCTCTGGTAAACTTTGATTGTTCAGCTGCTTTGGTTGGGCGATACACCAAATTGTAATTATGCTCAGCTTCTGGATTGTATACTGCGCGTACTTTTGGCCTGTAACTAGCATGATCAGCAGATATTCGATTAAAAATACTTGCACTATCCCCTTCCTCATAGGTTCTATCGAGCTCATCGTGTTGGGTGTCCCGTTTCTGCGAAGATCGCGGGCCCAAACGAGAGTGGACAGATGGACGACGCTGAACGTTGTCTTCTTGCCTTCTATTACCAGAATGAACAGGATCATTCCTGGTTTTAGAATGCATTTCTGTTCCATCTCATGTGCGAAGGGGAACGAGCATGACCTTGAGTATTATAACTCAAAACTCGAGGTGCCGGCGAAGCACGGACCTGAGGAGCACTAATCGGAGCTTGAAAAGCTGGAGTTCCGGTTTGGGCACATAACTGAGCATACGTAGCGTTTAGAGTCGCTTGAGATTTGATTAACCACGATAATGGAGTCTCTCCAGGTGGTAAAATCGACGTAACATCAACCTGAGGAGTCGCCGTTGTTACAGGAATACTCGCATGATTAGGATCATACTGAGCATTAGTTTCGCCGAAAGAATCCTCAACGATTTGTCCGTCGACCTGAGGTCCGACAATAACGCGTCAAATCCCTGATCGAGGACCTTGAAAAGATGATCCGTCAGCCATGACGCTGCAGATCTAAGTGAAATGAAACGAAAGGTGAAAGAATCGAAATCGGTGGGCGCCAATGAAGAAACCCTAGATCATCTAGACCGGAGTCAAAGTAAATCTATGGAATGGGCTCTGCATAAAAGGGTTAACCCTCCGTTTGGTTTCACGATGGATGATGAATAGAACAATATTCCGGCTGATCCTGCAAAACAGAACACCGTTAGCTCGCCACGGGGAGAAGGGGGTTCTTTCCGTGACCACCCTCCGGCGTGAGAATAAGTACAGGTAGTCGGAAGTAAGTATTTTAAGTGAGAGTGTAGTTGAGAGTGAATACCTTTCCTTGAACTCCAAGTTACTTATTTATACCCGGTGTTTAGCGCCAAAAAGAGAGATTGTTAACTTTAACGGAATCTTTTGTTATTCCGTTAACGTTTGTTGGCAATCTGTTAATGCACACGGATCGTGAGCTCATCAGCGGTTAGGAAGGCGCCACGTGTCAACATGAGATCACTACATCTTATAAATGTGAGCATGCCATCACCGTGATCTTCCTCAGTCATCCAGATGCTGCCATGTGGCAATTGGTTATAACCGAAAAGATGCTTGCACGATTGGGTGTTAATGGCTTCTAAAAGGTTTCACAGCTGTTACCCATCTATTATTCGCCACGTGTACATTCTGTTAAAACAGAAAAGATTCCCTTTGCTTCTGCAGCAAGTTAAGGATTTTGCTAAGGGAAAGTTTCAGGATTTACTGTTTCCTTGCGCAAGAAGCGCAAGTTAGTTAACTGATCTTCATTCTTTTCCTTGCTGCTTAGCGCAACGTTTAGTGGATGCTTGCTTTGATATAAATATCTGCGAAGGGTTTGCGCATGGAGCATTATCAAACAAGAATGTTCAAGGTTAACTTTGAACCTTGCGCGAGCCCGCACAAGGTAGTTAAATGAAGCATTATCAAAAAAGAATGTTCAAGGTTAACTTTGAACCTTGCGCGAGCCCGCGGAAGGATAACTTTGAACCTTGCGCGAGCCCGCGCAAGGTAGTTAAATGAAGCATTATCAAACAAGAATGTTTAAGGTTAACTTTGAACCTTGCGCGAGCCCGCACAAGGTAGTTAAATGAAGCATTATCAAACAAGAATGTTCAAGGTTAACTTTGAACCTTGCGCGAGCTCACGCAAGGTAGTTAAATGAAGCATTATCAAACAAGAATGTTCAAGGTTAACTTTGAACCTTGCGCGAGCCGGCGCAAGGTAGTTAAATGAAGCATTTATCCAAAGAGAGTGTTCAAGGTTAACTTTGAACCTTGCGCGAGCCCTCGCACGGTAGTTAAATGACGCTTTCCTCTCTTGGATATTTGGCGCAAAGTTCTAATAAATCTTATTTTGGCAAAGAAGTCTGCGCGCAGTTTTCTTAAAAGTTATTAATGGGTATGGTTTCCTTGATTGGCGCAAGGTTTTGGGACCATACCCCTTCAGTTATATTTTCTCATTTTAGTCAAGCATTCACATTAGACCCATCAATTCCTGGTTGTATACGGGTAGAGCATCGCGTTGCCTAATTAGATTGGCTTCGTTTGATTGAGCCTTGATCTCACAACTCATCATTTATCATGCTTATGTGTACATTTCTAGATGTTTATGTTGTTTGAGGATATTTTACATATATGTTTGCTCATATATGGTTTATGCACATTTTTATTGTATTAACCAATATATCATTTCTTTCAAATGTTTAAACGGGATTCACTCGCCAACTTTTGTTGACCCAAATCTCTATTTTTACACATGATACAGGTGGAAAAGTTGAAGCAAGGAACACATAGGATTGGGCCTTAGAAGAAAAATAAAGAGTTACTTATATGACATGTTTAGAACATTTTGTTCTTGTATGGTTTACGTGTTTGTTGGAATTTTTCCCTTTTAAATTGGAATATTAAATATGAAACTTTATTATAGTAAATGTCATGAGCTTTGATGAAAACCCAATCATGCCCCGACTACCATATCCGCTGCGGGTCAGGGTGTGACAGATTGGTATCAGAGCTTTTGACTATAGGGATATAGGATAGGTTATTAGACCCTTAGAGCCTATACTATTGTTGATTAGATTTTAATTGCTTACGTGTTAGTTGGTTACATGTAAACTCATGATGTTTACTTGTCGTACATTTATCTCACACACAAATGCATGCAAGCACTCTCACTACTATATGTTTTGTGTGATATTTAATGGGATATACATATTGTTAACATAACATGCTTACATATATACGCAATCACGCACGTCTCAATTTTCACATATTTGAACATTTTTCATGCTTTCTTTCTCAAAATTTTGTGATGTTTTCATATATTTTTCAATCTCATCAAAGTGAGTTCTACGACGGGCATGGAGTAACTGGAAGGATACAAGTATCGGTAGTCGAAACGTCCTGTCTAGGATTGGCATTCGTATAAATCCAATATAAGGGTCCAGTTTGCCTACCTAGGGACTTACGATGAGAGTACGAAGGACCTATTAGGCCAAAGCATGCCACACCAAACATCGTGTGAACTAACCCCACTTTGAGTTGTCACTGTGTCTACACCTGGACACCCTCTGACTTTATATATTGCAATCATGTTTTACGTTTTTCATTCGGGTGGTGCAAGTGTTAACAAGCCAAAACCAATATGAACTCTACAAAGCCCAGTAGCCATGGGGGCCCACATGACTACCTAGGACAAGTATGAGGGACATATGGGGGTCTAAACACGAGCAAGGCCCAAGACATCCAATGGATGTAGTGAATTATTTTTCTCCATTATTTTGTGGGTATTAATTTCTAAATACGACACATGACACCAAAACGTCAAAATCATAATCTCATTACGTATTTCCTGTAGATGTCTTCTAGGCACTCTCGAGGAGGTAGGAGATCAGGAAGATCCGGCGAGCACATGGCTGCTCAAATAGCCCAACAAATGGCCGCCGTAATTCCCGACATTGTGATTCAAGTCCAACAGGCCCTCGTCGCTAATCCTGTCAACCCAATCAACCAAGAGGGTCAAAATGTTGTCAACCCTCCCACAAACACCACCAAGCACTTCAACTCATGTGACCCTCCAAAGTACGAGGGGACTGAAGGGGTCACCGTTCTTCTCCGATGGTTTGAAGAGATGGAGAGTACCTTTTTCAACTGTGATTTGTAACATTTGTCAAAAACGGGTTTTCCAAACCCGCTTCGTTTGTAATCGAATATCAAGTTATAAATGTTTCGTTACGTATTTATGTTGATTTTAATTTTGAACGATGCATAATTAATAAACAAACTAGAATTTAAAAGCTATAATTGATAAAAAGTAAAAATAAAATAAATAAAATGAAAAACAGGCTGCCGGGACTCGAACCCGGGTCAGCCGGATATAAGCTTAGCGACTTAACGCACACACATTCCACCACTCCGCCACTTGATGTTTTTTGTGAGTTCTAGGAAACAATTAAATCATATCTACAACCGAGAATCAACCTGTTGCGCCAACTGAAACCGATATCGGCTTTCAAACCGTCCAAGACGTTTGAGTGCTCGCGGAATCTTGATCATAACCGATAAACCGACATTTTAAATCAATTCAGTCGTTAATGAACTTGAATTCAGGTGATGTTTGGTTTTTACAACCGAAAACATTCATTTCTGGAATTACTTCAACAAAATCCTCATCTCGCGATTCAATTACATTCCCAGAGCTTCTAATTTCACGTTTACTCTATTTTCTGGTCGTCTGAATTACTTTCTGATCATCGCCGGAATTCTCTGCAAGCCGCCGGAAAACCGAGACTCATCTCAAAACGGTAAATAACTCGACTCTTCCTGTTCCATTCCATTGATAGACCATTACTAACATCAATCCATCACCCAGAATCAATCCCACACGACGTTGTCGGAAATTCTGCTTTCACCGGAAAACTTCTGAAATTTCCAGAATCACGCCGTGAGCCGGTACGATCATTTAAACCTACTGATAATCGTTGCTCAGTAGTTCAATTTCATATCTAATCAATCAAAACTGTTAATTGATCCTAACAGCCGAAGTTCACAAAACAGAGCCGACGAATCATTGCCGGAGTTCTGTGAAAGACACCTGTTCGGTACATCCTTTCCCCAAACCCTCTCCGTTCATTACCTTTCAATTTCTTATAATGTTCGTTACCGAATTAAACAAGAAACAGTTGGTTTAACCGTTGTCTGTGATTTGAACGAAGAAGATGAAGTCTATTATGATTATAAGATTAATTAAAATCGGTATTATAAACGGGTTATGTGACATCCCGGGTTTTTCGGATAACTTAAATGCGACACTTGCCGAATAAAGTATATGCTAAGTATTAAACGTGTACGAGTTAATGAATACGTGATGTGTGTTTGTGTGATTGTTTTAGTTATAAAATAAGTATGGTAAATATGTACACAAACCAAACCAACCCAAGTCCTTGGCCGCGAGATTTAAACCTTAAACCTCAAGCCATTCTCGGCCAAGTGCAAACCAAACCAAACCAACCCAAACATATCTCGGCTGCAAGATCAAACCCAAACCGACCCACCCTAGTCCCTCGGCCACGAATTCAAATCCAAACCGTAACCCTTATCCCTTTTTGCGCCTATATATACAAACCCCATGCATGTTTCATTGACAACACAAAACCCTAAGGAGAAAGAAGCCGACGGCAGCCTCTTCCTTCTTCAGATCGATCGAGATCAGCCTCTTGTTCACCTTCTCAATCGCAAACAAACAGCCTTACACTTCCTTCGATCGCGGCAGTTTTCGCTAATCACTTTCCCCGATCGCAACTTTCATCACATCCGAATCAATCCTGTCCAAGTCTCGGCCTATTTACCTAGTTATTAAAGGTTAGAATTCAGCATATGTTACAAGATCATATTCGGTTACATGTGTCTTGATTGTTGTTGTTTTTCCGGATTGAATGATTGCATGCAACGATTGTGTTGTTTTCGGACTATATATGTTTGAATCGGCTGATGTATCATTGTTACAAGTATGATTGTTTTTGGAACTTATAAGTTTGCCAAGTATGTTTGAATGAAAAGTTAGGCTAGCCGATTTGTTAATGATGTTTACATTGGATGGTTGTTTGAAAATCTGAAATCATAAGCTTTGTTTGTTCATAAAAACTAGAGTTATGAACTAGGGTTTTGCATAGATATGTTATTAGTATTGATCCATGACTAGGAAACCGGTTCATGATCGCCTAGGTTAATAATAGGAACGGTTTATGATAACGATATGCTGAAACAGTTTGCTGAGTAATAGTTACAGCCGACTTCATCTGGCTGTAACTCGGTCGTTAGTTGTCGAAAAACGGATTTTCTGATGTCTAGAACGTAGATATTTGAATAACGAATCTAATGGCGCTGGATTCATATTTTCTGAAGTCGTTTGATATTTTTAAAGGGCCAAATAAGTTCAGTAACTAAAACTGTGAAAATCCTGAAATTTTGTTAGTTGTTTATCGAGTTGGATTTTAAAATCAGTAGGGAGTTGAGTAATGTTTTTGTACAGAAACTAGGTATGGAAATTTTTGGGCAACTCCAACTAGAATTTTGTTAATTGGACGATCAGTGATTTTTAAATAAATTCTTCCGTGGACTGCAGTCAGAAAGCGATAAATCTGACTGCAGCCTAGTATATTAATATTTATGGTTAATTGGTAAAGATTTAGGACTTGGAAAATTTATATAAATTTCTACAGTATAAATGTCACCTACTGTAAAAATATTGGAATTTTTGGAACATTGGAACTATTTTATAAAAATCGTAGAAAACAGCTGAATTATGAGTATTAAGCTGAAAATTGATAACTTGTGATTGTGTGCACCAAGGTGTTGCATGGATTGGATTATGTTCATGATAAACTGTTTTGATTACTATGTTCACATGAGTATACTAGCATGCATGTTTGAGTGTTAGATATGTTGTTTGTGTGTATCACTTTGTGCATAAATTAAGTGTAGAATTTGTATTGGTGTGATCACACACTGACTTGAAATCAATTGGTTTGTTAGGACGCGATTAGCGGTCCCATCCTTTACAACTTCTTTGCTACACTAACCGAGCAAATAAAGGTGAGTTCACGGCCCCTAACTTTATCCGGTTTTTAAACAACAGGGGAGAAACATGTATACACTCTTCAAACTCAATCTCTTTACGTTATACGAATTTAACGTCACATAACTATTCGGTAACTAAGTTAATGTTAATGTAATGTTATGGTCACTAAGTAGCTATATCACTTAAGTACTCGTCAATCTCTCGGATCGTTAGTATTGGGTTTTAATAGCGGGGGAATTATAAGTAGTACTACTGGGCCCGACAAGCCCATCCGAGCTAGTCGCGCTAGCCGACCGGGTATGGTCAACGGGTGAATAATTTGGCCTAACTTCGCCATGGTCAGTGATAGGCCTGGCAACACGGAGGCACAACAGTCAGCTTCGATCGCGAACTCTTACGTGACATAACTTTAGGCTAGCTACCTATATATGTTAACATTGAACTTAATTACGAAACAACTATATTATCCCGGGTTGAGGATAATGGAAACAACAACTTATTATTCCTGGATGGAATAATGGAAACAACAACTATATTATCCTGGGTTGAGGATAATGGAAGCAACAACTTATTATTCCGGGATTGGAATAATGGAACCAACACGTTATCCCGGGTTAGGGATAACGGGGAAAACAAACTATAACCGAACAAACGAATTTATGAAAACCTGTGAACTCACTCATCTTTAATGTTGACACTTGTTTCTTTACATGTTTCTCAGGACGCTAGGAGCTCTAGGTGCACGCACATGCATTGAACAAGACATCTTTTATCGAGTCTTATTTATTAATATTGTTTTGGGGTTTTTCATTTGTTTTGGCGTTTGTGTTGGCGCCCGCTTCACTACTTATTTATGCTTCCGCTCAACTTTAAAAACTGATGCTTCCGCTAAATATTGGTAACTAATCAAGACAATATAAAATATTGTTGACACTGATGCTTTAAAAACTGATGCTTCCGCTAAATATTGTTGACACTTGTTTCTTTACATGTTTCTCAGGACGCTAGGAGCTCTAGGTGCACGCACATGCATTGAACAAGACATCTTTTATCGAGTCTTATTTATTAATATTGTTTTGGGGTTTTTCATTTGTTTTGGCGTTTGTGTTGGCGCCCGCTTCACTACTTATTTATGCTTCCGCTCAACTTTAAAAACTGATGCTTCCGCTAAGTACCGGTAGTCGGAACGTCCTGTCTTGGCTTGGCATTCGTATAAATCCAAAATAAAGGACCAGTTTGCCTACCTGGGGACTAACGATGAGAGTACGAAGGACCTATTAGGCCAAAGCATGCTATACCAAACGTCGTGTGAGCTAACCCCACTTTGAGTTGTCATTGTGTCTACACCTGGACACCTTCCGACCATACATCTCGTAAACATATTTCATGGTTTTCATTCAGGTGATGCGAGTGTTAAACCGCCAATACTAATGTGAATCCTACCAAGCCAATAGTCATGGGGGCCCACATGACTATACAGGTGAAGGTATGGGGGACATTTGAGGCCCAACATGAGCAAACCCAAGACATCCTATGGATGTAGTTGCATTATTGATATTTATGTTATTTTTATTTTCTTTAAGACACATGACACCTAAAAAGACTCCATAAACTCACAATCTTCTTATGTATGTTCCTGTAGATGTCGGCTAGGCAACAACGAGGGGGTAGAAGATCAGGAAGGTCACACGAACGCTTGGCCACTCAAATTGCAAAACAAATGGCCGCGGTGCTTCCTGACATTGTGGTTCAAGTACAACAAGCTCTCGCCACAAATCCCACCAATCCTCCCTAGCAAGAAGACTAGAACATTGGCAACCCTCCTACCAAAAAGTGCTCATATAAACATTTCAAGTCTTGCGGTCCTCCGAAATTTGAAGGGACCGAAGGTGTCACTGCTCTCCTCCACTGGTTTGAGGAAATGGAAAACACCTTCCTCAACTGCGATTGTCCCGAGGATCGCAAGGTACGATACGCAACCGGGAGACTATTTGGGGTAGCTCTTACCTGGTGGAATACTGAAAAGGGTAAGAGAGGAATCGAGGATGCAATGGCCTTAACGTGGGAGGAGTTAAGGGAAATCATGACGAGACGCTTCTGCCCTAGAAGTGAGATTAAAAAGTTAGAGGATGAATTTCATTCATTGAAGCAAAAGGAGGGAGATCATACTTCCTACAACAAGAGGTTCTTAGAGTTGAACCAAATGGCCCCTAACTTGTTCACCCCAGTTTACCGCTTAGTCGAGCACTATATTCGAGGTCTTCCCTCGAAAATTCAAGACTCAGTTCTCAGCACTTCGCCAGCAACACTTGAAGCTGCTATGGAACTAGCTACTGAGCTTACCGAGAATCGAATTCGCAACGGTAAATTTAAAGATGAGAAAAAGAAAGCCCCCGTTGAGGGCCAGACGTCAAACCATTCCACCTCCTCCTTTAAGTTTGCTAACAAGAGGAAACGTAACACCAGAAACTTTGCTGTCACACAAACGAATTTCCCTATCCCTGCTGCACCCATTACCCAAGTTGCCCCTTCACCTGCACCATATAAAAGGCTATACTCTGGCCCATTCCCAAAATGCAACCGTTGCCAATACCATCACTTTCCTGATCATCCCTGCCAACATTGCACCGGCTGTGGTCGCGCAGGTCACACTGTTCAAACCTGTCGCATATCTCAGCGGACGAACCGCCACCAGCCCTCAACCCAAACCCACCATCAAATAATGGGTCAAGCCCAACAACCTCTACTACTACCACCTACCCAACATTTAGCCCAATCCTACTACTAACCCAACTATCCCATGGTGCAACCTATGCGGGCTTGCTACAATTGTGGAGACCCAAGCCACTTTAAAAACACTTGTCCACGTTTGGTAAACATTATACATGCTCAAGCCCAAGCAAATCCGGTGAATCAGGCTAACCAGGCTCCTCCACCTGCAAGAGGAAGAGCTTTCAACATCAACGCTAATCAGGCTAGAGCTGACAGCAATGTGGTTAACGGTACGTTTCTTATCAATGGTAGTTATGCATCCATGTTGTTTGATACTTGCGCGGATAAAAGTTTTGTGTCCTTAGAGTTTGAACCCATCCTCAACCAAATTCGTGATAAGCTCATGGAATCCATAACATTAGAAGTTGCTGACGGAAAACCGGTCTCATTAAACTCTATTATACGCAATTGTACTCTCACCTTAAACGATCACAATTTTCCAGTTGACCTCATTCCTATGAAGTTGGGAAGCTTTGACATTATAATTGGTATGGACTGGCTCAGCCAACATCAGGCTGAAGTTGTGTGCCGCGAAAAGTTTATACGCATTCCTCTTACAAACGGTCAGACTCTACGAATCTTTGAAGAAACCCCATCGAAAGGACTCAGATTTATGTCCTGTCTTCAAGCTCGAAAATATCTCCGCAAGAATTATGTCGCAATTCTAACTCATGTCGTCAAAAAGGGAACCATGGAGAAGAAACTTGAAGACATCCCAGTAGTAAAAGATTTTCCGCAAGTTTTTCCTGACGACATCTCAGGACTTCCTCCCGTGAGAGAAGTCGAATTCCGCATTGATCTTATACCTGGTGCTACACCAGTTGCAAAGTCTCCTTATAGGTTAGCCCCCTCCGAAATGCAAGAGCTAGCCAGTCAATTGCAAGAGTTGACTGACAAAGGATTCATACGTCCTAGCTCCTCGCCTTGGGGTGCACCTGTCCTTTTTGTGAAGAAGAAAGATGGAACGTTTCGCATGTGCATCGACTACAGAGAACTCAACAAGTTAACGGTCAAGAACCGCTATCCATTACCACGCATTGATGATCTTCTTGACCAACTTCAAGGCGCCAGCTGTTTTTCAAAAATCGACCTTCGTTCTGGCTATCATCAACTTAGAGTACATGAAGAAGACGTCCCAAAGACCGCCTTCCGAACTCGTTATGGTCATTATGAATTCATGGTGATGCCATTTGGTTTAACCAACGCTCCAGCTGTCTTCATGGATCTAATGAACAGAGTCTGCAAACCCTATCTCGATCGCTTTGTTATAGTCTTCATCGACGACATCCTCATATACTCAAAGTCTAAGTCTGATCATGAACGGCACCTTCGACTCATCCTTACACTCTTAGAGAATGAAAAGCTCTACGCCAAATTCTCCAAATGCGAATTCTGGTTAAAAGAGGTACAATTCCTTTGACATGTCGTCAATGACAAGGGAATACATGTCGACCCCTCAAAGATCAAAGCAGTACAAGAATGGCAAGCGCCACGTACACCAACCGAAGTAAGATTATTCCTTGGTTTAGCTGGTTATTATCGCCGTTTCATTTCAAATTTCTCCCGCATTGCTGTACCACTCACGGCTTTAACTCATAAAGGAAAACCCTTCATATGGGACCCAAACAAGAAGAAGCCTTCCAAACCCTTAAACAAAAACTCTGTGATGCACCTATCCTCACTCTTCCTGAAGGTTGTGATGACTTTGTAGTTTATTGCGACGCGTCAGGGCAAGGACTAGGCTGTGTTCTAATGCAAAGAGGAAAGGTGATAGCTTATGCTTCTAGATAACTCAAAATTCATGAGAAGAACTACACCACCCACGACCTAGAACTTGGAGCCGTTGTGTTCGCTCTTATCTCTACGGTACTAAGTGTGAAATATACACTGACCACAAGAGTCTTCAACATATCTTCAACCAAAAGTAGTTAAACATGAGGCAACGAAGATGGGTAGAACTTCTTAATGACTACGACTGTGAAATTCGGTATCACCCTGGCAAGGCAAATGTGGTGGCCGATGCACTCAGTCGAAAGGGTTATGCGAACTCCATACGTCTTATATGTTCGCAAATCATAACCGACATCAAAGATCAAATTCGAGAAGCTCAACATGTTTCAATAACAGAAGACGACGTACGAAAGGAACTGTCCTATGGAGCTGAACTTAAAATTGAAACTAAATCTGACGGTATTCTGTACTATCTAGATCGCATATGGATTCCTGACCACAACAATCTTCGTGAATTCCTTATGAATGAGGCACACAAAACACGATACTCTATACACCCAGGAGCCGACAAGATGTATCAAGACCTTCGATACACCTACTGGTGGCCTGGAATGAAAAAGGATATTGCTGTTTTTGTTTCCAAGTGCCTTACATGTTCCAAGGTGAAAGCTGAACATCAAAGACCCTCAGGACTTCTGGTCCAACCTGAAATACTGTATGGAAGTGGGAAAACATAACCATGGACTTCATTACCGGGTTACCTCGCACTTCTGGTGGGTATGACACTATATTGGTAATCATTGATCGTCTTACAAAATCAGCTCACTTTATCCCAATCCGCGAAGATTTCAAGAACGAGAAGCTAGCTCGTATCTACATCAGCGAAATCGTGAGCCGACATGGTGTACCGTTAAGCATTATTTCAGATCGTGATGGTCGTTTCACTTCACGAACATGGCAGGCCGTACAAGCCGCTTTGGGTACACGATTAGACCTCAGTACCGCTTATCATCCTCAAACTGATGGACAATCTGAATGCACCATTCAAACTCTTGAAGATATGCTTTGAGCATGTGTCATAGACTTCAAGGGAAATTGGGACGCTCATCTACCATTAGTTGAATTTTCGTACAACAACAGCTATCATTCAAGTTTCGGCATGGCACATTTTGAAGCTTTATATGGTCGTAAGTGCCGATCTCCAGTATGTTGGCACGAAATTGGGGAAGCTCAAATCACCGGTCCAGAATTGATTCAAGAAACCACAGACAAGATCCATCAAATTCGAAACAATCTTCTAGCGGCTCAAAGTCGTCAAAAGAGTTATGCAGATAAACGACGAAAGCCTTTGGAGTTTAACATTGGTGATCATGTACTTTTAAAAGTATCACCGTGGAAGGGAGTAGTTCGTTTTGGACAGAAAGGCAAGCTAGCACCACGTTACGTAGGACCTTTCAAGATACTCGAAAGAGTAGGACCTGTAGCATACAAGCTTGATCTACCAGAAGAACTCAATAGAATTCACCCCACATTCCACGTATCAATCTTGAAGAAGTGCCTCGCTGATGAGAACCTCCATATTCCTCTGGAAGATATTCAGATTGACGAATCTATGCATTTCATTTAAAGACCAGTAGAGATCATGGACTTCGGAGAAAAACGTTTAAGACGGAGTCGTATTCCAATTGTTAGGGTACGCTGGGAGTCGAAACGAAGACCTGAGTTTACTTGGGAACGTGAAGACTCAATGCACGAAAAATACCCGCATCTTTTTCCTACTACTACTACCTAAATTTCAGGACGAAATTCCTAAAAGTAGGGGATACAGTAACATTTGTCAAAAACGGGTTTTCCAAACCCGCTTCGTTTGTAATCGAATATCAAGTTATAAATGTTTCGTTGCGTATTTATGTTGATTTTAATTTTGAACGATGCATAATTAATAAACAAACTAGAATTTAAAAGCTATAATTGATAAAAAGTAAAAATAAAATAAATAAAATGAAAAACAGGCTGCCGGGACACGAACCCGGGTCAGCCGGATATAAGCTTAGCGACTTAACGCACACACATTCCACCACTCCGCCACTTGATGTTTTTGTGAGTTCTAGGAAACAATTAAATCATATCTACAACCGAGAATCAACCTGTTGCGCCAACTGAAACCGATATCGGCTTTCAAACCGTCCAAGACGTTTGAGTGCTCGCGGAATCTTGATCATAACCGATAAACCGACATTTTAAATCAATTCAGTCGTTAATGAACTTGAATTCAGGTGATGTTTGGTTTTTACAACCGAAAACATTCATTTCTGGAATTACTTCAACAAAATCCTCATCTCGCGATTCAATTACATTCCCAGAGCTTCTAATTTCACGTTTACTCTATTTTCTGGTCGTCTGAATTACTTTCTGATCATCGCCGGAATTCTCTGCAAGCCGCCGGAAAACCGAGACTCATCTCAAAACGGTAAATAACTCGACTCTTCCTGTTCCATTCCATTGATAGACCATTACTAACATCAATCCATCACCCAGAATCAATCCCACACGACGTTGTCGGAAATTCTGCTTTCACCGGAAAACTTCTGAAATTTCCAGAATCACGCCGTGAGCCGGTACGATCATTTAAACCTACTGATAATCGTTGCTCAGTAGTTCAATTTCATATCTAATCAATCAAAACTGTTAATTGATCCTAACAGCCGAAGTTCACAAAACAGAGCCGACGAATCATTGCCGGAGTTCTGTGAAAGACACCTGTTCGGTACATCCTTTCCCCAAACCCTCTCCGTTCATTACCTTTCAATTTCTTATAATGTTCGTTACCGAATTAAACAAGAAATAGTTGGTTTAACCGTTGTCTGTGATTTGAACGAAGAAGATGAAGTCTATTATGATTATAAGATTAATTAAAATCGGTATTATAAACGGGTTAGACACACAGTCCAGCGGTTGCAAACAATACGCATACGTCCCGAGTTCGATCCTTGACACACGCACATTCTCTGTAATAAAAATGTTCCTTTTTAAAACTGAACCGGATCCACTCGCAATTAGCTGTTAAGTATAATAAAAACCGGAATATTTACCAAGTTGGACACACAGTCCAGCGGTGGACTGCGTGCCAAACTAAACCACAGGTCCCGGGTTCGAGACCTATGGAGAAACCGAGTCGATACAATTAAATCTTTTTTTAAAATAAATGATTTTTGGATTAACTTAAATAGTGTATAAATATAATTAAAAACAGAAATATTTAGGGTTAGACACGTAGCTCAGTTGGTAGAGCTGCGTGCACGCGTACGGGAGGTCACGAGTTCGAACCTCACTCAGTGCAACTATATAACTGACCGAACCGGTCAACGGTCAACAGTCACGGTCAACGGTCAAAGTCAACATTTTTTTTATATTTTTATTTATTTATTTAATTTAAAAATCAATTAAAAATACTTAAAATTAATGTTTTCAAAGTTAGAAAATAGCCTTAAACTCACAAAAATATATCCAAAAATCCTATTAAAATTGTTAATAAAATCCATTTATTTACCCTACCTTTTCGTTATTAATTAGGTTAGTTATTTCCTCGTCGATCAATCCTCTAAACTCGTGCGCATTCAACATCATCCACCGAACGCACCCAAGGTGAGTGAATCTCTATAAATTCCCCGTTTTAATCACGTTTTTGGGGTGTATCATGTGTCTTATTATTTATCACATTTAAACTATGGTGCATCTATCATATCCAGGAACAAATGTGTAATCAGCATGTATTAACTGTTTGTGTGGTTATTGTTTAGATTATATTTATCATTTTTCAGTACATACATTATCATAGGCCGCCACTCCCCATTACATTACGAGCGTTGAGCTGTTCCCCATTACATTATGAGCGTGAACCAGGCGTTGCCAACATACGATCGGCTCCGTTTGATTGAGCCTTGATCGCACAGACATTCATCGTAGGCCGTCCGTTCCCCATTACATTATGAGCGTGAACGTGACGTTGCCAACATATACAGTTTCATTCATGTGTTATATTCATGCAAGTTGGTTTGTTATTGTATGTTAATGTAAGTTATTGTTTGTTGTTGTTATTGTTATTGTTATTGTATGATTTAATTACGTTTGCTCACATATGATGATTGCACAATTTTTCCTGATAAAGATAACAAGAAATCAATAATAAATGTTTTTCTAACAAGGTTCACTCGCCAACTTATGTTGACCCAAAACCCCCATTTTTACACATGATACAGGTGATCCAGCTGCAGCAAGAAACACATAGGATGGCTTAGAAGAATAAACTGGTTTAGACTTTGGGATTGTTTAGTAGATTATCTTTCTTTGTATTTGTATGAACATGTTTGGAATATTGAGGATGTAATTTTGACTTTAATAAATATGAAACATATTAGTAAATATCATGAGCTTTGGTGATAACCCAATTATGCCCCGACTCTTATTCCGCTGCGGGTCAGGGTGTGACATGATTGTCCCAATGACCACAAAGTGCGTTGTGCTACAGGTCGCCTGTATGGGGTAGCACTCACATGGTGGAATGCGGAGAAAGGCAGACGAGGCGTCGAAGCCGCGGTAGGCCTAACTTGGGAAGAATTGAGAGAACTCATGACCAGTCGTTTCTGTCCAACAAGTGAGATTAAGAAGTTAGAAGATGAGTTTTATTTCTTGAAATAAAAGGAGGGAGACCATATAACCTACAACAAGAGGTTTCTCGAGTTGAATCAAATGGTTCCAACCTGTTCACTCCTCTCTACCGTTTGATTGAGCATTACATTCGGGGTCTTCCCTCGAAAATTCAAGACTCTGTGATGAGTACTACGCCTGCAACCTTGGAAGTAGCAATGGAGCTAGCTACTGATCTCACTGAAAATCGCATCAGGAACGGGGATTTCAAAGACGAGAAGAAGAAAGATAAAACACCTGCTGAAACCTCTACCCAACCCAAACTAGATCCTCTTCTCGATTCGCTGGCAAAAGAAAGCGAAATGGGAAGAACTTGCCGTCACAAATCAGCCAACCCAAACCAATCAACCTGTTACCGCCGCTCCAATCACACAAGTTGTTGATCCTACCGCACCATTCAAGAAACAATATACAGGACCTCACCCAAAATGCAACAGATGTCAGTATCACCAGCCTTCCGAGAACCCATGTCTTCCCTACACAAGTTGTGGCCGTGCAGGTCACACCATCCAAACCTGTCGCGTTCTTCAAAGACCAGCCCGCAACCAACCTCAAGCCCAACCAAACAACCAAGTGGTAGGACAAACTCCCTACCAACAACCGCTACTATTACCACCTGCTCAACTAGTGGCTCAACCTTTCTACCAACCCAACTATCCTATGATGCCGCTCGTCAGAGCTTGTTTCAATTATGGTGATCCAACACATTTCCGCAACACCTGTCCGCATTTGGTAAACATCATAAATGCACAAGCCCAAGCTACTCCTGTGAACCAAGCTAACCAAGCCAATTCGCCAGCTAGAGGAAGAGCTTTTAACATCAACGTCAACCAGGCTAGAGCGGATAACAACGTGGTTAATGGTACGTTTCTCATTAACGGTAGTTATGCGTCCATACTTTTTGACACTGGCGCGGATAAGAGTTTTGTGTCCTTAGAGTTTGAATCTATTCTTGGTTTACCCCGCGTTAGTCTAGCCGAATCATTTACAGTGGGGTAGCCGATGGTGAACCTATTGCATTAGACTCCATCATTCGTGAGTGCATTCTTATTCTCAATGATCATGAGTTTCCAATCGATCTTATTCCTATGAAATTAGGTAGTTTCGATGTCATCATTGGTTTGGACTGGCTTAGTCAGCGTCATGCTGAAGTTGTTTGTTACGAAAAATTTATTCGAATTCCTCTAACCGACGGTCAAACTCTTCGTATTTTTGGTGAAACCCCATCCAAAGGACTCAAGTTGATGTCGAAAATACCTTCACAAGGACTACATAGCATTTTTAGCGCACATTGTCAAGAAAGAGGGCAAGGAGAAGAAACTCGATGACATCCCGATTGTTAAAGAATTTCCTCAAGTTTTTCCCGATGATGTTTCAGGACTTCCTCCTGTGCGAGAAGTCGAATTCCAAATCGATCTTGTACCAGGTGCTACACCAGTTGCAAAATCTCCATATCGGTTAGCCCCATCAGAAATGCAATAGTTAGCTAGCCAGCTGCAAGAGCTGACTGGCAAGGGATTTATACGTCCTAGCTCATCACCTTGGGGTGCACCGGTTCTTTTCGTCAAAAAGAAGGATGGAACTTTTCGAATGTGCATCGATTATTGAGAGCTCAAAAAGTTGACCATCAAGAATCGCTATCCTTTACCTCGCATTGATGATCTTCTAGATCAACTTCAGGGTGCCACCTGTTTCTCAAAAATCGATCTTCATTCTGGTTATCTGTCACACCCCGACCCGCAGCGGAATAAAAGTCGGGGCATAATTGGGTTATCACCAAAGCTCATGATGTTTACTAATATGTTTCATATTTATTAAATTCAAATTACAACTTAAATATCCAAAACAAAATTCATACAATTACAAGAAAATGAAACTACATAATTATTCCAAAGCATAAACTTGTTTATTCTTCTAGGCCTTCCTAAGTGTTTCCTGTCTCAGCTGGATCACCTGTATCATGTGTAAAACGGGGGATATTTTGGGTCAACAAAAGTTGGCGACTGAACCTTGATAAAACATTTTTACTAATTTCTTGTTTTATTTAATAAAAAAATTCGTGCAATAATCACATGTGAGCAAACATATATAGATAAACAATCACAAACCACTTTGGATGAGTATATGACATGAATGATGATGTATGTGAGATCAAGGCTCAATCAAACGGAGCCGATCTAATGAGGCTCCTAATGCTCAACCCGTCTCCCACGGGGAACTGATGGGCCTAATGAAATGCGTGCACTGAAAATGATAAATCCAATCTACATATAATTCACACAACAATTGATACACATTTGATCACGGATATGATGTATGCACAAGTGTTTAAATAAAATAAAGGATTATACGACACATGATACACCCCAAAACATGATTAAAACGGAGAATTGGTAGAGATTTACTCACAATGGGTGCGTTCTTTGATGACGATGAAGGCGCACGAATTTATGATTCAATCGACGAGGGAAAAACTAACCTAGATAATAACAAAATGATTCGATAAATAAATAAATTTTATTTGAGATTAATATTTTTAATTAGTGCTCTTAATGGGTTTGTTAGATTTATTTTTGTGAGTTTAAGGAAACTTTCTAACTTTAAGAATCTTCTTTTTAAGTATTTTTAAATGATTTTTCAACTAAATAAATAAATAAAAAGAAATAATAAAAAAGTTGACTTTTTGACCGTTGACCGGGTCTGACCGGTCAAACAGTGTTTTCTATGCGCTGAGTGAGGTTCGAACTCGGGACCTCTCGTATACGTGCACGCGGCTCTACCAACTGAGCTACGTGTCTAACCCGAAATATTCTATGTTTTAATTATATATATATACTAATTAACTTTAACCTTATTTAGTTGATATAAAAAATGATTTAATATGGCCGAACCGGCTTCGGAGACCCGGAGTCGAACTCGGGACGTTCGGTTCGAGTGCGCACAGCCCAACAAGTTGGGCTGTGTGCCTAATCTGCTTGACTACTGAATTATATTTCTCTTATAAACATTCTGTGACTTAATCTGATTAGGTTCTAAAAATGTTGGTTTTATTTCTGAAAGTCGGTAACATGTGCGATTCGAACTCGGGACGTGTGTATTGTATGTGCACACAGTCCACCGCTGGACTGTGTGTCTAACCCAGTTATATACCCGATTTTAATTATACTAATACACATGTTTAACTTCATCTTCTTCACTTATAGAAATACAGATCAGTGAAATTTGACTGTTTGTTTAATTGACCAACAACACTTATAATTGATTGAATTGGAATAAAAGAAGAAGATTAAGGAATAAGATGTACCAACACAGAGTGTTTTCTTCAGATTTTCTGGCAAAATTTCGTCGGCTCTGATTTGCGGATTCTAGCTGAGTGAACTGTTTAACAGTTTCGATTATTGATTTGAACAATTAAAGTATAAATAAAGACAACTGCGGTTTTATGTTCAGTGATTCCGGCGATATTCCGGCGAGTTTAGAGGAACTCCGGCGACGTGCTCTGGAAGGATTAAAGCTTCGAAAGAGTGTGCGGTTCTGAGCGAAAGGGTTACCAGATGTTTGAGTGGGTATTTATAAGGAAGATCATCTGATTGAGTTTGGATTAAGATCAAAGTCCGCGGTCAATGATTTTCCGACGGTTATGACTGGAATTGAGTGCCGGCATCGGTTATAACTGATGTCGAAATCAGTTTATCCATTTCGGTCAAAGGAGAAACAACCAAATTCGCGGAGTTTATGTTTTCTCTGGTGATTGCGAGTTCTGGCGCGTTGTTTACCGGATTTGACTTTCAGGTTTTACTTTAAATGTTATTTATTTCAGCATTTGTCACAAAGGAAGTGTGTGGCGGAGTGGTGTGGTGTGTGTTTGGGTTTGTGGGTGACCCGGGTTCGAAACCCGGCTGCCCCAAATTTTATTTTTTTTATACTTATTATTGTTGGTTAAAATTTTTGGTTTTTTAAATTTTTAATATTTATTAATTATGTATTATTTAAAAATAAACTAAATCAATAAATACGCAACGAACATATAACGGAATATTTGATTAATAAACGAAGCGGGTTTTGAAACCCGTTTTCCGACGAATGTTACAGTATCCCCTACTTTTAGAAATTTCGTCCCGAAATTTAAGTAGTAGTGGTAACTGGAAAAAGATGCGGGTATTTTTCGTGCATTGAGTCTTCACGTTCCCAAGTAAACTCGGGTCCTCGTTTTGACTCCCAACGTACCCTGACAATTGGAATACGACTTCGCCTTAAACGCTTCTCTCCGAAATCCATGATTTCTACTGGTCTTTCAACGAAGTGCATCGATTCATCGACTTGAATGTCTTCTAGAGGAATATGGAGGTTTTCATCGGCGAGGCACTTTTTCAAGTTTGATACATGAAATGTGGGATGAATTCTGTTGAGCTCTTCTGGTAGGTCAAGCTTGTATGCTACAGGACCTACTCTTTCGAGTATCTTGAAAGGTCCTACATAGCGTGGTGCTAGCTTGCCCTTCTGGCCAAAACGAACCACTCCCTTCCACGGTGATACTTTTAAAAGTACTTGATCACCAATGTCAAACTCCAAGGGCTTTCGTCGTTTGTCTGCATAACTCTTTTGACGACTTTGAGCCGCTAGAAGATTGTTTCGAATTTGAATGACCTTGTCGGTTGCTTCTTGAATTAATTCTGGACCGGTGATTTGTGATTCCCCAATTTCGTGCCAACATACTGGAGATCGGCACTTACGACCATATAAAGCTTCGAAAGGAGCCATGCCGATACTTGAATGATAGCTATTGTTGTACGAAAATTCAACTAATGGTAGATGAGCGTCGCAGTTCCCTTTGAAGTCTATGACACATGCCCGCAGCATGTCTTCAAGGGTTTGGATGGTGCGTTCAGATTGACCATCAGTTTGAGGATGAAAAGTGGTACTGAAGTCTAATCGTGTACCCAAAGCGGTTTGTACGGCTTGCCATGTTCGTGAGGTGAAACGACCATCACGGTCTGAAATGATGCTTAATGGTACACCATGACGGCTTACGATCTCGTTGATGTAGATACAAGCTAACTTCTCGTTCTTGAAGTCCTCGCGAATCGGAATGAAATGAGATGACTTTGTAAGACAATCGATTATTACCCATATGGTGTCATACCCACCGGAGGTGCGAGGTAACCCGGTAATGAAATCCATGGTTATGTTTTCCCACTTCCATACATGTATTTCGGGTTAGACTAGAAGTCCTGAAGGTCTTTGATGTTCAGCTTTTACTTTGGAAAAGGTAAGGCACTTGGAAACAAAAACAGCGATATCCTTTTTCATGCCAGGCCACCAGTAGGTGTATCGTAGGTCTTGATACATCTTGTCGGCTCCTGGGTGTACAGAGTATCGTGTTTTGTGCGCCTCATTCATGAGGAAATCACGAAGGTTATCGCGATCAGGAATCTATATGCGATTTCAATAGTATAGAATACCGTCGGATTTGGTTTCGATTTTTAGTTCAGCTCCACACGACAGCTCATCGCGTACGTCATTTTCTGTTACAGAAACATGTTGAGCTGCTCAGATTCGATCTTTGATGTCGGTTATGATTTGCGAACATAGAAGACGAAGGGAGTTCGCATAACCTTTTCGACTGAGCGCATCAGCCACCACGTTTGCCTTGCTAGGATGATACCGAATTTCACAGTCGTAGTCATTGAGAAGTTCGACCCATCTTCGTTGCCTCATATTCAACTCCTTTTGGTTGAAGATATGTTGGAGACTTTTGTGGTCAGTGTATATTTCACACTTGGTACCGTAGAGGTAATGTCTCCATATCTTGAGAGCGAACACAACGGCTCCAAGTTCCAGGTCGTGGGTGGTGTAATTCTTCTCATGAACCTTGAGTTGCCTAGAAGCATAGGCTATCACTTTTCCTCTTTGCATCAATACACAGCCTAGTCCTTGCCCTGACGCGTCGCAATAAACTACGAAGTCATCACAACCCTCAGGGAGTGTGAGGATAGTTGCGTCACAGAGTTTTTGCTTTAAAGTCTGGAAGGCCTCTTCTTGCTTAGGTCCCCATATGAAGGGTTTTCCTTTATGAGTCAAGGCCGTGAGTGGTACAGCAATACTGTAACATCCGTAAAAAAACGGGTTTCCAAACCCGCTTCGTTTGTTAATCGAATCTCAAGTTATAAAATTTTGTTGCGTATTTATGGTTAATTTTAATTTTAAACAATACATAATTAATAAACATTTTAGAATTTAAAAACTATAATTATTAAAAAGTAAAAATAAATTAAATAAAAAAGAAAAGGGGCTGCCGGGTTTCGAACCCGGGTCAGCCGGAAGACACAACCATCAAACATTTAACCACTCCGCCACTTGCTGTTTTTGTGTAATCAAGGAAACAAATAAAACTTAACGTCTACCCGAGAAACTATCTGTTTGCGCCAAAACTGAAACCGATAATCGGCTTTCAACTTCAAGACGTTTGAGTGTTCGCTATTACTGATTATAACCGATGAAACCATTACGACCCACGTTTTTAATCAAATTCAGTCGTTATTGAACTCGATCCATATGATTTTCGGGTTTAATAACCGAAATCATTTACCTCCAGTTTACACCGGTAATATCATTATCTCACAACTCAGAAATACTCGCAGAACCTCCAATTTCACTTTCGCTCTATTTTCTGTTCGTCGGAAACGCTTTCTGAAATCGCCGGACTTTCGCCGGAAAACCGTGACATTCATCGAATCGGTAAATTTCTCAATTCTTTCATCTTCTATCCATTGTTAGACTTTTACTAACTCAAACCCTTCAATCAGAATCGGTCCCAGACGACGTTGTCGGATATTCAGCACTCGCCGGAAAATTTCTGAAAATTCCGAAATCACGCTGTGAATCGGTATGAACATCTAAACTCTCTGATAATTCTTGTTTAGTCATTTAATTTCACAATTAGTTAATCAAAACTGTGAGAAAAACCATCTTTCCGGTACATTCATTTCCAAAACCTTCTTTGTCCATTACATTTTAATCATTTATATGTTCGTTAATCGAATTAATCAAGAACTGTCGAATATCGTTGTCTGTGTCTTTAAACGAAGAAGATGAAGTCGAACCTAATGTATAAGTTTAATTAAAACAAGATATTAAACCGGGTTAGACACACAGTCCAGTGGTGGACTGTGTGCAAACACACAGCACACGTCTCGAGTTCGATCCCTGACACGACCCTATCCTCTGAAATAAAAATCTTCTTTTTAAACCGAATCGTATTAGTTCGCTGTAAGATGTTAAGTTTAATAAAAACCAGTATTTTAACCAGGTTAGACACACAGTCCAGCGGTGGACTGTGTGCAATGTTAAACAACGGGTCCCGGGTTCGAGACCTGTTATGTGCACCGGTTCGACATAATTAAAATTCTTTTTAAAATAAATGAATTCGGAATAAATTAAATGGTATATAAATATAATTAAACACAGAAATATTTCGGGTTAGACACGTAGCTCAGTTGGTTGAGCTGCGTGCACGCGTACGAGAGGTCACAAGCTCGAACCTCACTCAGCGCAAACAAATACAAGGTCCGAACCGGTCAACAGTCAAAGTCAATGGTCAACGGTCAGCGGTCAACCCAAAAAGTCAACAATTTTTTTATATTTTTATTTATTTATTTAATTTAAAAATCAATTAAAAACACTTAAAAATAATATTTTTAAAGTTAGAAAATGACCTTAAACTCACAAAAATATATCTAAAAATCCTATTAAAATTGTTAATAAAATCCACTTATTACCGTACCTTTTCGTTATTATTTAGGTTAGTTATTCCTCGTCGATCAACCCTCTAAACTCGTGCGCATTCAACATCATCAAACGAACGCACCCAATGTGAGTGAATCTCTACAAATTCCCCGTTTTAATCACTTTTTGGGGTGTATCATGTGTCTTATTATTTATTACATTTAAACACTTGTGCATCCATCATATCAATGATCAAATGTGCATTCAATATGTATCAACTGTTTGTGTGGTTAATGTTTAGATTAAATTTATCATTTTTCGTACATACATCATCATAGGCCGTCTGTTCCCCATTACCTATGAGCGGAACCGTTCTCCATTACCTATGAGCGTGAACGAGGCGTTGCCAACATACAATCGGCTCCGTTTGATTGAGCCTTGATCGCACATACATCATCATAGGCCGTCCGTTCCCTATTACCTATGAGCGGAACGTGACACTGCCAAAATTTACATTATCATTCATGTCATATATTCATGCAAGGTGGTTTGTTATTTTATGTTATTGTATGATTATTTACGTTTGCTCACATATGATTATTGCACAATTTTTCCACATTAAATACAACAAGAAATCAATTATAAATGTTTTCTAACAAGGTTCACTCGCCAACTTTTGTTGACCCAAAAACCCCCATTTTTACACATGATACAGTGATCCAGTTGCAGCAAGAAACATATAGGACGGCTTAGAAGAATAAATCGGTTTAGGCTTTGGATGTTTATTTAGTTACTTTTTCCTTGTAATTGTATGAACTTGTTTGGAATATTGAAGTTGTAATTTTGAATTTAATAAATATAAAACATATTAGTAAACATCATGAGCTTTGGTGATAACCTAATTATGCCCCGACTCTTATTCCGCTGCGGGTCGGGGTGTGACAAATACGAGAAAAATTGGCAATGAAGCGTCGATAATAACCAGCCAAACCAAGAAATGACCTAACTTCAGTAGGGGTACGTGGCGTTGCCATTCTTGCACTGCCTTGATTTTGAAGGATCAACATGAATTCCCTTGTCATTGACGACATGTCCAAGGAATTGTACTTCTCCTAACCAGAATTCACATTTTGAGAACTTAGCGTAGAGCTTTTCAGTCCTTAAGAGTGTAAGGATGAGTCGAAGGTGTCGCTCATGATCGGATTTAGACTTGGAGTAGATAAGAATATCGTCGATGAAGACTATGACGAAACGGTCGAGGTAGGGTTTGCATACCCTATTCATTAGATCCATGAAGACAGCGGGGGCGTTCTTTAAACCGAATGGCATGACCATGAATTCGTAATGACCATAACGAGTCCGGAAGGCAGTCTTTGGGATATCTTCTTCATGTACTCTGAGCTGATGATAACCAGAACGAAGGTCGATTTTGAAAAGCAGGTGGCGCCTTGAAGTTGGTCTAGGGGGTCATCGATGCGAGGTAGTGGATAGCGATTTAACCGTTAACTTGTTGAGTTCTCTATAATCAATGCACATGCGAAACGTTCCATCTTTCTTCTTCACAAAGAGAACAGGTGCACCCCAAGGCGAGGAGCTAGGACGTATGAATCCTTTGTCAGTCAGCTCTTGCAGTTGATTGGCCAGCTCTTGCATTTCGGATGGGGCTAACCTATAAGGAGACTTTGCGACTGGTGTAGCGCCAGGTACAAGATCGATGCGGAATTCGACTTCTCTCACAGGAGGAAGTCCTGAAATATCGTCAGGAAAGACTTGTGGAAATTCTTTCACAACTGGGATATCTTCGAGTTTCTTCTCCTTGTTTCCCTTTTTGACGACGTGAGTTAGGAATGCGACATAGTTCTTGCGGAGATATCTTCGGGCTTGAAGGCAGGACATTAATTTGAGTCCTTTCGAAGGGGTTTCCCCAAAAATACGTAGGGTCTGACCGTCTGCAAGAGGAATGCGAATGAACTTTTCGTGGCACACTACTTCAGCGTGATGCTGGCTGAGCCAGTCCATACCGATTATAACATCGAAACTTCCCAACTTCATAGGAATGAGGTCAACTGGAAAATCATGATCGTTTAGAGTGAGGTTACAATTGCGTATAATAGAATTTAATGAAACGGGTTTTCCGTTAGCAACTTCCACCGTTAGCGATTCCATGAGATTATCACGAGTTTGGTTGAGGATAGGTTCGAATTCTAAGGACACAAAGCTCTTATCCGCGCCAGTATCGAATAATATGGATGCATAACTACCATTGATGAGAAACGTACCATTGACCACGTTGTTGTCAGCCCTAGCTTGGTTGGCATTGATGTTGAAAGCTGTTCCTCTGGCAGGTGGAGGAGCTTAGTTAGGTTGGTTTACCGGATTTTCTTGGGCTTGGGCATGGATGATGTTCACCAAGCGTGGACAAGTGTTCCTGAAGTGGTTTGGGTCCCCACAGTTGTAACAAGCTCGCATGGGTTGTATCATGGGGTAGTTGGGTTGGTAGTAAGGTTGAGCTATATGTTGTGCGGGTGGTAGAAGTAATGGTTGTTGGGCTTGGCCCACCATCTGATTGTGGGTTTGGGCTGGTGGTTGATTGCGGTTCATTCGTTGAAGAGTACGACAGGTTTGGATGGTGTGATCCGCACAGCCACAGCTTGTGCAATGCTGGCAGGGTTTTCGGGAGGGTGATGGTATTGACAACGGTTGCATTTTGGGTGTGGGCCGGTGTATGGCTTTTTGAATGGTACCGCTGAAGGAGCACTTTGGGTGATTGGTGCAGCAGTGATGGGAGGGTTGGTTTGGGTGACAGCGAAATTCTTGCCATTACGTTTCCTCTTACCAGCAAACCTTGAGGATGAGACTGGGTGGTTTGTAGTTGAGGTCTCTATGGGTGCTTTCTTCTTTTCATCTTTGAATTTGCCGTTTCGAATGCGATTTTCAGTGAGTTTTGTAGCTAACTCCATCGCGGCTTCAAGTGTTGCAGGCGAAGTGCTTAAAACCGAATCTTGGATTTTCGAGGGGAGACCTCGAATGTAATGTTCAACCAAACGGTACAAGGGAGTGAACAAATTAGGGATCATCTGGTTCAGCTCGAGAAACCTCTTATTATAGGATGTGTGATCTCCTTCCTTTTATTTCAGTGAGTGGAATTCGTCTTCCAGCTTTTTGATTTCGCTTCTTGGACAGAAGCGTCTTGTCATGAGTTCCCTTAACTCTTCCCATGTTAAGGCCATGGCATCTTCAACTCCTCGCTTACGTTTTTCCGTGTTCCACCAGGTAAGGGCTACCCCCAAACAGTCTTCCAGTTGCATAACGTACCTTACGGTCCTCGGGACAATCGCAATTGAGGAAAGTGTTCTCCATTTCTTCAAACCAGTGAAGGAGGGCGGTAACACCTTCGGTCCCTTCATACTTTGGGGGATCGCAAGATTTGAAGTGTTTGTTGGAGCACTTTTTGGAAGGAGGGTTGGCGACGCTCTGGTCTTCTTGATTGGGAGGGTTGATGGGATTTGCGGTGAGAGCTTGTTGAACTTGAATCACGATGTCAGGAAGCACTGCGGCCATTTGTTTAGCAATTTGTGTGGCCAAGCGTTCATTTGATCTTCCTAACTTTCTACCTCCACGTAGTTGCCTAGCCGACATCTACAGGAACATACATAGGAAGATTGTGAGTTTAAGAATTTTTCTAGGTGTCATATGTCGTAAAAAGAATGAAAAACAACATAATTGGCAATAATTTAACTACATCCATAGGATGTCTTGGGTTTGCTCATGTTTGGGCCTCCAATGTCCCCCATACCATCGCCTGTGTAGTCATGTGGGCCCCCATGACTATTGGGCTTGGTAGGATTCACATTGGTGTCGGCGGATTAACACTCGCATCACCCGAATGAAAATCATAAAATATGATTGCGAGATGTATGGTAGGGGGTGTCCAGGTGTAGACATAATGACAACTCAAAGTGGGGTTAGCTCACACGACGTTTGGTATAGCATGCTTTGGCCTAATAGGTCCTTCGTACTCTCATCGTTAGTCCCCAGGTAGGCAAACTGGTCCTTTATTTTGGATTTATACGAATGCCAAGCCAAGACAGGATGTTCCGACTACCGGTACTCGTACCCTTCCAGTTACTACATGCCCGTCATGAGAACTCACTTTGATGTGATGTGAAAAATACAAAAATCATTGCAAAAATCATGGGAATCGTGAGGTGTGTGCTCTCATGGATATGATATGTTATGAGGATATGATTCATGATGAGCATTGCATAATAACATGTATTTGTGAGCATGCTTGCATAACATTGAGTGTGAAAATAAACATAAAGCATATAAACATCATGAATTTTGTATGTAACGCATAAACAATTTAAAATTTAATCAACTATAGTATAGGCTCTAAGGGTCTAATAACCTATCCTATATCCCTATAGTCATAAGCTCTGATACCAATCTGTCACACCCCGACCCGCAGCAGAATAAAAGTCGGGGCATAATTGGGTTATCACCAAAGCTCATGATGTTTACCAAGATGTTTCATATTTATTAAATTCAAATTACAACTTAAATATGCAAAACAAAATTCATACAATTACAAGAAAATGAAACTACATAATTATTCCAAAGCATAAACTTGTTTATTCTTCTAGGCCTTCCTAAGTGTTTCCTGTCTCAGCTGGATCACCTGTATCATGTGTAAAACGGGGGATATTTTGGGTCAACAAAAGTTGGCGAGTGAACCTTGATAAAACATTTTTACTAATTTCTTGTTTTATTTAATAAAAAAATTCGTGCAATAATCACATGTGAGCAAACATATATAGATAAACAATCACAAACCACTTTGGATGAGTATATGACATGAATGATGATGTATGTGAGATCAAGGCTCAATCAAACGGAGCCGATCTAATGAGGCTCCTGATGCTCAACCCGTCTCCCACGGGGAACTGATGGGCCTAATGAAATGCGTGCACTGAAAATGATAAATCCAATCTACATATAATTCACACAACAACTGATACACATTTGATCACGGATATGATGTATGCACAAGTGTTTAAATAAAATAAAAGGATTATACGACACATGATACACCCCAAAACATGATTAAAACGGGGAATTGGTAGAGATTCACTCACAATGGGTGCGTTCTTTGATGACGATGAAGGCGCAGGAATTGATGATTCAATCGACGAGGGAAAAACTAACCTAGATAATAACAAAATGATTCGATAAATAAATAAATTTTATTTGAGATTAATATTTTTAATTAGTGCTCTTAATGGGTTTGTTAGATTTATTTTTGTGAGTTTAAGGAAACTTTCTAACTTTAAGAATCTTATTTTTAAGTATTTTTAAATGATTTTTCAACTAAATAAATAAATAAAAAGAAATAATAAAAAAGTTGACTTTTTGACCGTTGACCGTTGACCGGGTCTGACCGGTCAGACTGTGTTTTCTATGCGCTAAGTGAGGTTCGAACTTGGGACCTCTCGTATACGTGCACGCGGCTCTACCAACTGAGCTACGTGTGTAACCCGAAATATTCTCTGTTTTAATTATATATATATACTAATTAACTTTAACCTTATTTAGTTTATATCAAAAATGATTTAATATGGCCGAATCGGCTTCGGAGACCCGGAGTCGAACTCGGGACGTTCGGTTCGAGTGCGCACAGCCCAACCAGTTGGGTTGTGTGCCTAATCTGCTTGACTACTGAATTATATTTCTCTTATAAACATTCTGTGACTTGATCTGATTAGGTTCTAAAAATGTTGGTTTTATTTCTGAAAGTCGGTAACATGTGCGATTCGAACTCGGGACGTGTGTATTGTATGTGCACACAGTCCACCGCTGGACTGTGTGTCTAACCCGGTTATATACCCGATTTTAGTTATACTAATACACATGTTTAACTTCATCTTCTTCACTTATAGAAATACAGATCAGTGAAATTTGACTGTTTGTTTAATTGACCAACAACACTTATAATTTATTGAATTGGAATAAAAGAAGAAGATTAAGGAATAAGATGTACCAACACAGAGTGTTTTCTTCAGATTTTCCGGCAAAATTTCGTCGGCTCTGATTTGCGGATTATGGCTGAGTGAACTGTTTAATAGTTTCGATTATTGATTTGAACAATTAAAGTATAAATAAAGACAACTGCGGTTTTATGTTCAGTGATTCCGGCGATATTCCGGCGAGTGCATAGGAACTCCGGCGACGTGCTCTGGAAGGATTAAAGCTTCGAAAGAGTGTGCGGTTCTGAGCGAAAGGGTTACCAGATGTTTGAGTGTGTATTTATAAGGAAGATCATCTGATTTGAGTTTGGATTAAGATCAAAGTCCGCGGTCAATAATTTTCTGACGGTTATGACTGGAATTGAGTGCCGGCATCGGTTATAACTGATGTCGAAATCAGTTTATCCGTTTCGGTCAAAGGAGAAACAGCCAAATTCGCGGAGTTTATGTTTTCTCCGGTGATTGCGAGTTCTGGCGCGTTGTTTACCGGATTTGACTTTCGAGTTTTACTTTAAATGTTATTTGTTTCAGTATTGTCACAAAGGAAGTGTGCGGCGGAGTGGTGTGGTGTGTGTTTGTGTTTGTGGGTGACCCGGGTTCGAAACCCGGCTGCCCCAAATTTTATTTTTTTTATACTTATTATTGTTGGTTAAAATTTTTGGTTTTTTTAAATTTTAAATATTTATTAATTATGTATTATTTAAAAATAAACTGAATCAATAAATACGCAACGAACATATAACGGAATATTTGATTAATAAACGAAGCGGGTTTTGAAACACGTTTTCCAACGAATGATACAGTTATCACCAGCTTAGAGTACGTGAAGAAGACATTCTGAAGACTGCTTTTCGAACTCGCTACGGTCACTACGAATTCATGGTCATGCCTTTTGGTTTGACCAATGCTCCTACCGTTTTCTTGGATCTAATGAATAGGGTGTGCAAATCCTACCTCGATCGTTTCATTATTGTTTTTATTGTTGATATTCTTATCTATTCCAAGACCAAATCAGATCATGAGCGACATCTTCGACTTATCCTAACACTTTTGAAAACCGAAAAGCTCTATGCTAAGTTTTCGAAATGTGAAATCTGGTTAAAAGAAGTTCAATTTCTTGGTCACGTCGTCAACGACAAAGGAATTCATGTTGACCCTGCAAAGTGTGAGATTTACAGATATGGAGACATTATCTATATGGTACAAAGTGTGAGATTTACAAAGGTTTTTGGGACCATACCCCTTCAGTTATATTTTCTCATTTCAGTCAAGCATTCACATTAGGCCCATCAGTTCTTCGTTGTATACAAGTAGAGCATCGCGTTGCTTAATTAGATCGGCTCCGTTTGATTGAGCCTTGATCTCACAACTCATCATTTATCATGCTTATGTGTACATTTCTAGATGTTTATGTGGTTTGTGGTTATTTTACAAATATGTTTGCTCATATTTGGTTTATGCATATTTTTATTATATTAATCAATATATCATTTCTTTTAAATGTTTAAACGGGATTCACTCGCCAACTTTTGTTGACCCAAATCTCTATTTTTACACATGATACAGGTGGACAGGTTGAAGCAAGGAACACATAGGATTGGGCCTTAGAAGAAAAATAAAAAGTTACTTGTATGACATGTTTAGAACATTTTGTGCTTGTATGGTTTACGTGTTTGTTGGAATTTTTCCCTTTTAAATTGGAATAATAAATATGAAACTTTATTATAGTAAATGTCATGAGCTTTGATGAAAACTCAATCATGCCCCGACTACCATATCCGCTGCGGGTCAGGGTGTGACAGTTATGGTCATGGAACAGTTTCCTAGTTCTGCGAGGGCTCTAGGAATTGTGCCCCTAATTCCATTGAAGCGACCCCACTTCTCTATAACATAAGTGATTTGCAAATCATTAAAAGCCATATGCTTAACCTCTCTTGATATCACTGATTTAAGTAGGAACGGACTAGGAATTTTGTAACTCCTTTTGTATGTTGAGGTACTCCCCCATAGTGACCTCAGTTCGTAGAGTTAGGTGGTCCTATTGAGCCTAGATCATGGGATCTCCAATCTTCTAGGATAGGTTTTCCGTTGTACAAACTTACTCCAAGGGCTTTAGTCCCATTCCCATTGACTACTTATGTACTACCTCTCTGCTTAAACCTTTTGTAAGCGGATCCGCAATGTTATCTTTTGACTTCACATAGTCAATCGTGATAACTCCAGTTGAGAGTAGTTGTCTCTTCATATTATGCCGACGTCGTATGTGCCTTGATCTGCCATTATACATTGCCTTTTGAGCTCTACCAATAGCTGATTAGCAATCATAATGTATACAAATAGCCATCACAGGCATAGACCATCTTGGAACATATTCCAAGAATTGACGTAACCATTCTGCCTCTTCTCCAGCTTTATCTAACACGATAAACTCAGATCCATCATGGATCTAGTTATAAGTGTTTGTTTGGACGACTTCCAAGATATAGCTGCTCCTCCAAGGATAAGCACATAACCATTTGTAGCTCTGGAATCTTTCATATCGGATATCCAGTTGGCATCACTAAATCCTTCCACAACAGCTGGATTTTTGCCATAATGCAGTCCATAGTTTCTCTGTGTATCTCAAATACCTTAATAATCTTGTCATACCCTTCCAGTGCTCTGAACTAGGATTGCTAGTATATCTACTTAACATACTCACAACATATGCTAAGTCTGGTCGAGTATGACATGAGATACATAAGACTGCCAATGATCCTTGAGTATTCCAATTGAGCAACACTCTTGCCTCTATTTTTTTTGCTCAAATAACTTTCTTAGATAACTTTCTTAGATAGTTTTCGAAACACTTGAAACACTTGAGTATTTTTAGCCAATAATTGGACTGATTATCTCCTTTTTTTTCAAAACACTTGAAAAAACCCTTGATTTTTTAAATATAATAATAATAATAATAATAATAATAATAATAATAATAATAATAATAATAATAATAATAATAATAATAATAATAATAATAATAATAATATAGCACTATATAACTTTTTTGCTTTTATATTTTATAATAAGGTAGATTTTAAAGTAGATTTTATTTTTATGTTACCTTTTTTTATAATTTTAGCGATAACACAATGGTTTTTGAAGAAAAAATTATTTTTATTTAAAAACCTTATATGTCGTCATTTATATCCAAGAAAAATATAGAATAAAAGATAAAAGAAAGTGAAGATTGTGATACAACATATTTTCCTCTTTATCACAACCCTGTCCCTATAAGACTTTTTGTAGTCGCAGGTGGTATGGCGCCACCCCCCGTCATAGCGTCTTATGGCGCCATAAAACACTGCCCTGGGGAATGCCATATCCCAGATTCCGGCCTCCTCCGTGAAGAGTATAACAGTGCCATACGGCAGTTTGTCAATGTGACGGGGTAACTATCCAATAGTTTTACTAATTGCTGGCAGTTACACCATTTAATGAATTGTTAGGGATCGCTTTCATGGTGACCTCACCAGCAGTTCTCTCCTTTTATATATAGTTCTTTGTATTCAGTATAACAGTAACACTAAGAGCCATAGATCATAAGAACTTAGTGAGAGAGATTATGATCCTGTGTTGTTAAACTTTCAACTTGCTGAGGTCCAAAGTGAGATTAAACGCACTTATGCACACAATCAAACTTATGAAATCACTCAATCCATCAAACATGCTATTTTTTATTCTAAGGTTATTCATGCTAGATATTCATGCCTGCAACTGCTTGTCATTAACTTTGCTAGCCTGCCTTAACATATATAGTGCTATACGAGTAGCACACCACCCGTTTTCGTGCTCTATGTTAAGTATTCAATCATAAATGGTCTTGTTCACTTGTTGACAAGATTACGCTCGTAGAATCTTTGGTTTGACACTTAGCTTGTGCATGCTAGTATATAATTTAACTTAGTATACAAATTGCCATGTTGGATTCGAGAACCTTTTTATTATATACTATGTAAACCAAATTTGTATGCTCCCCAACCTTTTGTGTTGACATATACTTTAATACATGTTGCAGGAAATGTATGATGATGCTTAAAGAAATCTACTTAGAATGGATTAGAAATGCACTTAATTTCTATGTATTGTATTTCTTTTCGTTTGTTTATGTTCAAGAAAAAAATGTTGTATTTCCATTTCAAGACAATGTACTTCCATTTAGTATGAAATGAAGTATTGTTGTTTTAATTATTGTCACAAGTAGTATGTTATGAAGTCTCGAACAATCTCGTTTCGTCTCACTCCGATGTTTCCGCCATTTGTTGGGGTGTGACAAACATAATTAAGACAACCCTGCAGGCAACATCATCTGAGATCCTCCATGCCGCTGAGGTATTGGATGGCAAAAGTCCTAGAAGTCTGCAGTAATAAGAAAAAGGGGCATCAGGAAGTGATATTGTGTCTGAAAAACCACAAACACCTACTGATATAATCCTCTCTGGTGAGGGAGCAGATGAGTCCATTAACTTGGATGATGCCCATGATTAGTGGTTTCAAGAATTGATGAAACAGTTAGGTGTTGTGGTCTCTAAACTCAAGAAGTTGGTTACCAAAATGTCCCAAGCTAAAGTCCAGCTTAAGATAGAGTAAACCTAAAAGTTGGCCTCATCACAAAACGAGCTTACCCATATATTTCACACTCTTACTCAAAATCCACCAGCTACATAAAGCCAAACCGATGGTGAAGTTTTAGCCACCTCATCATTACCAGCAGGGGTGTTCCACAACGCCTTCCAAAATATTCTAGAACCCATGTTCAAAGACTATTTGAACAAATTTGATGCCCAAGTGTTTGGAACTTTTGCTCCTAGACCCTAGTTACACCATTTCAGGAAAATGAAGGAAACTGTTGATGCCAAAAAGGAGGAGAAGAATATACCAAACATAATTCATGACGGAGCTGTAACTGCAGCTGCCAAGAAAAGAGCTAATGATGTAAAAGCTTTGGCCATGATTGAGAAACATAAGGGGATAGATGTTGGTGATGTGAACCATGCAGAAAGAATTAAAAAGTAAAAAGAAGATCAAAGATGATTAAGTGATGCTCAGGTCAAAGCTCAGATAGAAAGATAAAGAGCTGAAGACAGCGTTGCAAGGCAACACCTCAAAGTCACAAAGAATGTGAAAATTGATATGAGGTCACCAATTATGATTTAAAAGACCAAAACTCTTGAAAATTTGGAAGCCAAAAGAAGAAAAGCTCCTCAAGACAAACAACTGGTCCCAAAGGACAAACATCTGGTTCAGGTCAAACAGTTGGAGTGAAGACTCAAACAAGTGTACCAGGAAAAACTGTTGGTTCTCAAACAACTTCAACTCCACCAACCAACAACCAAATCTTCATCAAAGACACAGTCTGGAGCTAAGGTAAATTATCTTGTAAAAAACCAGTAATTTCCCTAGAACCAGTAGTTCCAAGCAAACCAGAAGTTCCTAGAGAAACAATTGCTCAACCATCAAGGAAAAGGAAGCTGGTATTGCAAGATGATCCTGAAGATCTCTCACCAACAACAACAATAGAACCTGTGACTACAACAGTTTTCACAAAGCCATTTGTAGAAGAGCCTCCTCTTTCCCAAACTTCATTAAGTCACTTCAGAAGTTACCATCGCTGAATATTGATGATAAAGTAAATTATGATGAAAATTCAAAGAAGATGAAAGAGGAACCTATCAAGGAATTCATGGAGAATTAAGGCAAAATGACATACAGAAAGGTTCAATATGTCATGGATGGAAGGATGAGAAAAATTAGAGCCTATGAACAACACATGTTCCAAGAATCACAAAAGCTCTCTCAAATTTCTCCATTCAAGCATTTATTTGTGGCAAATGCTTCAAAATAAGAAAGCATAAAATGGCTCAAGAAAAATGTTCCTTATCCTGTGAAGAATTTCTATTTCTTTCAAAATTAGGATCCACAGAAATTACTGGCAGAAGTTGCCAGGGTTAAGAAGATGTTAGCAGACTCAACCATCAAGGTCACACCTCCAAATTGGAAGCTTGGCAGTAAAAGACAACTAACTCCAGAAGAAGCAACAGAGATCTTTAAGATGATACAGGAACTGATTCCCATGGATTGGGCTCCTAAAAGCTCAATTGTAAGGTGGAAGGAGTCTACTGTCAAAAGAATACATAAACTACCTGGATGCAAGAAAGAAAAATTCTAACAAGTATGCACCAAGACCAGACTAGGAGAATACATAGATCTACCTTGCTGAAAAGAAGGAGTCTATTGTTGTTCCATTTAAACCCCATGAAATCTTCTTCTACAATCCAAAGATCAAGGAAAATTACATGAACGATTTGAAGGAAAAACATGATTATGCAAGATTGATTGTTGATTTAGATGAAGAAGAGAAACCGCTGCTAGTTTCTTGTATGCTTGATACTACACATGTGTTTACCAACCCAGCAATAGAAACCTACACAGTGGCCTTGGAGGAATCTCCAAGAAGATCTACAAAGTCTATCACTTCAATACATGGCTCCCACTGAGGTCTTAGACTTGCCTCACAATCTCCCTAACATAAAGATTGTGAGATGGAAAGCAATAAAGGACTCGAAAATGATGTGGAGATTTTTAGAGAAGATGGCTCACGAATCTAGGTGGATGGGTATGAAGTTAAAAGTAAGAGCCTAGAAGACATCAAGGTTATTCTTGGCCTTGAAATCAAAAGAGATGTTGATGATGATTAAGCTCTAAGTCTAGAACTTGGAATCAAGGGCATGATCAGGGAAAGGCTGAAAGACTACATAAAATAAAAGAATAAAGGACAAGCATTAATAAGTGTGATATTGGTATCAACCAATCTAGAGGGAGATTGTTGGGTTATATAAGATTTGCTGATGATGAAAGCCAAAGCCAAAACCCAAGGGAATTATCTTCCCTGTCTGATGGAATAAGTCGAAGTATTCATTGGTCCATAAGTTTCCCCCTTGAAGGCTTCCTAAAACAACTTCTCAAACTACTGATACAAAACTACGTATTCAAGAAAAGAGAACAGAAGAACAAGTGCTGGATAGTCAAAGTGTTGGTCAATAGTTAAGTCAACAAAAGTCAAGACTGAAGACTAGAAGATCAAGTCAACAAGTTAACAAGTCAAAGACTAGAAGTTCTAGATTCCTAGAAGGGCTAGTTCACACCAGCAGTTTTAGAGAATCAAACTGTTTTCTCTTATTTTCATTAGAAGTAGTAGTTCAATGTAATGGTTTAACTATCCATTAGTTTTATAACTGCTGACAAATACATCATTTACTGAGTTGTTAGGGGTCGCTTTCATGATGAGGTCACCAGCAGTTCTCTCCTCTTATATGTAGTTATTTGTATTCAAAGTAACAGTAACACTAAGAGCCGTAGAGCATAAGAACTCAGTGAGAGAAAGTGCACCTTGTGTGGGGAGTACCATTGTACTTTGTGATTGTATTGCATCATAAATTAATTAAATTTGAAATCATTTTGCAATCATTCCCAAATACAGTTGTCACACCCCAACCGATGGCGGAAATATCGGAGTGAGACGAACTAGATTGCTCGAGACATCATAACACTATTTGTGACAATATTTAATTAAACAACTCATTTCATTTCAAAGCATCAAATTGTCAAATTACAACATAATCGAAATACAAAGTAACAATAACAAAATAAGTTCAACAAAACTAATAATCATCTTAGCATTCTACGCGTGTTTCTAAGCTGATCCTACTAAGTTTCGTCATACCACTTCATCAAAACCTGCAACATTTAAAAAGTATAGTTCAATAACAAATTATTGGCGAGTACACAAGTTTGATATCATAGCATAAGTATTAAAAATCGATTAAACAAATCCACATGAATAGCTAGCATATGAGATAAATGTAAACAAGGCGTGTGAACTACAAGTCAATCCTCTAGTGTACCGCATAATAGATTAAAACTTAACATTGACCACAAGAATACGGGCGGTGCGTTACTCCTATAGCGCTATAAATGTTAAGGGAGGCTTGATCGAAGTTAATGACATTTAGATCACATAAGAATAGACCAAGTAACAAGTCAAGTAGCACATAACTAAAGCATGTTTGATGGATTGTTTGCGTGATTTTATAGAATAAAAGTGTGATTTAGTGTAGTTTGATAAGTTAACATATTGCACGCAAAAAAGTGTAAAACATAAAAGGGTTAGAGTGTGCTCACGGTTTTGCAAAGTAAATTCCATGAAAGCGTTTAGGTTGGTCTAGGGGGATGAACACCAAGTTATGCTACACAAGGAACGTAGGTGTGTGAGTTTTAGATTTACGATGGAGTTTGTCAATTTTAGGAATTTAAAGTATGCACAAAGTATGTATAGACAAAGTATTTATCTAGACGTTAACACTCTTTTTTGACACTATAAGCCCCGAAGGGTGTTTGTGTTTTTATGGGTCATGCCCAATAGAATCGTAACGATGGTTAGGTCTAAGATAAAATAACCTAATATTAGGACAAATAACCATATGGTCATTATCAAAGGTTCGGTTATATTAAGTATTTACATATATAGTTTACATATAATATTACTAATTAATCATAGAGTTCATGTATATCATAGATATCATGTAAGTCATATAAGTCATGCATGGAGGTAGGAGGATAACCGTCCTAAACCTGTCACAAGAAAATCCGAATGGTCAAGAATCATAGAAATCATCAAGTGAGGGGTGGATTGAAAAGTGAATGGCCAAGGCCTTCATGTAATCACATCTACACCAACACAAGCTTGTAAGCTTGGATGGCTCAACACTTGTGGGTTTGAAACCCTAGTAAAAACCACAAGTTTAGAGGCATGTTATGCCTCTTGATTGTGTATGAACAAGCCTAGCTTAACACACTAACCATAAGCTTGGTTAGAGGCATAAGTAGCATAGAGTTGTTATGTTAAAAACAAGTTCAAAAAAGTTTTATAAGTTAACTTCCAAAACAGAAAGTTTGGCCCCAAAAATGGTGTGATTCCATATTGGTTTTCCATGGAAAACCTATGGTAACATCCATAGGGCTTAGAAAACAATTTTGAGGAAGAAAACAAGAAGAAAATATTGAAAAACTTGAAGTTTAAAAAAATAAAATTTGGGCATAAAGTTTGCACACTTTTGGACCTCAAAATGATGGGGTGTCACCTTAGTTTGCCCAAGCAAACTTGGGAGAACCTTCCTAGAGGTTATCCAAGAGTGTCAGAAGGAAAAACAAGGCTAGAGAAGAAGAGAAGTGAGTCGAAACTCACTTGCAACCTGTTGTGTTTCAGCAGAGAATTTCTGAAGTTTAGAGGATTGTTGGGGGTGTTTGGAGGCTTGTAAAAATGAGAAAATGTGTGTGGGAACACTTGGTTTTATAGTGGAAGGATTAGGGTTCCATTTAATGCAATTAGTTGGGGATTTGAATTAAAAAAAAAGATTAAAACATCACAACAGGTTGCGGCCGCAAGCTGTTTACCTTTTTTTTTTTTGATCTTTTATTTATTATATACACATGGTTTGGTTATTTGAACATTGCACATTATGTATATTTCATGTATGCGTCTTATAATGGTCCAAGGTCGTGTGTAATGTCGTTTTAAAACCCAAAAAAAGACTTAGTAACAAGTATTTTTTAAATACAAATGCGACAAGATTTGTTTGATAATGAAGCTTGAATAACTTGCATTAAGCCTCTAATTGTCTTGCTTGACTTTGGTATTAGGATTTATAAACGTTCAACAAGCATTTACGAGTCGTTTCAAATTGATTTATTACGCAATAAAGTAACGTATGATCATAAGTTTAAACACGAATAAAGTTTGCGAATTTCGCATAATTGATCAATCTTGATTACAATCAAAGCCTTTGATTACAATGAATTGGAAATAGAAATACGATTACAAGGCTTGGTCTTTCCAAAAATAGAAACACGAATTTATCTTGCCAAAAATGGAAAGTTACAAATGCGAATCGTTACAGTCTCCCCTCCTTTAGGGAATTTCGTCCCCGAAATTTAGGAAGACGCAGCGAACAGATGTGGATACTTAGTCTTCATGTCGCTTTCAAGTTCCCAAGTAAATTCAACGCCACGTTTTCCTTTCCCCACCGAACCTTCATGATAGGGATTCTACTGCGCCTTAGTTGCTTAGTACCTCGATCCATGATTTCGACTGGTTTCTCCACGATGTGTAAAGTCTCATTGATTTGAAGATCTTCAAGTGGAACTTGGAGTCCTTTTTCGGCGAGACATCTTTTCAAGTTTGAGACATGGAAGGTAGGATGAATTTTGTTGAGCTCTTGTGGTAGGTCCAGTCGGTAGGCTACCTTGCCAATCCTTTCGAGAATCTTGAAAGGACCTAGGTAGCAAGGAACGAGCTTTCCCTTTTCCTGAAACGAACCACACCCTTATAAGGGGATACCTTGAGAAGTACAAAGTCACTAACGTTGAATTCCAAAGGATTGTGTCTTTTATCGGTGTAGCTTTTGTCGGCTTCTAGCTTTTAGCAAGTTGTCCCGAATCTGCAAAATCTTGTCCGTCGTCTGTTGTATAAGCTCGGGACCGGTGATTTGAGCTTCCCCGATCCCGTGCCAACAAATAGGTGATCGACACTTGCGTCCATACAATGCCTCGAATGGTGCCATTTGAATACTCGCGTGGTAACTATTATTGTACGAGAATTCGACCAAAGGCAAGTGCATGTCCCGGTTGCCACAAAAATAATTACGCAAGAACGAAACATGTCCTCTAGAGTTTAGATAGTACACTCGGTTTGACCATCAGACTGAGGATGGAAGGCAGTACTGAGATTGAGTTGAGTACCAAGCGCCTTTTGGAATGTTTGCCAAAGGCGAGAAGTGAAACGACCATCACGGTCTGAGATAAGGTCAACGGGGACACCGTGACGACAGACGACTTCATCCGTGTAGATACGAGCCAATTTCTCAACTCGGTAGTCTTCACGTATGGTAAGAAAATGGGCAGACTTGGTCAGGCGGTCGATGATTACCCAAATACTATCGTGACCAGACGATGTACGAGGGAGTTTAGTTATGAAATCCATGGCAATCCTCTCCCATTTCTAAACAGGAATTTCCGGTTGTTCGAGTAAGCCAAAGGGTCGCTGGTGTTCGGCCTTTACCTTGGAGCAAGTAAGGCATTTTGAAACGTAATAGGCGATATCTTTCTTTATACCAGGCCACCAGTACGATGCTCGGAGGTCGTGATACATCTCATCGGCATCAGGATGAATAGAATACCGAGACTTATGAGCTTCACTCATCAAGAGGTCATGAAGATTATCACGGTTTGGAATCCAAATACGGTCGAGATAGCACATGATGCCATTAGATTTGGTCACGAGTTGGTTTTCAGCACCACACTTCAACTCATTATCAAGGTTACCCTCATTAACGGTCGAGTATTGTGCCTCATGAATCATTTATGGTAACAACATACACTCTTAACATGAGTTTTTTGACTAAGTGTGTCGGCCACAACATTCGCTTTACCAGGGTGGTAGCGGATATCGCAGTCGTAGTCATTTAATAATACTCCCCAACGACGCTGACGCATGCTGAGTTCCTTTTGGTTAAAGATGTGCTAAGGCTCTTATGGTCGGTGAAGACCGTACACTTTGTACCATAAATGTAGTGTCGCCAAATCTTTAATGCAAAAACAACTGTACCAAGTTCAAGGTCGTGCGTAGTGTAATTTTTCTCATGAATCTTGAGTTGTCGTGACGCGTAAGCGATAACCTTGTCTCGTGGCATAAGAACGCAACCTAGACCTTGTCTTGAGGCATCGCAATACACGACAAAGTCGTCGGTACCATCAGGAAGGGTTAGGATAGGAGCATTGCAAAGCATGTCCTTGAGCGTTTGAAAAGACTCCTCTTGTTCGGAACTCCAAACAAAAGGCTTATCCTTTTGGGTCAAGGAAGTGAGAGGTACGGTAATTTTGGAGAAATTTGAAATAAACCGATGGTAACAACCGGCTAAGCCGAGAAACGAATGTATTTCGGACGGCGTCTTAGGAGCAATCCAATTTTTCACCTCCTCGATTTTCACGGGGTCAACGTGAATACCAAGTTCGTTGACAATGTGACCAAGGAATTGAACCTCCTTTAGCCAAAATTCACATTTGGAGAACTTGGCGTAAAGACGTTCAGTACGCAATAGCTGAAGGATAAGACGTAAGTGTCGCTCATGCTCTTCTCACGTCTTGGGAATAGATTAGGATATCGTCAATGGAGACGATCACGAATCGGTCAAGATAGGGTTTACACACGTGATTCATCAAATCCATAAACACGACGGGTGCATTGGTCAAACCAAATGGCATGACCACGAACTCGTAGTGCCCATAACGTGTGCGGAACGCGGTTTTGGGTATATCTGCTTCGAGGACTCGAAGTTGATGATAACCAGAACGAAGGTCAATTTTAGAGAAACAAGTCGCGCCTTGAAGCTGATCAAAAAGGTCGTCGATGCGCGGAAGAGGGTATCGGTTCTTGACCGTGAGCTTGTTGAGCTCACGATAGTCGATGCACATACGAAAGGATCCGTCTTTCTTTTTGACGAATAGAACGGGAGCGCCCTTAGGAGATGTGCTAGGACGTATGAAGCCTTTATCAAAAAGCTCTTGAAGTTGGCCAAACAGCTCTTGCATCTCCGAGGGTGCTAGACGATAGGGGGATTTTGCGACCGGAGTTGCGCCAGGGATGAGATCGATGCCAAAATCAACAGAACGAGCAGGAGAAGGACCAGGAAGATCCTCGGGGAAGACGTCAGGGAAATCGCGCACAACGGGAACTTAACTCACGCTTGGACCGTTATCCTTCTTTTCCACAATGTGGGCAAGAAAGGCCAAGTATTCCTTACGCAAGTACTTGTTCGCTTGGATACACGACATAAATTTGAGACCTTTGGAAGGTTTCTCGCCATAGACGTGTAAGGAATCATTATTGGGAGGGGGAAGGCGGATGTATTTTTCGGAACAAACAACTTCAGCACAGACCCGCCTAAGCCAATCCATGCCTACTATGATATCGAAGCTAGCCATTTGCATGGGTATGAGGTCAATAGAAAACGTATGATCGTTGAGATTAAGAGTACAATTAGAAAGGACATAATCGACGGTGACGGATTTTCCGTCAGCTACTTCGACTTAGAATGATTTAGGCAACTTAGAACGACTACACATAAGCAAAGGTTCGAATTCAACGGATACAAAACTTTTATCCGCACCAGTATCAAACAAAAATGTAGCGTAAACATTTTTAACGAGGAACGTACCCGATATGACATCATTTGAGTTTTGAGCTTGAGCGGCTGTGATGACGAAGGTTCGGCCGCGAGCTTGCTGCTGCTGCTGGTTGCTATTGTTGTTGCGCTGCGGGCAGTTGTTGGCGGAGTGATTTAGGTCTCCGCATCTGAAGTAGGCATGAGCGATAGGCGCTGCGTGGAAGGATTTGGGTTCCATTTAATGCAATTAGTTGGGGATTTGAATTAAAAAAAAGATTAAAACATCACAACAGCAGCTGTTTACCTTTTTTTTCTTTTTTGATCTTTTATTTATTATATGCACATGGTTTGGTTATTTGAACATTGCATATTATGTATATTTTATGTATGGGTCTTATAATGGTCCAAGGTCGTATGTAATATCGTTTTAAAACCCGAAAAAAGACTTAGTAACAAGTATATTTTAAACACAAATGCGACAAGAATTTTTTTGATAACGGAAGCTTGAATAACTTGCATTAAGCCTCTAAATTGTCTTGCTTGACTTTGGTATTAGGATTTATAAACGTTCAACAAGCATTTACGAGTCGTTTCGAATTGATTTATTATGCAATAAAGTAACATATGATCATAAGTTTAAACACGAATAAAGTTTGCAAATTTCGCATGATTGATCAATCTTGATTACAATCAAAGCCTTAGATTACAATGAGTTGGAAATAGAAATACGATCACAAGGTTTGGTCTTTCCAAAAATAGAAACACGAATTGATCTTGCCAAAAACGGAAAGTTACAAATGCGAAGCGTTACACCAGTTGTGTTAGATCGATGTGTTTATTAACCTGTTTGATTGAATTTCAAAATCTGTTCAACTGTCCTATAAAAAACACACACACTACACATACTCTTAGATCTAACAATATTGAATCAAGAATACCTAAATAAACCGATAGCGATACTAATAGTAGTTAGTACCAAATACCAAAAGACCCTAAAATGGATACCGACATCGATATGCTTTGGTCAGTACTAATTCGCTACGATACCGATACCGACTGGTATTTGATAAAGAAATCTCATCCCTAATCAAAACTAACATTCTATCCCATTCCCTATCTTATACCCTATCCTCAAATCTTAAAGATACAAACTTTGAGAGTTATAGCGAATCTTTTACACATAGAGATTTACTTTTTTACATTTCTAAAATTTAAAGATCATACATCAAGCATTTTGGTTTGTGTCTCAATCATGGAAAAAAGAGAACAAACTAATACAAATGATATAAAGATTGTTTAGAGATGGAGAATGAGATGTGTGAGGTTTAAAAATATAAAAAAAAATTAGAGATATATTTAGGGAATAATTAGTTTTAGCTAAATTAATGGGATAAGGATTGATTATGAGGGCATTCACATCAAGTTCTTATCTATATCCTTATAATTTAACTAAAAACACATTTATCTTATAAATTTAAAGATTTTCAAATAAACAACACACATCTGATTCCCTATATCTATTCATGTTCAATTAAATAACGCAAAATTATAAGGGGTGAATAATGAGTTGGTAAATATATGGATTGATTATAGCTTTTCTTAAAATTTTATGGATGAGGAATAAAGCTAAGGAATCTGATGTAAAAGTAAAAGTGAATATATATATATATTTTAATTTTGGTTATAATTTTAGGATGAGGATAAAAATAAAGACTAAATTGTGAATCATCACTCATTTTATTTATAAAATTTAAGAAAACTATAAGAAACATCACTCCATCCCTTTTTATTTTATCATTATCCCTTATACATATATTTTTAAGGAAAACTATAAAGAGTTCTTGTAGTATGGAAAATTAAAGTAAATCCTTAGATGTTTATGGATAAGAAATGGGATGTGGGAGGGATTAAAGAAATGAGAGATAAATATATGGAATAGTGGCTTCAGTTAAATTATATAATTATATGGATAAAAATAAAGAATAAGATGTTAAATTATATAGATAAGAATAAAGAATCGGATGTAAGCATTCGTATTGAAATCTCTAAAACATGTTCCATCTTTAAAATTTGGAGAAAAATATAAAGAATGATAAAAATAACTACGACATCCTTGTTCTTCTAAAATCTAAATATCAAATCTTAAAAAGACCCTTAAATGGGTAAACAAGTCAATCGCTTATTAAACGAGTCGTGACAGGGTTAACCCATTTTTAAATGGGTGGTGTTCAAGTTAACCAATAAATATGCTGAGACGAACATTTTCTTTACCCAAACTCATAAATGTAGCGATATCGACCGAACAACATTGGTAAAGGTACCAGTTGTTAGGGACTGGATTTTTATTATGATGGATCCCATATTATGAGGTCTCACCTGGATAAGTTATCTTTAGCGGATAGTGCAGGGTCTCAGAGGATCAAGGATCCTTTATATTTCTTATAGTTTCTAACAATTGTTCTCGACATTTTCTTATGCAGGATGGCAACATGGTGGACCAAGTCTAAGTGGGAAAATGGGGGATAGGTTATTGGGAGCTAGCACGTGACTATTATTCAACGGTTGTGAATGAGAGCGTGGTCAAGCGACTAAATCGGACTTAGTTGTTATTGTTATTCAAAATGGGTTGATCGAGTGTTATTAGAAAATATTACACATTCACATACACACACAACAAGTAGAAAGCTCACACTCACTCTTAGCGATTATACAATCATTGTACCACACTCGTTCAACATCTGAAGTTGTATTCATATTTGTTGGTTAATATAGTTGGTGGTAGATAGTTTTCACCACCCGAGGTTTTTGTGTCGGCGATCTACTAGTGATCAAGGGCTTTTCCTCGTATAAATCATCATGTATTAGCTACATTTTTCGTTCATTATTTGTTTAATTCAATCAAGCACTCTACCTCACAAACAAATTTGGTTATATTATCCTTAAAAAGATTTTTGACCAAAACACCGGTATTGATTTTTATGGTTTCCAGTTTTGGTATATTTCTAGTATGTTTACTCTATTGGTATCGAAACAGTACCATACCATTATAAGCAATACATTATTTGGTTTGTGTTTTAACTCATTTTTAGATTTCATACCACCGCAATACCAATTTCATGCATTAAATAATTCGTGTGAGTCAACTCAAAACCTATAATTCATCCTGATAAAAATAGAAGTACCTAGCCATTTTATACCATTTAAAGGACGCAACCTAGCTTTTTTATACCACTTAATGGACAATAAAAATGAGAATAGATATTTGATAATATTCCTACGACGCTTAGATTATCCATCCTCACCAACGGTCGACCAACTTCTTGATCTTCTTATCTTCCCCTTTCACATCATCATTGCCTCGTCAACATCATCATCGTCATTTGCATGTACATCTCCTCCCTGATTAAAGATCCAAAATGATATCTCGGATCATGTTGAATACGTGTCAAATAAAAAAGGACTTTTTGGTACACGGTGAACGCATTCTGTGATTGCATTATAACTGGATACCAATTCGTAGCCGAAAGGATTTGAATCTGAAATTTTCGATTCACTTTTGAAGGACATTTTTGCGACGCATGAATCCATTGTTGAGGTGATTTAATTCTTTCTTCTCAGTTAAGATAAAATACTTTTGAATACATGATATTCAACATAATGAGAAATTCAAGGGGTGATTGGACTTGTGTTTAATTGATTATAGTGATATTCAAGAAATTGGTTGTGACAAAGTGATCAAAGTTAGAGATATTTCATTTTGTAATCCGATTATTTAGGCCCTACATTTCAAAAAATCACAATCATGTTTGCATCTTGTAACCAGATGTTTGGTGTAAGAGGCAATAATAAGTGTGAAGGCACATCCAGATATTATTTTAGTGGTTCACTGGCCTATAATTTAGGTTAATTAGTAAATTTGATAAAGATGGTATTCTATAATTAAATTTGGTAATAATTTCTGTTCCATTGTGAAGCTTACTATAAAAATAGGGATTAGTGGAAATCAATTATTTTGGTATGCTTGACTTTGGGTTAGGGTTTTGAGCATCATTGGCGAGATTGGGTTAGGGTTAGTTTAAGCATCGTTGGCGAGATGGTTGCCTTTCAAATCAAGTTCGCTTACCTTCTTCATCAAGTGTTTTTTTTTCATTTATACTCTGCACATTATTCAAGTTCTATAAGGAAAATCAAATAATCTTGTTCTTAAATCAACATATAAAAACTTTACCTATTGGTAAGGGCGGATCACAAATTTTATATAATATTATAATGTGACCAAGTTTTTCGAACAACGACCCTTTTGAGTTTGTTGTGTGATTGAATTCTATAATATATAAAATGACGAAGGACCTTATTAACAGTATATCAATTGAACAATAATTCTATTCTATAATATAACAATTGATAAAGGAACGTATGAATAACATATTAACGGAATAACAATTTGATATTAATTACAATGATGTTGTCTCTATTATATTATATTATCTTATTCTTCCAAGATCTATCAAAATCAAGTGATGTACTAGATATTAAATAAAATTTGATTTATTAAATTTGTATTCTTTATATTTATCAAATTCTAAATCTCAAAGTTATTTTGTTTTCTATATTTAATTCTAGATAAATTTTATTAGAAAAGTTCTAATATTTTTTTAAATGATAAATTTCTTTAAATCAATCTTTAAATGTTTGTGAGACTAATCCAAGCTCTCCCCTTTCAAATCCAGGTGTTTTAAACGTTTTGACCACCACCCCATTGATAGTGATTTAGTTATAAGAATGTGTTTTTTTATTTATTTGTTTATTTTTTTATTCTTTTGATTCAAAAATACTCTAGCTTCGGGTGTTTACTTTCGATTACTATAGCAAGTGTCGGTACTTTAAAGGAGTAAAACGATACCAACCGAATTCCTGTCACAAAGCGTGATGTTCCTCTACTAGTTAATCGACAATGAATGATTGACTTCCCATCACTTTTGAATCAATTGACAAGGTTTCGAACCTGGTTTGCTACAACTTTCTTCCAGTTTTTGGCCATCTTTGACTTTTTCTTTCTTTTCTTTAACCTTAACTATTTTTAAACCCTTAATCAGACCATACGGAATGGAGGGGGCTTGAAGCAGTCACGTCAACAAGTGTCAGAACGGTGTGGTGCAAAAAAGAAGAAAGTAGGACAGAGAGTGAAAGGATAGTGTGATGCGACATATGACACATATTTTTTATATTTATTTTATATTTAAAAAAAAGAAATATATTAAATTTAAATAAAAAACATAAATACTAATTAGAAAAATAACATGAATTTAAAAAATTACATAATAAAAAAAATTACATAAACCTTTAATCATTGTCTTCATCTTCATAGCGTCGTTTCATGGAACTCTGCAAATGTGTTCAACCAAATCCACTCGAAGGTGGTGATGTATAGTATTGTCATAAATATCTTTTGCATTTTCTTCTCTTTCTCTCTCTCTCTCTCTCTCTATATATATATATATATCACTTATTTCTACATTATTTGGTTGATTCTCTTTCTCATAGTACTCGCAAATTGCGTATATCTCATCCTCTAAAATCATGTTATGTAAAACAAAACACGCGTATATCACAATTCGAATTCTAGGTTTTCCATAATCCTACACGACATACTCAAAATGTGCCATCTTTTCTACAAAACACCAAACGCTCGTTTTGACTTCTTCTCGTGCCGCCATTTGAGTACCATCAAACTTGTTCTCTTTTCGTTTAACGGTGTACGCTTTGTAAATGATTTTACAAAGGCATAATCCAGGTAAATACCATCCGTTAGATAATAATCGCATTTCTACTCCACACTGTTTACAAAAAAAATTCAAAAAAACCTTTGGTCCAACACCGTTTATATAGTCGTTGAAAATGTATGATTGACTAAGAATATTTAAATTGTTATTTGCAGCAGGCATACCAAAGAATGCATGCCAAATCCAAAGATCTTGTGATGCAACTGATTCAAGCATAATAGCCGATTTTTATTGACATCCACTGGTGTTGCATGCGCTACGCAGTTGGACAAATTTTCTACTCCCATTTCATATAATCTAAACTGCCTATCATCACGGGGATACCATGTCGCTCTTCATGAGCCTCCAAAAGTTGCTGTATGTCACCGAACATAGGTTTTTTAAAATATTTGTTTAAATATAGATCCATGACATACTCACAAAAATTATGGAGACTTTCTCTCTCGGTTCGCTCCAGCATTTTTAAATATTTATCCATAATGTCGGAAGTCGTGCCATAAGCCAAATCCAAGACTACCACGCACATCCGTTTTTGTTGAAAATATTCATATTTACTTGATAAATCGTTTGATATTCTAAGAAATAAATCACTGCTCATACGAAACGACGCCTAAAAGTATTAACATCACAAGTAGGGTTGGGTGAAAATAATCACTTACCAATAAGTCATGTACGGTAATTCGATCGAGTACTATATATCTCCTACTCTTGGGTTTTGAGGAGCACCGTTCGTCTTCTGATATACATTAAAATATACACATTTAAGTCCCCTATTTTACCCTCGTTTTGTGCGTTTCTGGCTAAAAATACGTCATTTAGGTACTTAATCGGTCAGTTTTATATTTTCAGGTCTAAAACGGCGTGCCACAAACAAAGTTGGAGAAAAAGTGGGATTGACGAACGTTCCGGATGAATTCTGCAGAAAATGCTGAAGTTACAGAGCACGCACGACCGTGCAAACCATTGGCACGACCGTGCGCCACTTGCGATCTCGGGAGCACTGGCAGTGCGCAAGGTAGTGCAGCTCATTTCTCGGCGCGCACGACCGTGCGACCCATGTGCACGCTCGTGCACTAGCTGATTAGCGAAACACAGCTTATTTGGAGACCTTGCACGGTCGTGCGACCCAAGTGCACGACCGTGCACATCTGAAGACTTTGTCGCCCAAACGTCCACTTGTCGACCCATACCCTCCAGCTGATGTAGAGATGACGTGACTACTGATCAAAACGTTGGGTAATTTTCCAAGTTTCTGGGCGATTTCTGAGGTCCGAGAGTTGCCGGTTCTGGTCGATTTGAAGCTTCAAAGTTGCAAGAAGCTTATCTTTCTTCCAATCCATCAAATCCTTGCTTGTTTATGGTTTGAATTTTTGTTCTTAACATACATTTTAAGCACATTTGCAAGCATTGAACTAATGTTTATGTATTATTATTATGAATGCTGGTAAAATACTTGTTTTATGAACAATCTTTAGTTTGTAATCATGTTGGAATGAAGCTCAGACAACTTGTTCATGTTTGAATCTTGATGATCATATGGCAAACTTGGTTCATTGATGTTGGATTTTTTATTGAGGTTGTTTATCTTGGATAATTAGTAAATGGTTAGTTAGGATAAGTTGATAAAACCCCATAATTAATCATTTGCTAGTAAACTATTAACTTGTTAATGTGTTTACACCATGAAACTAGAAATGGGTATTGGTTTAATAAAAGATAAAATCTGATTTTGATCAAGAATGCTTTCTTACACGTAAGGGCTCTAACGGGTTAGATGGTGTTATTGTAAGTTCTTAACATGTGTCATAATCTTTGTTGAGTATTTTTGGCCAAAATAACCAACTTGGTAGATTTATGTTTAAGACTTGCAAAATGGAGAAGTTTGTGACATGATCTACGTTATGCTTGTCTCGGTGGTTGTATTGTGTTAATCGGTATTGCTTTCCTTGATAAAGTGAGGTTAGAAAACTCTTAACGAATGACTAACTTATTTTTAAAAGATTCACATGAAAATATATCAATAGGTCGTTAATGAATAATTTTAGGTGGTTAAAGTGTGTTTATCACGTTAACTTTCCGAAGAATTATCATGTTAGGATTCCCGAGAGGGAAACTAATTGTCTTTATATATTTGGAAAATTGATCAAGTGCCTTTGCGACATTTTTGACTTAGTTAACATGCTTAGGTTGTTTATAAAACAAGACAAAAGAAAAAGAAATTATATTTTTGTATTTGGAGTCTTATATGTTTTAAAATATATTTTTAGAAAATTTTAGTAAAAACTCTTTCACATACCTTTTTACTGGTAGATAAATGACGACAGTTTAGTACATAAGCGCCTGCTCACGTCCATGGATCGACATCTGGTTCTTACCATACTTTACTACATATACGATAGGATACACTTGTCCTTTTGTGTGTGTTTTAATTTAAGATATAAATTATTTTTATAAATATTAAAACTGAATTCGTGTGTAAAATTCATTGTAAAAATATGTATATATACGCACACGTCAAGTTTTTGGCGCCGTTGCCGGGGACTTGCGGCAAGCTTTTGGAACGATCCATGTCATTTCTTTACCGGTGTACATGCTTGTAGATATTTGTCCATACATATTTATTTGTTCATTTATATATATATATATATATATATATATATATATATATATTCCGTAAGATTATTTATTAAGTTATTCTTTTCAAATTTAAGATTAATTGATTGGCTATTTTGAAAAATTAATAATAGAAATAATAACAAATATTTAGTCTTCCATGTCATGCACGCAAAAAAAAAAGGAATAAATTAATTAATATTATATTATTTATTTATTTCGGGACATGCTTATCCCTTCCTTACAGGTTGATGTCCTCAACCCCCGCGCCCGTTGCTACCGAGCCTTCCGACGATCAAGAACGTGACATGAGGAGGAGCAGGAGACTTCGAGAAAGATCTCGCGTTATTGCACAACTAATCTCAGTTGCGGTTGACGAGCCACAGATACCTGCTAAGAGTGAGAGCTCAGAGGTCGAGTCGGGGAGCACCATGGCAGACGACGACCGGCCGCTGAATGAGACCGGACGTCTGGGAGGCGAAGGCCTGCAGCCTAGTATCGCCCGACCTACTGTGGTGGCACCGAATTTCGAGATCAAATCTTGTATCATCAACATGTTGCAAAATACGGTGCAGTTTAATGGAAAGGATCATGAGGACTCTAGTTGACACATTGCTGCATTTCTTGAGGTGTGCTCTACTTTCAAAATACAAGACGTCTCTGACGACGCGATCCGGATGCGACTCTTCCCGTTCTCATTGTGAGACAAAGCCAGAGCTCGGCTTTTACCACTTCTCGCAGGATCCATTACTACTTGGAATGAGATGGCAGAGCTGTTCATGAAGAAGTACTTTCCGCCAGAGAAAACGACCAAGTTGAAGAACCGTTTCATGACATTCCGACAGGATGATGGAGAATCCTTACACGCGGCTTGGGAAGGGTTTAGAGATCTTCTAATTGATGTCCCACATCATGGTTTGTCCAAAAAACAGCTGGTGTTAACATTCTACCAAGGACTCAATTATGATTCGCAAGAGCATTTAGATGTGTACGCAGAAGGTGATCTTGGAACAAAGACGCTAAATGAAGCCTACGCGATTATTGAGAAAGCTGCTTTGAAGTCGAGTTCTCCCCAAGCCGGAGAGAGAGGTAGGACATCATCTCCTTCAGGGGTACATGTTGTTGATACATATACAGCTCTTACTGCGCATATTGGAGCCCTTACTAAAAAAATTGATCAAGCCCATAATGTTTCACGGGTTCAATCTTCATGTGAGCAATGTGGGATTTCACACAAGCTAGGTGCGTGCGAGCAGGGTGTTATGTTTACAGGCCACGAAGAGGTGGATTATCTGGGAAATCAAACTAGACCCCAAAATAACCCCTATAGCAACATGTGCAATCCAGGATGGAAGAATCACCCAAACTTTGGGTGGAAGGGTGGTTCAGGTAACCAAAATCCACTCGGATATGCTCAGCGTGCTCCCATGCCACAGCAATCCTACGGTCAATCTTTTCAGCCACAGACTCACCCCTACCAGCCGCACTCAAATTTGTACCATAATCAGGGTGCCGGGAGCAGTTCCCAGCAACAAGCCCCTCAAAATAACTCTAAGCAGGAGGAAATGATGGCACAGCTTTTAAGCAACTCTAACAGTGTGAATCAGTTGGCTGAAAAGCGCTATCAGCAGCACGAGGAGCGTTTCATGGCACAAGAAGAGGAGATGAGAAGTCAGAAGGCCTCCATTCAGGTGATTGGGAATCAGGTTGGCTAGTTAGCTAAGATGTTGTTTGAGCGACCTTAGGGCGGTCTTCCGGGCAATACAGAACCAAACCCAAGAGGGCATGTTAATGCAGTGATGACGAGGAGTGGTAAAGCTACGGGACCTGACATATCGGACTCACCACCATCACTGAGACGGTCCATACTGACGCTTCAGACGAGGTGCATGCTAGGCGAGTCCCAGCAAGTACAGCACATCTCCAGAAGCCAGTTAAAGATTATACTCATCCAGTTCCGTACCCGGGCAGGCTAAAGAAGCAAAGGAACGAAGAACAATATGGTAAGTTTCTTGAGATGTTTAAGCAATTGAATATAAACATACCATTTGTTGAAGCGCTGTCTCAAATGCCTAAATACGCGAAGTTCTTGAAGGATATCCTCACAAACAAGCAAAAGCTCGAGGACATGTCATCTGTGTTGATGAACGAAAACTGCTCAGCTATTCTCCAAAACCGTTTACCAGAGAAGATGGGAGATCCAGGCAGTTTCACCCTTCCGTGTCTTATTGGCAGCATGTCTGTCAGCCATGCATTGGCTGATCTAGGAGCGAGCATCAACCTTATGCCATATAAGGTTTTTGCTAAGCTGGATTTGGGTGAGCCATCACCCATGAAGAGGAGCATTCGACTTGTTGATCGTTCAATCAAATATCCGCGCGGGTTCATTGAAAATATGTTTGTTAAGATCGATAAATTCGTTTACCTGTGGATTTTGTTATTCTGGATATGGATGAAGACTCAAAAGTGCCTTTGATACTCGGACGCTCGTTTCTCAACATCGCGAGAATGATTGTTGATGTGGCCGCTGGCCAAATCACGCTTCGGGTTAATGACGAGCATTTGACCTTCGACATTAAACAGTCGATGCAGCATCCGCAAAGTCAGGACGATACGCTCTATTATGTCGACATTGTTGATACTTTTGTGAGCTCTCATTTCCAAGGAACGATTGAGGGGATCAATTCGGACACTCACGTATTTTGTGAGAATCTAGAGGGCATTACGCAGGAAGGCCACGAAATTGAGCGGCCAGTTTATCAAATCGGTGACGATGGTTCCCGGAGTCCGGATAGATTTGTAGAGATTGATCGTGAGGTTGAAGAAAAGTCGAAGCCTTCAGTTGAAGACCCACCATCATTGGAGTTGAAAGAGCTTCCACCTCATCTCGAGTATGCATTCCTAGACGAGGAGTGTCGCCTTCCGGTTATCATTTCATCATCCTTGGAGGAAGAGGAAAAGAGAAAACTTCTCGAGGTTCTGAAACTTCATAAGAAGGCCATGGCGTGGAAGATTATGGATATAAAAGGCATCAATCCTTCCTTTTGCACTCACAAAATTTTAATGGAGGATGATTACAAGCCGTGTGCGCAGCATTAGAGGCGGCTGAATCCGAATATGCAGGACGTTGTGAAGAAAGAGGTAATTAAGTTGCTGGATGCAGGCTTAATTTATCCTATCTCTGATTCAGTTTGGGTGAGTCCTGTGCAAGTGGTGCCCAAGAAAGGAGGCATCATTGTAGTATCAAACGATAGGAATGAGCTTATTCTGACCAGTACCGTCACCGGATGGCAAGTTTGCATTGACTACCGCAAACTTAATGACGCCACCTGAAAGACCACTTCCCGCTTCCATTCATTGATCAGATGTTGGAACGTCTGTCGGGGAAGTCGTTTTATTGTTTTCTGGATGGGTTCTCTGGCTACTTTCAGATTCTGATTGCCCCTGAGGATCAGGAGAAGACTACTTTTACCTGCCCTTTAGGCATATTCGCCTACTGGCGTATGCCTTTTGGGTTATGCAATGCACCGGCGACATTCCAGCGCTGCACGGTTGCCATTTTTCATGACATGATTGAGGACTCCATGGAGGTGTTCATGGATGATTTTTCTGTTTTCCGGAGTTCCTTTGATCATTGTCTTGAAAATTTGAAAAAGATGTTAATGAGGTGTGAGAAGATAAATCTTGTGCTCAACTGGGAGAAATGCCAATTTATGGTGAAAGAAGGGTAGTTCTCGGGCACAAAATCTCGCAAGCGGGGTTAGAGGTTGATCCAACCAAAGTGGATGTCATTTCTAAACTTCCACCCCGACCTTAGTACGAGCGATGAGGAGTTTCCTTGGTCATGTCGGGTTCTACAGGAGATTCATTTAAGATTTTTCAAAATTCGCGAGACCCATGACCCGTCTGTTGGAGAAGGATGCTCTGTTTGTGTTTTTAGATGAATGCTTGGAGGCATTCAAGTTGTTGAAGCAAAGGCTTATTGAGGCCCCTATTCTGGTAGCACCAGACTGGGCGTTGCCATTTGAGATTATGTGCGACGCAAGTGATTTCACAATAGGGGCAGTCTTAGGACAGCGGAAGGAAAAGCACTTCCACCCGATATACTACGCCAGTAAGACCTTGCATGATGCGCAAGCGAACTACACTACCACAGAAAAGGAGCTTTTTGGTGTAGTTTTTGCGTTTGATATGTTTAGATCATATCTTGTGCTGTCCAAGACTATTGTATATACGGATCACACCGCGATTCGATATCTTTTCAGCAAGCAGGATGCGAAACCACGTCTAATTAGATGGATTTTGTTGCTGCAAGAATTTGATATCGATATCCAAGATAAAAAGGGTGCATTGAATGTTGCGGCCGATCATCTATCGAGGCTTGAGCGCGGGGATTCTGAGGATGCGTGGGAGGAGCTAATAAATGACAACTTCCAGCATGAGTTCCTAATGAGTATAGAAGTAAGAGATGAGTCGCCTTGGTTTGCTGACTTTGCGAACTACCTCGCCTGTAGAATCCTTGTTAAAGGATTGACGCATCAGCAAAAGAGGAAGTTCTTCGCAGACCTTAAGCATTATATTTAGGACGACCCTTACTTGTTTCGAGTTGGAGCGGATCAAGTGATTCGTAGATGTGTGTTTAGAGAGGAGGCAGACGACATTTTGCGCCAATATCATGAAGGGCCCACCAGGGGTCATCACGGGGCCAACTACACTACAAAGAAGGTGCTAGACGCCGGTTTTTATTGGCCTACGATCTTCCATGATGCGCATAAGTGGGTGAGAGCGTGCGATGCTTGCCAGAGGGCAACAAATATATCCGCACACAATAAGATGCCTCAAAATGCGATTCAAGTCTGTGAGGTATTCGATATATGGGGTATCGACTTCATGGGCCCGTTCCCATCCTCACGCGGTAATAAATATATCCTGGTGGCAGTGGACTACGTGTCAAAGTAAGTTGAGGCGCAAGCCTTACCCACAAATGATGCCAGGGTAGTCGTGAGGCTTCTGAAAAGTTTGTTTGCCCGGTTTGGTGCCTCGAAGGCACTTATCAGTGACCGAGGAACGCCTTTCTACAATGCGCAGCTGGAAAAGGCCATGTCTCGTTATGGTGTTCATCACAGATTAGCCACACCATACCATCCCCAAACGAGCGGGTGGGTGGTGGTCACAAACTGGGGGTTGAAGAGGATCCTTGAGCGGTTGGTGGGTCAGAACCGCAAGGATTGGTCAGAGAAGCTGGATGACGCGCTTTGAGCTTTCCGAACTGCATATAAAACGCCTATAGGGACTACTTAGTATTGGTTAGTTTACGAAAAAGCGTGTCATCTGCTGGTTGAGTTGGAACATAAGGCGATGTGGGCATTAAAGACAGCGAATTTGGATTTGAAGAGCGGCGGTGAGGCTCGCTTCTTGCAAATCCATGAGCTTGAAAAATTGAGAAATCATGCCTACGAGAGCTCTAATTTATATAAAGAGCGCACAAAAAAGTTACATGACAAGCTCTTGAGAGATTACAAGGAATTTCAAGTGGGAGATCTCGTATTGTTGTTCAACTCGAGGCTTCGGTTATTCCCCGATAAGTTGAAATCCCGATGGACGGGACCTTACACTGTCAAAGAAGTATTCTCGTACGGAACCGTCGTCATCGAGGACTCAAACGGGGTAACGTTCAAAGTCAACGGTCACAGATTAAAGCTCTATGTTAACGGACCGGTTGACTCGGCTGTGGAGGTCATTGAACTCCACACCCCGCACGGATAATAAGTGTGGGGAGGAGAGTCCAGCTATCGATTCGCTGAGAAAAAATTAGCCGGCGTGATTAGCACGCCCCCAAGAGTAAATTTGTAATTATTTTAATTTTTAGTATTTATTCTATGTTTTCTGCTTTTTTCAGTTATTTGTAGGTTTGTACTGTTTTGATTCGTGCCTTATATAGTTCCGAAGTTGAAATACTGTCCAAACAGCTGAAAACTTGAAAAAATGGTGATTTGTGTTGAAAAAATGGAGTTGGAAACATTCTGTGTAAGCTGTCTGCAGAATGCCCAGATGCCGCATGGTAGTGCGCCTCATCCGCATGGCCTTGCAACTCAAATCTGCATCTGCATGGAACGACCGTGCAGCTTGGTTTCTCGGACACGCACTACCGTGTGGCCGGTGTGCACTACCGTGCGACCCGAGAACCAGTAAACCAAGGTGTTGTGATTTTGAATCCGCACGACCGTGCACATCTGCGCACGGCCGTGCGAGGCTTTTTCTGAACAGTTCCCAGAACAGTATAAATACATGTGTTTCGGAAAACCCTACTCTCACTTGCAACCCTAGCCGCACTACCGTTCTTACTTCCGCACTCCCCTAAAATTAACCACTTTTTGCAAGGATTTCGTTCAATCCTTGGTTACGGTATGAATCCCTTCATGTTTTTCACTTTTAATCTTGTTTTAGGAATTGGTTAGGGTTCTTATTCAATAAATTTTGGGGTTTTCTTCATAAACGACAATCAAACCCTAATTCTTGAAACATTGGGCGAATCGAAGTCCAAATCACGAACCCTCTGTCCATTCACTGAGAAAATACTTTAATTTGTGATAAAACGGCTGAAATCAGTGAATGGAACCAAATTTTTTGAAACTGCAGACGATGCACGACTGTGCGCCTCATCCGCACGGTAGTGCGGCCTTGAGTCGCTGCAGTGAACCCGACATCCAGTGTGCGATTTGGATCCGCACGGCCGTGCGCCACCTGAAAACAGCAAACAGAATGTTTGAAAAACACTGTTCTGGTGCCGGGATCGAAATTCTTTAATGCTGGTCTGATTTTTGTATATGACTGCGTGTAGATGGATCATCCTTTCTTCCAGTTCGACGCCGACAAGCAAAAGGAGGGACCATGCATCAATAAACTACATACCCTGTGGAACAGACGAGGCCAAATCAGTGAACCAAGGAGGATAAGTTGGGCTGCATTGCAAGCCCTAAACCAGTCCGAGAGGCTTCAGGAAATGATTTCCTTTCCGATGGCGAGATTGTTAAATGTTGAGCGGCCCGTCTACCTCAAGCTAACCCTAGAGTTCTTTGCTTCATATGCATATGACAAACTAAGAAACGAGAACCCAGATTTTAAGCAGGGGAAATTGTGCAGTTCTGGCTCGGAGGTAGATGGCACAAGTGGTCTGTGGCAAAGCTCGAGCAGAAATTGGGTATTTACACTGATTAAGAAACAGACACCGAGCTCTTTACCAACATATATAAGTTTGACAGCGATGAAGACAGAGCAGACTTTTGGGCTCATGCGGTGATCGGGCCACCTTACGAGGCCAGAAGGGCTAAAGCGTCGAGACTGAAGGACCCACTCCTTAGGGTTCTTCACCAGGTAATGAGCCACACCATTTGTGGGCGGATGGACAGTTTGGGGAACTGTCCCACACCAGACCTGCTATTTTTGTACTCGATAGTAAATGGAGTGCATGTCAACCTCGCCGCTCGCATGGCTGAATTTTTTATTAATAGTGCGGGGAGGTCGATAAGTAGCGAGATTCACGGTGGGGAATATGTGACCCAACTCGCTCATGCCATCGGAATTATGACCGAGGATGTAGTGAATCATTTGACGCTTGTGCACTCCAGAGATGACGTAGATATTCGTTCTCTGCGGGCGATGGGTTTCATTGTAGACACAGGAAATGGCCTGAGGCTGAGGGGCCTAAACGGGGAAATCTGGGACCCACTTCCGCCGCTACCAGATGACGAGGACGAAGAGGATGATGGAGCATGTCCATGAGGCACACGCTTAAGAGGATGCATAAATAGAACCACCACCAGTTCATCATCAGAAGCACCAGTACTAACACCAGCAGGAGTATCAGGCACACCAGGATTGGCCACCTGGCATCCCTTCATACCCAGAGTTCTATCGGCAATTCCGGCAAATGCAAGTGAACCAAAATAAGATGAGAGAAGAGATGCATGTTGGATTCTCCTACATTTTCGGAGGGCTGCACAACGCCTTCCCGAACTACTTCGGTGATCCTCCGTAGTTCCCATTCGGGAACCGGGACACGACGAGGCGGGCCCTTCGGGTGCACGCCAAGATGTTGAGGATGATTAGTGGGAGGGCAGAGTGTAGAGTCTGCAGATCGCTGGTGTCATTATTTATTTTTATGGTTTTCTTTGTCTTTCTATGGGGTTTTCAGTTTACCAGTATTTTAAAAACCCCTCGGATATGTATTACTTTTGAAACAATTTATTATTGCTTGTTTTATTTAATTTTCAATTAATGGATGAAACCCTATTTATCTCATCTTTTGCTCAATGGCGTTGCTTGAGTTTGGGCTAGTTTGACAAGTTTTGCAGGTACATGGAAACGCAAACAGAGTTGAAAAGAAAGACAGTCACGCAAAATATCTCCAAGTCTTCTTCAACTCGAGGGGAGTCTCATTCACCCTTTTTCACACTTTAGTTTTGCTATTAATAGTTGCGTAACTAACTTTTCGTTCACATTGGGGACAATGTGAAGTTCAAGTGTGGGGAGGGGTTTAACTTGCATAACTTTGGTTGTACTCGTAAAAAAAAATCTTTAAATAAAAACGTTCAGTTGTGTTTTTAGAAAGCATCAGATACGATTAAAACCGGCAAGCTAAATTGATTTTAAAAGTAATGATAACTAAAAGCGTGACAAACAAAAAGAAAGACTTACATGTTTATCTTTACACTTATACCCATTCCTTCAATTACGTGAGCATATTTGAGCCTTTCAATTCTTAACATGCTTGTTTTTGTTCGGACTACGAGTGAGCCGGATGTTTCACGTAATGCAGAACTTGTCATTAGTATACTTTTCAAGATCATGAATATGTAAAAAGGGCATGAATGTGATAGAGGCACTTAGGATACCCTTTTGTGTTAAGCCTTTTTCTTTGTTTATATATTCCGTAACCACCATCATTCCATTAGTTAAACCATGTTGAGCCTATATCTTGTGTTTTTTCGCTTACACCCATTTTAACCCACTTAGCCAAACTTAGCCTTTTTATTGTTTAAACCTTTGTGTTAAAACTCGGTTATAGTTATTATCTAACTTGCGTAATTTGTTAAAAAAAAGAAAAATACAGAAAACAATAATCAAAAATAGAAGAAAGAAGATCAAATCGAAGCAATTTTAGGCGCTAAATAGTACAATCTCGTCGACTAGCTCGATATGGTCAAAATTGTCCATTTATGCTTTACTTATGTATAGTTTATGCCATTTACGCTGGTTAGAAATAACCATCAAGTTTTAACCATTTAACCACTTTTAAATGTCCCTTTCCTACCCTTAACCATTGCCTATCATTACAACCCTCAAAGACCTCTTGATTTGTGTCTTTTTCACATGCTAGTTAGTGGAGATTAGATCTTTTGACAAGCTTATGACATTGCATGATTCATTGACTTGGCATCGAGTGTTATACACATACACATTACATGTATGACTCATAAATATAACCGAGTGTGTGTGAACATTGTGAGAGATGTAAGGATTTACATGTTAAATCGATCGGAAGTGGAATCATTGCTTTTTGGTTATCTTTGCTTATATTCGCATATGCTTGTTTGGTTTGAAATCTTTGATGATTGACTTTTTGAAATACCAATTGACCGCCGAATATTTAGGTAGTGTTGTAAATATTTGTCGTTCGGGTCCCTCGTTGGCTCGCGTTCGTTAGCTTTCAGTTTGCTTGAGGACAAGCAAAAGTTCAAGTGTGGGGAGGTTAGATATACGTTAAAATATACATATTTAAGTCCCCTATTTTACCCTCGTTTTGTGCGTTTCTAGCTAAAAATACGTCGTTTAGGTACTTAATCGGTCACTTTTATATTTTCAGGTCCAAAACGGCGTGCCACAGACAAAGTTGGAGAAAAGGTGGGATTGACGAACGTTCCGGATGAATTCTGTAGAAAATGCTGAAGTTACATAGCATGCATAGCCATGTAAACCATTGGCACGACCGTGCGCGACTTGCAATCTCAGGAGCACTGGCAGTGCGCAAGGCAGTGCAGCTCATTTCTCGGTGCGCACGACCGTGCGACCCATGTGCACGCCCGTGCACTAGCTGATCAACGATCACAGCTTATCTGGAGACCTTGCACGGTCGTGCGACCCAAGTGCACGACCGTGCACATCTAAAGACTTTGCGCCCAAACGTCCACTTGTCAACCCATACCCTGCAGCTGGCGTAATGATGACGTGAACTGTAACATCTGACGAAAAACGGGTCCTAAGACCCGCTCCGTTTTGTAATTGAATATATATGTTATAATCTTATGTTTCGAACTTATGTTTAGTCGGTTAATAAATGTTGTGCTAATAAAATAAATAAGAGTAAGATAAATAATAATAAATAATATAAAATAAAACTTATTAAATTAAAAACAAAAATAAAAAGCGGACCGTGGATCGAACCCGGGTCTCCATTCAAGTCGCACACACTACACACCACTGCAACGCGCACACAACATCTGAACAAACTCAATGAATAAATCTTTTAAACTATCTTAATCAAGTTATCTGTTTGGATCAAACCGCCTGTAATAGCCACGCTTGAACTCAGGAAATCATCAAAGTTTCCGTTTCCTTACAATCAAATGCTGAAACCATTTCTAATCGCATGATAGACTCAATCATTGAGCCAATAATCCCCAAATCGGTTACACCATCATTGGCATTGAAATTTTGACCGAAACCTATGAAACCAAAAACTTAAACTTAAATATGCTTCACTCTATAAATAGGAGTTCAGAAAACTCGGTTAGAGCACACACTAACTCTCTGCAAACTCCTGTTTTTCACTTTCACTTCCGGAATTATATCCAGCCGTCGGAGATCAGACAACGGCTCTGGTTCGGTATGACCGTACACTTAAATTCATTTCATTTCTTTATTTAATCTCATCCGTAAACGTCTGAAGGTGTAATTGTAAATCCGAACAATCAAATCGGGTTTTAACATTCATTTGTTATCATAATAAAGAAGATAAATTAGATTTTGTGTTTAAAAGGAATTAAAAACCCGTGATTACACCGGGTTAGACACACAGTCCAGTGGTGGACTGTGTGCAAATGAGCATAAGGGCACGGGTTCGAGTCTGTGTATGTTCCGGTTCACTGAATTATACAAATCGTTTTTTAAACCCCAGCTATGGAATAACTCAATATGTATATAAGAATAATTAAAATAGTATAACCTCCGGGTTAGACACACAGCCCAATTGGTCGGGTTGTGTGCACACGAGACTACAGACGCGGGTTCGAGTCCGGTTGCACACTGTCCCTTGTAATTTACCAAACTTTTTTAATAAAATTAAATATGTTTAACCGTAGTAAGTGTATATATAATTAAAATCGGATATATTCTGGGTTAGACACGTAGCTCAGTTGGTCGAGCTGCATGCACGTAAGAGAGAGATCACGAGTTCCAATCCCACACGCTGCCTATGTCAGGCCAGTTCAATGCGAATAAAACATATTTTTTTGTTAAATTTTTAATTGTTTTTCCATAAAAAGTATAATAGTATATCATCAAACAATATCATTTTAAGTAAATAAAAATAGTAAAAAATACAATAAAATTTTCTAAAATCTAATAATAATAATAATGTGTAGATAATAAATTGAGTAAAAATACTAATTTTAACCCAAAAGAAATATATACTTATCAAATTTATTACGTGAATATATAGGTTAGTTTTTATCGTCGTTTGGTATCTCAAACGTGTAATCGTGCGCAATCTCCATCTTAAAAAACGCAACCACTGTGAGTGAATTCCTACAACTTCCCTTTTTATTCATGTTTTGGGGTGTATCAGGTGTCGCATTTGTTTATCTCACTAATTCAAACTTCGTGCTATTACCAATATGTGATCTAACGTTCTATGTGATGTTGTTGTTTAATGTTATTTGTGTTTATATTTCTCATTGCAGCCAAGCTCTCACATTAGGCCTTCTTGTTCCCCGTTATTAACGGGTGGAGCATCGCGTTGCCTAATATATTAGGTCGGCTCTATTTGATTGAGCCTTGATCTCACAGCACATCGCTTATCATGCTCACATGTACATTGCTAGTTGATTATATGGTTTGTGAGTTATATTGCATATACGTTTCTCATATTTGGCTATTGCACATTTTATTTAAAATAATAAACATATCATTTTTCTTAATGATTAAATGGGATTCACTCGCCAACTAATGTTGACCCAAAACTCTATTTTTACACATGGTACAGTTGAACAGGTTTGAAGCAAGGAACACATGGGACATGGGCCTTAGAAGAAAATAAAATGTTACTTGAAAGTTTTCTTTAGAACATTTTGTATTTGAATGGATAATGTGTTGTTTTGAATATTTTATTTAAATTTGAAATAATATATATGAAACTTTTATAATAGTAAATGTCATGAGCTTTGATGAAAACCCAATAATGCCCCGACTACCATATCCGATGCGGGTTAGGGTGTGACAGATTGGTATCAGAGCGAGTGACTATAGGGATATAGGATAGGTTATTAGACCCCTAGAGCCTATACTATAGTCAATTAGAATTAAATTGCTTACGTTTTAAGTTGGTTACATTCAAACTTGTGACATTTATTTGTTTTACACTTCTCTCACACACAATTACATGCGAGCACTTCTGTTTCTATTTGATTTTGTGTGACATTCAGTATGTTATAAATATTGTCAATATAACATGCATATATACATACACATATATTATCGTCTTAACGCACGTCTCGATTCTCACACATTTAAAATTTTCTTGCTTTTCTTTTCAAACAATTTTGGATGTTTTTGTTTTTCAATCTCATCATAGTGAGTCCTACGAGGGGCATGTAGTAACTGGAAGGGTACAAGTACCGGTAGTCGAAACGTCCTATCTTGGATTGTATTCGTATAAATCCAAAATAATGGACCAGTTTGCCTACCTGCAAACTAACAATGAGAGTACGAAGGACCTATTAGGCCAAAGCATGCCACACCAAACGTCGTGTGAACAAACCCCACTTTGACTTGTCACTGTGTCTACACCAGGACACTTTCCGACCTTACACCTCGCAATCATGTTTTACAAATTTCATTCGGGTGGTGCGAGTGTTAACAGGCCAAACCAATGTGAACCCTACAAAGCCTAGTAGTCATGGGGGCCCACATGACTACTAAGGCCAAGTATGGAAGACATATGGGGGCCCAAACATGAGCAATGCCCAAGACATCCTATAGATGTAATGGATTTATTTTCTCATTTATTTTATGGAAGTTTATTTCTAAATGCAACACACATGACACCTATACGCCAAACTCATAATCTCATTACGTATTTCCTGTAGATGTCTTCTAGGCACTCTCGTGGAGGTAGGAGATCATGAAGATCCGGCGAGCGCATGGCTGCTCAAATAGCCCAACAAATGGCCGCTGTGATTCCCAATATCATAATTCAAGTTCAACAAGCTCTTGCCGCTAACCCTGTCAATCCAATCAACCAGGATGGACAAAATGTTGCCAACCCTCCCGCAAACGCCACCAAGTGCACTTACAAATACTTCAACTCATCTGACCCTCCAAAGTATGAGGGAACTGAAGGGGTCACTGCTCTCCTTTGATGGTTTGAAGAAATGGAGAGTACCTTTCTCAATTGTGACTGTCACAACGACCGTAAAGTTCGTTATGCTACTGGTCATCTATTTGGGGTAGCACTCACATGGTGGAATGCCGAAAAGGGCAGAAGAGGCGCCGAAGCTGCCGTAGCCCTAACTTGGGACAACTTCGAGAGCTTATCACAACGCGTTTCTGCCCAATAAGCGAAATTAAAAAGCTGGAAGATGAGTTCTATTTCTTGAAGCAGAAAGAGGGAGATCATATAACCTACAACAAGAGATTTCTCGAGTTGAATCAAATGGTTCCCAATTTGTTCACTCCCCTCTATCGTCTGATCGAGCACTACATCCGGGGTCTTCCTTCAAAGAGTCAAGACTCTATGATGAGTACCACACCTACAACTCTGGACGCAGCAATGGAGCTAGCTACTGAGCTCACCGAAAACCACATCAGGAATGGGGATTTCAAGGATGAGAAGAAGAAAGATAAAACACCAACCGAAACCCCTAACCTAACTTAAGCTGGATCCTCTTCTCGATTCACTGGTAAGAGAAAGCGAAACGGGAAGAATTTCGCTGTCACCCAAACCAATCAGCCAACTCAACATAATCAACCCATTGCAGCCGCTCCAATCACCCAAGTTGCTCCCCCTATCGCCCCATTCAAAAAGCAATACACATGACCTCACCCGAAGTGCAATCGATGCCAATACCACCACCCTCTTGAGAACCCATGTCACCATTGTACAGGGTGTGGTCGAGTGGGTCATACAATCCAAACCTGTCGCTCACTTCAAAGACAAGCACGCAACCAACCACAAGCCCAACCCAACAACCAAATAGTTGGCCAAGTTCCCTACCAACAACCTCTACTACTACCACCTGCTCAACCCATAGCTCAACCCTTTTACCAACCTAACTACCCTATGATGCCACCTGTCGGAGCTTGTTTTAATTGCTGTGATCCCAACTCATTTCCGCAACACTTGCTCGCGTTTAGTGTACATCATTAATGCGCAAGCCCAAGTAAATCCTGTGAACCAAGCCAATCCGCCAGCAAGAGGTAGAGCTTTTAACATCAATGCCAGCTAGGCTAGAGCAGATAACAACGTGGTCAATGGTATGTTTCTCATAAACGATAGCTACGCATCTATTCTTTTTGACACTGGCGTGGATAAGAGTTTTGTGTCCCTAGAGTTTGAATCTATTCTTGGCTTACCTCGCGTTAGTTTAGCCGAATCGTTTACACTGGAAGTAGCAGACGGCGAACCTATTACGTTGGATTCTATCATTCGCAACTGCACTTTTACTCTTAATGATCATAATATTCCAATCGATCTCATTCCCATGAAATTGGGAAGCTTCGACGTCATCATTGGTATAGACTGGCTCAGTCAGCATCATGCCGAAGTCGTGTGTTATGAAAAATTCATTCGAATTCCACTCGTCAATGGCCAAACCCTTCGTATTTTTGGTGAAACCCCAACCAAGGGACTCAAGTTGATGTCATGTCTTCAAGCCCGAAAGTACCTTTGCAAAGATTACATAGCATTCTTAGCCCACATCGTCAAGAAAGGAGGCAAGGAGAAGAAACTCGAAGATATTCCGATTGTTAGAGAATTTCCTCAAGTCTTCCCATACGACGTATCAGGACTTCCTCCTATGCGAGAAGTCGAATTTCGAATCGATCTTATGCCTGGTGCCACTCCAGTTGCAAAATCTCCATATCGGTTAGCCCCATCTGAAATGCAAGAGTTAGCTAGTCAGCTGCAAGAGCTGACTGACAAAGGGTTCATACGCCCTAGCGCATCACCTTGGGTGCGTCAGTTCTTTTCGTCAAGAAGAAGGATTGAACTTTTCGAATGTGTATCGACTATCGAGAGCTCAACAAGCTAACCATCAAAAACCGTTATCCTTTACCTCGCATCGATGATCTTCTAGACCAACTTCTGGGTGCCACCTGTTTCTCAAAAATCGATCTTCGATCTGGCTATCATCAGCTTAGAGTACTTGATGAAGACATTCCAAAGAATGCCTTTCGAACGCGCTATGGTCACTACGAATTCATAGTCATGCCTTTTGGGTTGACCAATGCTCCCGCTGTTTTCATGGATTTGATGAATAGGGTGTGCAAACCCTACCTCGATCGCTTCGTTATCGTATTTATTGATGATATTCTTATTTATTCCAAGACTAAGTCAGGTCATGAACGACATCTTCGTCTTATTCTAACACTTTTGAAAACGGAAAAGCTTTATGCTAAGTTTTCAAAATGTGAATTCTGGTTAAAAGAAGTTCAATTTCTTGGTCACATTGTCAACAACAAAGGAATTCGTGTCGACCCTACAAAGATCAAAATAGTACAAGAATGGCAGGCGCCAAGCACTCCTACTGAAGTTAGATCATTCCTCGGCTTGACGGGTTATTATTGATGTTTTATCGCCAATTTCTCCCGCATAGCCTTACCACTCACAGCCTTGACTCATAAGGGCAAACCCTTCGAATGGGGTCCAAACAGGAAGAGGCTTTCCAAATCTTGAAACAACGACTTTGTGATGCACCTATTCTCACTCTCCCTGATGGTTGTGAAGACTTTGTGGTCTATTGTGACGCATCAGGGCAGGGACTAGGGAGTGTCTTAATGCAAAGAGGAAAGGTGATATCCTATGCCTCAAGGCAACTCAAAGTCCACGAGAAGAATTATACCACTCATGATCTTGAACTCGGAGCAGTCGTGTTCGCTCTAAAGATATGGAGACATTATCTCTATGGTACAAAGTGTGAGATTTACACTGACCATAAGATCCTTCAACATATCTTCAATTAGAAAGTGTTAAACATGAGGCAACGACGATGGGTCGAACTCTTGAATGATTATGACTAGGAAATTCGTTATCATCCTGGTAAAGCTAATGTAGAAGCAGATGCTCTTAGTCGAAGAGAATATGCTAACTCTATTCATCTTTTGTGTTCTCAAATCGTAACTGACCTTCAGAAACGCATTCGCGAAGCTCAACATACCTCAGTCACGCAAAATGATGTGCGAGATGAGTTATCTTGTGGAGCTGAAACCAAGCTAGAATCAAAGTCCGATGGTATTCTTTATTATCTGAATCGTATTTGGGTACCTGATCATGACAATCTTCATACTTTTCTCATGAATGAGGCTCACAAAACACGATACTCCATACATCCAGGTGCTGATAAGATGTATCAAGATCTACGATACTCTTAATGGTGGCCTGGAATGAAAAAGGATATCGCCATTTTTGTCTACAAGTGCCTCACATGATCGAAAGTTAAAGCTGAAAATTAAAGACCCTCAGGCCTACTTGTTCAACCCGAAATACCCGTTTGGAAGTGGGAAAACATAACCATGGATTTTATTACCGGGTTACCTCGCACCTCCAGTGGGCATGACATGATTTGGGTTATTGTCGATCGTCTTACCAAATCCGCTCATTTTATTCCGATCCGCGAAGACTATAAAAACGAGAAGTTAGCTCGTATCTACATCGATGAAATTGTAAGTCGACATGGTGTGCCTTTGAGCATCATCTCGGATCGAGATAGGCGTTTTACTTCACGAACATGGCAATTCGTACAATCAGCGTTAAGTACTCGCTTAGATCTCAGCACCGCCTTTCATCCTCAAACTGATGGTCAATCTAAGCACACCATACAGACCCTTGAAGACATGCTATGATCATGCGTTATAGACTTCAAGGGCAATTGGGATACTCACCTACCATTGGTCGAATTTTCTTACAATAATAGTTATCACTCGATCATTGGTATGGCTCCTTTTGAAGCACTATACGGTCATAAGTGCTGATCACCTGTATGTTGGCATGAAATCGGTGAAGCATAGATCACTGGACCAGAATTAATTCAAGAAACAACCAATAAAATTCTCCAAATCTGCAACAATCTTCTCGCAGCTCAGTGTCGTCAAAAGAGTTACGCTGACAAACGACGAAAGCCGCTCGAGTTTTGTGTTGGCGATCAAGTACTTTTGAAAGTATCACCATGGAAGGGAGTTGTTCGATTTGGACAAAAAGGCAATCTAGCATCTAGCTATTTGGACCATTTAAAAGACTCAAGAGAGTTGGTCCTATAGCATACAAGCTTGACTTACCTGAAGAACTCAGCAAGATTCATCCGACGTTCCATGTATCCAACTTGAAAAAGTGTCTTGCCAACGAAAACCTTCATATATCGTTAGAAGATATTCTGATTGACGAGTCGATGCATTTTGTAGAGCGACCTGTAGAAATCATGGATTTTGGTGAGAAACGTTTAAGACGTAGTCGAATTCCAATAGTCAGGGTTCGTTGGGAGTCGAAACGAGGACCGGAGTTTACTTGGGAACGTGAAGACTCAATGCGTGAAAAATACCCTCACCTCTTCCAAGTCAAACCTATTACTACTTAAATTTCGGGACGAAATTTCCTAAAAGTAGGGGATACTGTAACTTCTGACGAAAAACGGGTTCTAAGACCCGCTTCGTTTTGTAATTGAATATATATGTTATAATCTTATGTTTCGAACTTAAGTTTAGTCGGTTAATAAATGTTGTGCTAATAAAATAAATAAGAGTAAAGATAAATAATAATAAATAATATAAAATAAAACTTATTAAATTAAAAACAAAAATAAAAAGCGGACCGTGGATCGAACCCGGGTCTCCATTCAAGTCGCACACACTACACACCAATGCAACGCGCACACAACATCTGAACAAACTCAATGAATAAATCTTTTAAACTATCTTAATCAAGTTATCTGTGTGAATCAAACCGCTTGTAACAGCCATGCTTAAACTCCCGAAATCATCAAAGTTTTCGTTTCCTTACAATCAAATGCTGAAACCGTTTCTAATCGCATGATAGACTCAATCATTGAGCCAATAATCCCCAAATCGGTTACACCATCATTGGCATTGAAATTTTGACTGAAACCTAAGAAACTGAAAACTTAAACTCAAATATTGTTTCACTCTATAAATAGGAGTTCATAAAACTCAGTTAGAGCACACACTTACTCTCTGTAAATTCCTGTCACACCCCGGATTTCCAACCCAAATCCATACACCGGTGGGCCCGGGTGTGGAGTATTGTGACGTCAGTTGATAACATCATAGTCAGTTAACCACGGCACAACGGAAGTCTTGGAGTAAAATTACTATTACTAACCAAATGTTCGAAATACAAAATAATATACTGGCTCGTAATAGAAGATCCACAGGCGGATCATAAAATGTACAAAAAGAATATAAAACAGACTTTAGGGCAGATCTAAGGATTTGCAAGATCCTCTTAATCACTAACGAGCAGCTTCCGGCCTATTTCGTATTGTACCTGTAGTTCAGTCTTTGGACGATACGACAGCTTTCGCTGGTAAATACACCCGACTGACTCATTTTGAAAACATTTTTAAAAATTATATTTAAGTGCACAGGACACAAATCTTTTATAACTTGGGAAAGTTACTTTGTAACCTTGTTAACAGATTTGCATGTTTGTCCATACATACAGGGCCCAGTACAGAGACCGAGACATGATTAAATACACACCACTTAGAACCCACGGAGGATTTATCCCCAACGTCTTTGGTAATTTGCATTTGAGCGTCTGTCAGGTGTATGCCTACACCCCGCGCTAAGGTCGTGGCCATTAACTAAGGTAATGAGCCGAGGATATCCAGGACACGGTAATTTAACCCTCGATGTTTAAGTTATAAAACAAAACTGATTAAAACAGAATATGCAGATTTACTAGCCACGATCCGGCATTCGATTGATCCCATTTCTGACCAAGCGGTAATAATTTACAGTATCCCAAGCCCGTATAGAGAAAATAAGTCAATAGTATTTACCTGAGCTAGTCTTCCTTTAGTTTTAATAACTCAGCCGTATACAAAAGTACTAAGTGCAGATAGCATTTACCGGCAAGGCTTTAGTCTGGATTATGGCATAAACTAACCAATTAATACTAACGGTCTTATTTAAATCATAGACTTAGACCGAGTAGTGTACATGATCAAAACGCATATAGAATGTAGTTTAAAGCCGACAAGTACTTTGACTTGCATAATATGGGTAAACAATTAACATTCTATATTTTGAGATTAAAATGATAAGGTTAAACCCGTTTCGGTGGAATTCCGTAAACTAGTTACGTATAAGTAACCGTACGCTTATAAGCGATATCGGGTAACGGGATAAGTCATGGACAAGTTCTATGCCATTATACTTTAATTAAGTTGTAATATCAGTAGGATAACAACTTTTATGCCCGTTATGGTTTTAATTTGAAACTATGTCTCATAAATGCATTTCGGTAATTTCATACCGTATAAAAGGAATTTGAATATAATTTTATGTTAATACTATAAGTATTCGGGAAAAATGATTTATTTATGATATAATATCAGTAGGATGTCAATTATATGTGTAAATTATCTTTTATGACCAAACTATGCACCGAAGGGGCATTTTGGTCATTTTACACAAAGTTTATAATTTAGTTGGGCATCTGAGTTTATAATATGTACCTACTGTAAAAATGTTTAATATAAGTTTTAAAATCAGTAGGTAACAAGTCTTGGACAAATAATATGGTTTAAACCCATACTATGCGCCGAAACGGCGCTTTTGTCGTAAAATGATGTTTTATGCGATGTTTTATGAAAATTGATGTTAAGGTCAGATTAAAATGTCTTAGATATGTTATTTAATATAACATATAAGTAGATCAAGGATTTACCTAGAAAAGATTTGATTAAAACCATTTCATGAGCCACAAGGGCTAAAATCGTCATTTATCGACATAGTTCAAGGACCTACTTGTAAACTCAGTTTATAATCTGGTTTAACATCCTGAATAATCCTCTATAATATTATATCAGTAGGAAACTTATTTTCAAGTTCACTATCGTTAAAACCTTGTTTTATGCAAAAAGGACATTTTGTCAAAATGGCATAATTATGGAACTTGCGCATAAACTCAGATTCTGATTATCATCATATAATATAACCTCAGAGGGTTATGCTATATTATATTAGGATCATAATGCAACTTTAGATCAGTAGGTAACTAATCTAAATCGGGTCAGAATCGAAAGTCAAAGCAGAAGTCAAACTTCGTGACTTTCGGTTACGAACCGACCCTAGAACTGAAATTGACGAATCGAACATGTTCTTACATGTTCTAGTAATTATTACCAACTTGTTTAAATGTCAAAACAGGTTTCATAACCTATATAAGATCAATTTATGTTTTTTCCGAAAAATGGCTTGTTTGACTTTTTAATATCATAACTTTCACCCGTCAATTGGTCTAGCAAACGCGATCTTCAGGAGGTGCCCTTTATAGGGATTAACACCTACCTTATTATGATCACTTAGCCATGTTTGTTACGAACAATGGCTGGACCATAATGGTCTTAACCGAAAGTCAAAGCGTTTTCTGTAAAACGCTTGACTTTTGGCTATAAAAGCCTATAAACGAAAATGCAAGAGTAAGGAACACTTACAAGAGGTTCCTAGAATGCAAGATAACTAAGTTGGATGCTCCTTTTAGCTAGGAACTTCCAGAGGAAGAGTTGAAAATGAGAAAGGTGCAAGTTGAAATGGTGAACTTAAACACCTATTTATAGTTGGAGAACTCAAAGGAGGTGATGCCAGGTGTTTAGGAGTGCAAGAAGAAGCTTACAAGTGTCCCAAAACGTGGCATAGCTGTTTGGAAGACCATGGTTTCGAAGTCATGGTTTTTGGCATTTTTGTTTGGAAGCCAAGCAAAACCTTCTGCAGCAGAAGCCTTCTCGCGCCCCGCGAGAGACCCAGGCCTGGTCTCTCGCGGCCCGCGAGCCCTATGGCCAGTTTCAAACTTTGACACTTTAACCCCTTAACTTAATAAAACTTCTTAAAACCTTCTAAAACACCTTTTTGGCACCTTTAGCCCTCCATAGCCAATACTTAGCATACCCGGGATTATGCCCGGACATTATCGAGCTCCCGGTTCATTAAAAGGTCACTCAGAGGTATAAATAAACATGTTGACACTTTTAAACCCTCCATTATCCAACTTTCACATATTTACAGAATTGAACCCTCTCATCCAATAAATGGCACGTATGAGAGTTAGGACTTCGCAAAGGATCAATCAGAGGCTTATTATAAGCATGTTGACTCCGATGTCACTCATAGGCTGGGCATGTTGACATATCAGTAACTCAGAGGCCAAGTTTTAAGCATGTTGACATATCGGTCACTCAGAGGCTGTTATTTATGCATGTTGACATCGGACCGTCACTCAGAGGCTCAGTTTGAGCATGTTGACGCCTTTAGTCCTTATTGGTCTTTAATAGACTATATTTAAAATATAACACGTGTCACTATACTATTGGACACGCTTTTACAGGGTGTTACATCCTCACCCCCTTAAAAGAAATCTCGACCTCGAGATTTTATTCAAAAAGATGGGGGTACTTTTGTCGCATAGTGGACTCAACCTCCCATGTATACTCGGGACCTCTAAAAGCGTCCCACTTAACCTTTACTATAGCTATCTTCTTCGGAGCTTCTTAACCTCTCGATCCTCGATCGAAATCGGTTTCTCAACTAACCTCAGGTTTTCATCAATTTGCACATCTTTGTGCGACATTGCTAGCGATTCATCAGCTAGACATTTCTTAAGATTACTGATGTGGAACACATCATGGATTCCACTAAATGTGTCAAATAGCATTGAAGCGTAATCTTTAATTAGTAAGTCATTAAAAGTTTTAACATATAAGGTGAAATATGATGTTTAAAACTTGTATTAAGGGAAAGAAAGGCTAAAGATCAAATAAATAGTGAATGAAACTTGAGGGACCATAAGTGAACATTTTGGGGTCAAGATTAAAACAAATAAAATGCCCAGATGTATGTATTTGGGGGTGTGCGTGAATAGAGAGAGACAAGGTGAAAAACCCTCAACCTTGGTATACAAAAATTCAGCAATTGGATGGAAGAAATTGAAGTTAATCATATGCATGTTCATCCTATCTAACCATCTAAGCTTGTTGAACATAAGGTAAGTTACGATTCTAATTTTGATGGATTTTGTGTAAAGAAGTTTTATAAAGATGATCAATTAGTGAATGTTTCAGGATTATAATGTAATTGTAAATAAGAATCATGTATGAGCATCTCTAAATGTGAAGTTAGACAAAAAAATTTTTGAATGTTTGTATGATTTCCTTATGAGCCTTCATGTATGATTAAGTGGGTTTTTCATATAGTCTAGAGATTCTATGATTACTTGATAAAAATCATGATATAAAGATCTAAGATGATTTGTTTATTATTGTGAGTGAATGAATTGGGTTAGTAACCGAATAAGTGGCAAAGACTATAGAAAATTACACATTTTTTAGAGGACACGAATGATCACCCACCAAGTGTTTGATGAAATGCTTGAAAGATATCATTATTGTTATGATGACCCCTTGATGAATATCAATCATTGACAATAAAAGAAAGGGATGAATGCTTGGATATCAAGAATGAGAAACTAAGAATAAACTTGCTAAGTGTAGGTGTGAAAGAAGAAGGATCAAGCGATAAGAAGTCACAAGGTGCATACGATCGAGGTAAGTTCTTATACTTACAAGTACTAGTAGTTATAATGTTTATGTTACATTTTTATGTAAAGAATATAAATTTTCTTTTGTTACATGAAAATACATGGAAGTTCGATTCGTGCATACGAGTCGAATAAGTAAGAATGACATATGTATGTATTAGGAATTGGGTTCGAACCGGAATTAGAAGTTTGAAGGAATTTGACATCAAAACCCGCTAGAAAGTATATTTGAATGAATGTTAATGAACGGATTATTATCGTGATCGATAGAAGCTTGAATTCCATATTAGTTAATTATGATATAACTAATTTTGTTGGTATGGTTGTAGGAAGAACATCATGTTAGGTGGCGCCAAGCTTGGATCGAACACATCATCCGCATATCACGTTTCCGCATTTCATGTTCAAACGGGTCAAAACATTTTGTAAAATTATGTTAAAACTTATGTTATATGTTATTCATTAGTAAACTTTTAAGTAATCATATTTCGCTTGTAAAAACATTGGGTTTTTACATGTTAATGAATGGCAAAACTTTTGTTAAATGTTCATACGGTTGAAATATGCGTTAACTTTGACCTCGTGTATGAATGGGCGTCACAACAATCTTGTCCACATATAACTGCCAATTTGTCAGAATTATACATTTCCTTTATTGGCAAGAGATGTGCTGACTTAGTCAGCCTATCCACAATGACCCAAATAGTGTCGTTTCCACTTTTGGTCTTAGGTAACTTGGTAATCAAGTCCATAGTTACCATTTCCCATTTCCATGTGGGAATTTCCAATTGTTGTAGAAGTCCTGACGGCTTCTGATGTTCGGCCTTAACTTGCGAACACGTCAGACACTTAGCTACAAAAGTGGCTATGGATTTCTTCAAACCCATCAACCAATATTTTTTCTTCAAGTCTTGATACATTTTGTCACCTCTCGGGTGAACTGAGTATCTTGAATTGTGTGCTTCTTAGAGGATTAGATCTCTAAGTCCTCCAAGGATTGGAACCCAAATTCTATCATTAATCTAAGGATTCCATCCTTTCCAGGCGCTAACTGATCAACAGTTCCACCTAACCCCTCATTAGGGATATTAGCCTCTAATAGGGCTTGCTTTTGTGCATCCAATAGCTTCTCACTTAAGCTATTTCTGAGCTCAATGCTCTTGGCATTAATCCTTATAAGTTTAACTCGTTCCTTACGACTTAAGGCATCAGTAACTACATTTGCCTTGCCTGGATGGTAGCGAATCTCGCAATCATAATCATTGAGGGTTTCCATCCATCGACGTTGTAGCATGTTCAATTCCTCCTGATTGAACAGATGCTGGAGACTCTTATGGTCAGTGTATATAATACACTTTGTGCCATACAAGTAATGTCTCCACAGCTTTAGTGCAAATACAACGGCACCCAGTTCTAAATCATGGGTGGTGTAATTCCTTTCATGCCCTTTTAATTGTCGTGATGCATAGGCAATCACTTTGCCTTTTTGCATTAGCACACAGCCCATGCCAATGTGCGATGCATCACAGTAGACTACAAATTCCTCAATACCCTCAGGTAGAGATAACACAGGAGCATTGCTCAACTTGTGTTTAAGAATCTTAAAAGATTCTTGTTGTTTTGGACCCCAGTTAAATTTAACATTCTTACGGGTTAAGGTAGTTAAAGGAGTGGCTATTCTTGAAAAGTTCTCAATGAACCTCCTGTAGTAACCTGCCAATCCTAAGAAACTACGAATCTCCGATAGGGTCTTGGGCACTTCCTAATTCATTATGGCTTCTATTTTGGCGGGATCCACTTGGATACCACGCTCACTTTTCATATGTCCAAGAAATTGGACCTCTTTAAGCCAAAACTCACACTTAGAGAATTTAGCATACAGTTTCTCTTGCCTTAGTAGTTCTAAGATGCACCAAAGATGTTTCTCGTGATCAGCTTGATTACGAGAACAATGACAAACTTATCCAGATATGGCTTGCAGACCCTATTCATGAGATCCATGAATGCTGCATGTGCATTTGTGAGCCCAAAAGGCATCACCAAGAATTCAAAATGACCGTATCGGGTCCTGAAGGCAGACTTAGGAACATATTCACTCCTAACCTTCAGCTGATGATATCCTGATCTCAAATTGATCTTGGAGAAGTAACTAGCCCCTTGAAGTTGGTCAAATAAATCATCAATCCTAGGCAGATGATATCTATTCTTGATTGTTAACTTGTTTAGCTCTCGGTAATCGATGCACATTCGCAGCGAACCGTCTTTCTTCTTTACAAAAAGGATAGGAGCTCCCCAAGGCGAGGAACTAGGCTGAATAAAGCCTTTCTCCAAGAGTTCGTCTAGCTGCGTCCTCAATTCCTTCATTTCCATTGGAGCTAGGCGATATGGGGCCCTAGCTACGGGTGCTGATCCTGGTATAATATCAATTCTGAACTCCACTTGTCTATCTGGAGGTAGGCCTGGTAAGTCTTCTGGGAATACATCAGAATATTCCGAGATAATTGGTAAGTCTTCAATGTTTGGCTTAGGTTCGTTTATGGTTACTTGTGCCATGTAGATGACATATCCCTTTCTCAAACACTTGGAGGCCTTAAATAACGACACCTTGTCTGGCAATCCGTAGTGTGAGTCTCCGGGTATGGTGATCATTTCACCAGATGGGGTTTTATTTTCGATAAGCTTCTTATCGCAGGCAATTTAGGCTTGGTTATAGGATAACCAATCCATGCCTAAGACAACATCGAACCCCGCGAATTTATTGGTAAAAGAGAGATAGGGATGGAATGATTCTTAATGGATATAAAGCATCCATCAAGAATGGAAGTTGCGGTTTCTAAGGTTCCATCGGCAAGTTCTATCTCATAAGTTCTATCTAGAGTTCTTATGGGCAAGTTTAATAGTCTACTAAACTTATGATCAACAAAAGATTTATCCGCACCCTGAATCGAAAAGAACTCTACATAAATATCATTAATGGGGAAAGTACCTGTTATGACGTTATCGTCATTAACAGCCTCTCTTGCAGTCATCTGAAAGGCACAAACATTCCCCTTCTTGGCCTCTCCAGGCTTAGTATTATTATTCTTAAGAATTTTAGGGCAGTTGGTCTTAATATGCCCCTTTTCATTGCAGATGTAGCAAACGGCATCCTTAAGATCCTTGCAATCTAGGGTCTTATGCCCTCTTCTTTTAAAAATGCCACAAGGTCTAGCTTGTGGATCAGAATTACACTGTCCCCAGTGTCTGCGGTTGCAAGTCTTGCATATTGGCATCACCAGCCGACTTGCCTTGATTCCCTTTGAATCCAAATCTCCCTTTATTTTTCTTAATAAACCTTTGGGAGTTGTCATCTTCTCTCTTTCTTTTCCTGTTAGTTTCCGACTTAACAGACCTTTGCCTCACTAGATCAAGGGTGAGGGAGAGAGATAGGTCAACAGCTGACCTATAGGTATTAGGTTGAGCAGCCTTTACCATGCCCTTAATCTCGGGCGCTAACCCATTAATAAAGCGTGCAATGCGTTTGGTTTCAGGGGTGATCAGATAGGAAACTAACCTAGATAGGGAATTGAAATCGGAAACATACTTCCGACAATCTAGGTTTTTCATCGAAAAAGATAAGAAGTCTGTCTCTAATTTCTCCACCTTATGAGGGGGCAGTAAGTTTCCTTAACAAGGTCCACAAACTTGGACCATCCCAAATTATACAGGTGTACTTTACCTATAGATTGGATCATGGCTTTCCACCAGATTAGGGCATCGTCCTTAAAGGACTATGATACATACTTAACCACATCCTTATCAGCACAGTCGTTGATATCCACTATTGTCTCCATCTCGTCAAGCCACTTCAAAGCTTCTACAGCTCCTTTCTCCCCGTTAAAGTCTCGGGGCTTACAGTAGACAAAGTATTTGTAGGTACATCCGTCTTTAAGAGAACGAGTCCTATCAGTAAATTCCAGTTTCTTTGGTTTACTCTTCGCATTCGAAGAGTGAACGGAGCTCTCCTTATGAGCTGAAGATGGTGGAATAGATAAGGGTCTGGATCGAGTAGCACTCGACTCCCTAAGCCTTTCTATGGCCTTTCCCATGGCCTTTTCGACAGTCGCATCAATGCGAGCTTGGAAGTCGTCATTATTAATGGCTCTGTTTTCAGCATTATTAGCGTCAATATCTCGGTGGCTACTTTGTGCCTCATTCGAGTTAGCCATCTTTAAGCCTTGGGTTCTATATACCAATAAAACTTCATTTAGCCATGGTATTTCAACCATATTGGCTTTAAACATTGGATATAACAATCCATTGCCTAATCTAGTGTGAATAACATCACAACTCTTAGGCTTAACATAGCTATATTTGGCCTAGGTCTTAATAGGACCATCAAAAGCAAATTACAATTTGGACATAGTCCATACATTACTAGACAGTGGATCGTAATGTCACAACTGTCATTGTCATAATTGACAGTTATATTTAGCTTGTAAGCTTGTCTCGAAGGACATAGAATACGGCACATAGGCCTGTCACTAATGAACATAAAATATGGCACATGGGCCTGTCACTAATGGACATAAAATATGGCACATAGGCCTATCACTAATGGAAATATGGCACATAGGTCTGTCACTAATGGACATAGAATTTGGACAGGGTTATATTAACCATAGTTGTCGCTGTCATTTTTGACAATATAATATTGCTCAAAGGCAAATCATCACTAATGGATGTTTAATCATAGCCCTAAGGGCAATACATCACTAATGGATGTTTAATCATAGCCCCAAGGGCAATACATCACTAATGGATGTTTTAATCATAGCCCCAAGGGCAATACACCACTAGTGGATGTTTTAATCATAGCCCCAAGGGCAATACATCATAATGGATGTTTAATCATAGCCCCAAGGGCAATACATCACTAATGGATGTTTTAATCATAGCCCAAGGACAATACATCACTAATGGATGTTTAATTATAGCCCCATGGGCAATACATCACTAATGGATATTTTAATCATAGCCCCAGGGCAATACATCACTAATGGATGTTTTAATCATAGCCCCAAGGGTAATACATCACTAATGGATGTTTTATTCATAGCCCCAAGGGCAATACACCACAAATGGATGTTTTAATCATAGCCCCAAGGGCAATACATCACTAATGGATGTTTATCATAGCCCCAAGGGTAATACATCACTAATGGATGTTTTAATCATAGCCCCAAGGGCAATACATCACTAATGGATGTTTAATCATAGCCCCAAGGGCAATACATCACTAATGGATGTTTTAATCATAGCCCCAAGGGCAATACATCACTAACAGATGTTTTAATCATAGCCCCATAGGCAATACATCACTAATGGATGTTTAATCATTGCACTGATGATATTGGCTGGGATCAATTTTGATCACATAGGCTGTATAAGGTTAGGACATAGTCCATTACTGTAACATTCGTCGAAAAACGGGTTTCCAAACCCGCTTCGTTTATAAATCGAATATCAAGTTATAAAATTTCGTTGCGTATTCATGACTTATTTTAATTTTAAACAATACATGATTAATAAACAATTTGGAATTTAAAAACTATAATTATTAAAAAGTGGAAATAAAATAAATAAAAAAGAAAACTGGCTGCCGGGTTTCGAACCCGGGTCAGCCAGAAGACTTAACACACAAACACTTAACCACTCCGCCACTTGACTTACTTGTGCTATCCAGTGAAACAAATAACATTTAAAATAAAACTCGAAATCAAATTGGTCATCAGCGCGCCCAAATCACTCTCGCCGGAAATTCCAACGATTTCGCCAATTATCGACGGTTTCTTTTGACTTAACGTATGTATTAACCTCAACATCGGTTATAACCGATGTCTAATCCCGCGACATCAGTCATAACCGCCGGAGAAAGGCTGACCAACGAATCAAGACTGAAATCGGACCCAATTCATCGTGATTCTTCCCTATAAATACACACCCAAGTCTCTGGAAATCATTTCGCTCAAAATCGCACCATTTCTCGAATCAATTTCACTCGCCGGAGATTTTCTGCAATCGCCGGACTTTCGCCGGAAAACCGAGACTTTCATCAAAATGGTAAATACCTCGACTCTTTTGGTTTCAATCCATTGTTAGACTATTACTAACTTCAATCCATCAACCAGAATCAATCCCAGACGACGTAGCCGGAATATTCTGCACTCGCCGGAAAACCTCTGGAATTTCCAAAATCACCCTGTGAATCGGTATAATCATCTAAACCTTCTGATAATCATTGTTTAGTAACTCAATTTCACAACTAATCGATCAAAACTGTTAATTGATCCGATCAGAAGGAGTTCACAAAACAGAGCCGACGATCCTTGCCGGAGTTCTGAGAAAGACATCTATTTCGTTACATTCATTTCCAAAACCCTCTCTATCCATCACATTTCAATCACTTATAAGTTTCGTTAATCGAATTAAACAAGAACAGTTGAATAATCGTTGTCTGTGTCTTTGAACGAAGAAGATGAAGTTGAACTTATGTATAAGTATAATTAAAACAAGTTATATAACCGGGTTAGACACACAGTCCAGCGGTGGACTGTGTGCAAACAATTATCACACGTCTCGAGTTCGATCCCTGACACAACCTCACCCTCTGAAATAAAAATGTTCTTTTTAAACCGAACCGTATCAACTCACTGTAAGATGGTAAGATTAATAAAAAATCAGTATATTAACCAGGTTAGACACACAGTCCAGCGGTGGACTGTGTACAACGCTGAACAACAGGTCCCGAGTTCGAGACCTGTTGTGTGCACCGGTCCGACATAATTAAAATCCTTTTTAAAAATAAATGATTTCTGATTAAATTAAATAGTATATAAATATAATTAAAAACAGAAATATTTCGGGTTAGACACGTAGCTCAGTTGGTAGAGCTGCGTGCACACGTACGGGAGGTCACGAGTTCGAGCCTCACCTAGCGCATATATACCACAAGGTCCGAACCGGTCAAACGGTCAAAGTCAACGGTCAACGGTCAACCCAAAAAGTCAACATATTTTTTATATTTTTATTTATTTGTTTTGTTTAAAAATCAATTAAAAATACTTAAAAATAACATTTTTAAAGTTAGAAAGTGACCTTAAACTCACAAAAATAAATCTAAAAATCCAATTAAAATTGTTAATAAAATCCACTTATTTACCGTACCTTTTCGTTATTATCTAGGTTAGTTATTCCTCGTCGATCAACTCTCTAAACTCGTGCGCATTCAACATCATCAAACGAACGCACCCAATGTGAGTGAATCTCTACCAATTCCCCGTTTTAATCACATTTTGGGGTGTATCATGTGTCGCTATTTATTTATCTCATTTAAACACTTGTGCATCCATCATATTCATGATCAAATGTGTATCCAATATGTATCAATTGTTTGTGTGGTTAATGTTTAGATTTAATTTATCATTTTCAGTACATACATCATCATAGGCCGTCTGTTCCCCATTACCTATGAGCGGAACCGTTCCCCATTACCTATGAGCGTGAACGAGGCGTTGCCAACATACGATCGGCTCCGTTTGATTGAGCCTTGATCGCACATACATCATCATAGGCCGTCCGTTCCCCATTACCTATGAGCGGAACGAGACGTTGCCAACATATACATTATCATTCATGTCATATACTCATGCAAGGTGGTTTGTCATTGTATGTTCATTTACGTTTGCTCATATATGATTATTGCACAAATTTTTCATTTTAATCATAACAAGAAATCAATAATAAATGTTTTATAATAAGGTTCACTCGCCAACTTTTGTTGACCCAAAAACCCCCCATTTTTACACATGATACAGGTGATCCAGTTGAAGCAAGAAACATATAGGACGGCCTAGAAGAATAAATCAGTTTAGATGTTGGATTGTTTATTTAATTTTTCCTTTCCTTGTATTGTATGAATTTGACTTGAACATTTGAGATGTAATTTGAATTTAATAAATATGAAACATATTAGTAAACATCATGAGCTTTGGTGATAACCCAATTATGCCCCGACTCTTATTCCGCTGCGGGTCGGGGTGTGACAGATTGGTATCAGAGCCATGACTATAGGGATATAGGATAGGTTATTAGACCCTTAAAGCCTATACTATAGTTGATTAGAATTTTTAAATTGTTTGTGTGTTACATGCAAAATTCATGATGTTTATATGCTTTCTGTTTATTGTTACATTCAATGTTATGCAAGCATGTTCATAAGTACATATTATTATACAATGCTCATCATGAATCATATCCTCATAACATACCATATCCATGAGAGCACACACCACACAATTTCCATGATTTTTGTAACGATTTTTGTATTTTCAAATCACATCAAAGTGAGTTCTCATGACGGGCATGTAGTAACTGGAAGGGTACGAGTACCGGTAGTCGGAACGTCCTGTCTAGGCTTGGCATTCGTATAAATCCAAAATAAAGGACCAGTTTGCGTACCGGGGGACTAACGATGAGAGTACAAAGGATCTATTAGGCCAAAGCATGCTATACCAAACGTCGTGTGAACTAACCCCACTTTGAGTTGTCATTGTGTCTAAACTGGACACCCTCCGACCATACATCTCGCAAACATATTTCGTGGTTGATGCGAGTGTTAAACCGCCAACACCAATGTGAATCCTACTAAGCCAATAGTCATGGGGGCCCACATGACTATACAGGCGATGGTATGGGGGACATTGGAGGCCCAAACATGAGCAAACCCAAGACATCCTATGGATGTAGTTGCATTATTGATGATTATGTTATTTTATTATTTTTAACGACACATGACACCTAAAGACTTCTTAAACTCACAATCTTCCTATGTATGTTCCTGTAGATGTCGGCTAGGCAGCTACGTGGAGGTCGAAAGTCAGGAAGGTCAAACGAACGCTTGGCCACCCAAATTGCAAAACAAATGGCCGCGGTGCTTCCTGACATCGTTATTCAAGTCCAACAAGCTCTCACCGCGAATCCCATCAACCCTCCCAACCAAGAAGACCAGAACGTCGACAACCCTCCCTCCAAGAAGTGCTCCTACAAACACTTCAAGTCTTGCGATCCCCCAAAGTATGAAGGGACCAAAGGTGTCACCGCTCTCCTCCACTAGTTTGAGGAAATGGAAAACACCTTCCTCAATTGCGATTGTCCCGAGGATCGCAAGGTACGTTACGCAACCGGGAGACTATTTGGGGTAGCCCTGACCTGGTGGAACACAGAGAAGGGCAAGAGAGGAGTCGAAGACGCCATGGCCTTAACCTGGGAAGAGTTAAGGGAAATAATGACAAGACGCTTCTGCCCAAGAAGCGAAATCAAGAAGTTGGAAGATGAATTCCACTCGCTAAAGCAAAAGGAAGGAGATCATACTTCCTACAACAAAAGATTTCTTGAGCTGAATCAGATGGTTCCTAACTTGTTCACCCCAGTGTACCGCTTGGTTGAACACTACATTCGAGGCCTCCCCTCGAAAATTCAAGACTCAGTTCTAAGCACTTCACCTGCAAAACTTGAAGTTGCAATGGAACTAGCTACCAAACTTACCGAAAACCGCATCCGAAACGTTAAATTCAAGGGGAGAAAAAGAAAGCTCCCATTGAGGCTCAAACCTCAAACCATTCTGGCTCCTTTTCGAAATTTGCTGGAAAGAGGAAGCGAAACAACAAGAACTTTGCTGTCACCCAAATAAAACCCCCAATCACTGCTGCACCCATCACCCAAGTTGCCCCCTCATCTACACCATACAAAAGGGCATACTCCGGCCCATACCCAAAATGCACTCGTTGCCAATACCATCACTTTCCCGAACACCCCTGCCAATATTGCACCAGCTGTGGTCATGCAGGTCACACCATCCAAACCTGTCGCACACATCAACGAATGAACCGCAACCAACCCTCAAACCAAACCCACCATCAGATAGTGGGTCAAGCCCAACAACCCTTACTACTACCACCTACACAAAATGCGGCCCAATCCTACTACCAACCCAACTATCCCATGATGCAACCCATGAGGGCTTGTTACAACTGTGGAGATCCAAACCACTATAGAAACACTTGTCCACGCTTGGTGAACATCATACATGCTCAAGCTCAAGCAAATCCGGTGAATCAAGCTAACCAAGCTCCTCCACCTGCTAGAGGAAGAGCTTTCAATATCAATGCTGTAACATTTGTCAAAAACGGGTTTTTCCAAACCCGCTCCGTTTGTAATCGAATATCAAGTTATAAATGTCTCGTTGCGTATTTATGTCCAATTTACTTTTTAATGATGCATAATTAATAAACAAACTAAACTATGAAAGTTATAATTGATAAAAAGTAAAAATAAAATAATTAAAAAGAAAATGAGGCTGCCGGGACTCGAACCCGGGTCAGCCGGAAAAGAACTCAAAGCTTTATCACAACACACATAACCACTCCGCCACTTGTTGTTTTCTGTCAACTCTAGGAAAAAATAAATCTTATAAACAACCATAAACCAACCGGTTACGCCAACTGTAACCGAAATCGGTCACCAAACGTCCAAAGACGTTTGATTACTCGCGGTTTACTGAGTTTAACCGATACACCAACAATTCCAATCAATTTTGCTATGAATGAAACTTGAATTCGGGAGTGAATCGGTTTAATAACCGAAAACTTTCAATTCTTGAATTACTTCAATCAAAGACCCCTCTCGCGACTCAAACACACTCTTCAAACTTCCAATTACATTTTCGCACAACTTTCAGTCCGCCGGAGAAGCTTTTTGGACTCGCCGGACTTTCGCCGGAAAACCGTATTTTCCACCAAATCAGTGAGTCTCTCAATTCTTTCGTGGTCAATCAATTGTTAAGCTATTGCTAACCCAAACCTTTCAATCGGAATTAAATTCAGACGTCGTTATTGGATAATTCCTGCTCGCCGGAAAACCTCTGAAAGTTCTTATCTTCCGCTGTAAAACGGTATGGACATTCAAACCTTCTGTTAACTCTTGTTTAGCACTTCAATTCCACAATTAGCTAATCAAAACTGTTAAATTGCTCGCTCAGTTGAAGTTCATAAAAACAGAGCCGACGCCTTGCCGGAATTCTGAGACAAATCATTCCTCCGGTATGTTTGCTTCCAACACCGTCTCTGTCATTTCATTTTAGTCTTATGAATGTTGTTAATCGTTTTAAAACAAGAAACAGTTGAGTAAATTGCTGTCTGTAAAAATTAGCGAAGAAGATGAAGTGTGTTAACATTATAAGGTTAATTAAAATCGGTATTATAAACGGGTTAGACACACAGTCCAGCGGTGGACTATGTGCAAACAATACGCACACGCCGCGAGTTCGATCCCTGATACACACACCCTCTCTGTAATAAGGATGTTTTATTTTTCTAACTGAACCGGATTAACTTACGTTAGATGTTAAGTATAATAAAAATCTGTATATCAACTAAGTTAGACACACAGTCCAGCGGTGGACTGTGTGTAACGTTAAAGCACAGGTCCCGGGTTCGAGTCCTGTTGGTGACGCCAGTTCGATGATTTAAAACATTTTTGAAAATAAAAGAATTTTGAATAAACTGAGTTAGTATATAAATATAATTAAAAACAGAATTATTTCGGGTTAGACACGTTGCTCAGTTGGTAGAGCTGCGTGCACGCGTACGGGAGGTCACGAGTTCGAACCTCACTCAGTGCAAACATTATAAACGACCGAACCGGTCAACAAGTCAAAGTCAAAAAGTCAACGGTCAACCCCAAAAGTCAACATATTTTTATATTTTTATTTATTTAATTTAATTTAAAAATCAATTAAAAATACTTAAAAATAATGTTTTTAAAGATAGGAAATAGCTTTAAACTCACAAAAATATATCTAAAAATCCTAATTAAAATTATCAATAAAATCCACTCATTTACTATATTTTCCGTTATTATTTAAGTTAGTTAATTCTCGTTGTACAATTCTTCCAACTCGTGCGCATCTCACCATCTCCAACCAAACGCACCCAATGTGAGTGAATCTTTACAAATTCCCCGTTTTAATCACGTTTTTGGGGTGTATCATGTGTCTTGCCATTCATTATAATTAAATCATTGTGCATACATCATATCATGAACAAATGTGTATTCAGCTTGTTTCAACTGTTGTGTGGTTATTGTTTAGATTTAATTTATTATTTTCAATATATGCTATTTCATAGGCCGCCGCTCCCCATTACATTATGAGCATTGAGCATGTTCCCCATTACATTATGAGCGTGAACCTGGCGTGCCAACATACGATCGGCTCCGTTTGATTGAGCCTTGATCGCACAGACATTTATCATTTTCAGTACATGCAATACGATCGGCTCCGTTTGATTGAGCCTTGATCGCACAAACATTTATCATTTTCAGTACATACATTTATCATATGCCGTTCGTTCTCCATTTTTGTTAGTGTATGTTATTGTATGTTATTATATGTTATTATATGTTATTGTATGTCATTGTATGTTATTGTATGTTATAGTTTGTGGTTGTCATTATTACTGATTGATTATTTACATTTGCTCACTTATGTTTATGCACAATTTTTCCTTGATAAAATAACAAGAAAATCAATAATAAATGTTTATCTAACAAGGTTCACTCGCCAACTTATGTTGACCCAAAAACCCCCATTTTTACACATGATACAGGTGAACCAGCTGCAGCAAGAAACACATAGGATTGGCCTAGAAGAATAAACTGGTTTAGAGCTTGGATTGTTTAGTTGGTTATTTTCTTTGTATTTGTATGGACATGTTTGGATTATTGAGAATGTAATTTTGACTTTAATAAATACGAAACATATTAGTAAATATCATGAGCTTTGGTGATAACCCAATTATGCCCCGACTCTTATTCCGCTGCGGGTCGGGGTGTGACAAACGCCAATCAAGCTAGGGCCGACAACAACGTGGTTAACGGTACGTTTCTCATCAATGGTAGTTATGCATCCATGTTATTTGATACTGGCGCGGATAAGAGTTTTGTGTCCTTAGAATTTGAACCCATCCTCAACCAAACTCGTGATAAACTCATGGAATCCATAACGGTGGAAGTTGCTGACGGAAAACCGGTCTCATTAAACTCCATTATCCGAAACTGTACTCTCACTCTAAACGATCACGATTTTCCAGTTGACCTCATTCCTATGAAGTTGGGAAGTTTTGACACTATAATCGGCATGGACTGGCTCAGCCAACATCATGCTGAAGTAGTATGCCGCGAAAAGTTCATTCGCATTCCTCTTGCAGACGGTCAAACCTTACGAATTTTTGGAGAAACCTCTTCGAAAGGACTCAAATTGATGTCCTGCCTTCAAGCTCGAAAGTATCTCCGCAAGAACTATGTCGCATTCCTAACTCACGTTGTCAAGAAAGGAAACAAGGAGAAGAAACTCGAAGATATACCTGTAGTGAAAGAATTCCCACAAGTCTTTCCCGACGATATCTCAGGACTTCCTCCCATGAGAGAAGTCGAATTCCGCATTGATCTTGTACCTGGCGCTACACCCGTCGTAAATCTCCTTATAGGTTAACCCCATCCGAAATGCAAGAGCTGGCCAGTCAACTGCAAGAACTGACCGACAAAGGATTCATACGTCCTAGCTCATCGCCTTGGGTGCACCTGTTCTGTTTGTGAAGAAGAAGGATGGAACGTTTCGCACGTGTATCGATTACAGAGAACTCAACAAATTAACGGTCAAAAACCGCTATCTATTACCTCGCATCGATGATCTACTAGACCAACTTCAGGGTGCCACCTGTTTTTCAAAGATTGACCTTCGTTCTGGTTATCATCAACTCAGAGTACATGAAGAAGACGTCCCAAAGACCGCCTTCCGAACTCGTTATGGTCATTACGAATTCATGGTCATGCCATTTGGATTAACCAACGCCCCAGCTGTATTCATGGATCTAATGAATAGGGTATGCAAACCCTATCTCGACCGCTTTGTCATAGTCTTCATCGACGACATCCTCATCTACTCAAAGTCTAAATCCGATCATGAACGACACCTTCGACTCATCCTCACACTCTTAAGAATCGAAAAGCTCTACGCTAAATTCTCCAAATGCGAATTCTGGTTAAGGGAAGTACAATTCCTTGGACATGTCGTCAACGACAAGGGAATACATGTCGACCCCTCAAAGATCAAAGCAGTACAGGAATGGCAAGCGCCACGTACCCCTACCGAAATAAGATCATTTCTTGGTTTGGCGGGTTACTATTGCCGTTTCATTGCAAATTTCTCCCGTATTGCTGTACCACTCACGGCTTTGACACATAAAGGAAAACCCTTCCTATGGGGACCTAATCAAGAAGAAGCCTTCCAAACCCTTAAGCAAAAGCTTTGTGACGCACCTATCCTCACACTTCCTGAAGGTTGCGATGAATTTGTAGTATATTGCGACCATCAGGGCAAGGATTAGGCTGTGTATTAATGCAAAGGGGAAAAGTGATAGCCTACGCTTCTAGGCAACTCAAAGTTCATGAGAAGAACTACACCACCCACGACCTGGAACTTGGAGCCGTTGTGTTCGCTCTTAAGATATGGAGACATTACCTCTACGGTACCAAGTGTGAAATATACACTGACCACAAGAGCCTCCAACATATCTTTAATCAGAAGGAGTTGAATATGAAACAACGAAGATGGGTCGAACTTCTTAATGACTACGACTGTGAAATTCGGTATCATCCTGGCAAGGCAAATGTGGTGGCCGATGCAGTCAGTTGAAAGGGTTATGCGAACTCCATTCGTCTTCTATGTTTGCAAATCATAACCGATATCAAAGATCAAATCCGAGAAGCTCAACATGTTTCTATAACAGAAAACGACATACGCAATGAGCTATCTTGTGGAGCAGAACTTAAACTCGAAACAAAATCCGACGGTATTCTGTATTATCTAGATGCATATGGATTCCCGATCACAATAACCTTCGTGATTTCCTTATGAAAGAGGCGTACAAAACACGATACTCTGTACACCCAGGAGCCGACAAGATGTACCAAGACCTTCGATACACCTACTGGTGGCCTGGCATGAAAAAGGATATTGCTGTTTTTGTTTCCAAGTGCCTTACCTGTTCTAAAGTAAAAGCTGAACATCAAAGACCTTCAGGACTTCTAACCCAACCTGAAATACCTGTATGGAAGTGGGAAAACATAACCATGGACTTCATTACCGGGTTACCTCGCACCTCCAGTGGGTATGACACTATATGGGTAATCATTGATCGTCTCACAAAATCAGCTCACTTCATTCCGATTCACGAGGACTTCAAGAACGAGAAGTTAGCTCGTATCTACATCAGCGAAATCGTAAGCCGTCATGGTGTACCTTTAAGCATCATTTCTGACCGTGATGGTCGTTTCACTTCACGAACATGGCGAGCCGTACAAGCCGCCTTGGGTACACGATTAGACCTCAGTACCGCTTTTCATCCTCAAACTGATGGACAATCTGAACGCACTATCCAAACTCTTGAAGACATGCTTCGAGCATGTGTCATAGACTTCAAAGGGAATTGGGACGCTCATCTACCATTAGTTGAATTTTCGTACAACAACAGCTATCATTCAAGTATCGGCATGGCACCTTTCGAAGCTTTATATGGTCGTAAGTGCCGATCACCAATATGTTGGCACGAAATTGGAGAAGCTCAAATCACCGGTCCAGAATTAATCCAAGAAACAACAGACAAGATCCATCAAATTCGAAACAATCTTCTAGTAGCACAAAGTCGTCAAAAGAGTTATGCAGACAAACGACGAAAGCCCTTGGAGTTTAACGTTGGTGATCAAGTACTTTTAAAAGTATCATCGTAGAAGGGTGTGGTTCGTTTTGGCCAAAAAGACAAGCTAGCACCACGCTACGTAGGACCTTTCAAGATACTCGAAAGAGTAGGACCTGTAGCATACAAGCTTGACCTACCAGAAGAACTCAACAGAATTCATCCCACATTCCACGTATCGAACTTGAAGAAGTGCCTCGCCGATGAAAATCTCCATATTCCTTTAGAAGACATTCAAGTCGATGAATCTATGCATTTCATTGAAAGACCAGTAGAAATTATGGACTTCGGAGAGAAACGTTTAAGACGAAGCCGTATTCCAATCGTCAGGGTACGCTGGGAGTCGAAACGAGGACCTGAGTTTACTTGGGAACGTGAAGACTCAATGCGCGAGAAATACCCACATCTTTTTCCTGTTACCACTACTACATAAATTTCGGGACGAAATTTCTAAAAGTAGGGGATACTGTAACATCCGTCGAAAAACGGGTTTCCAAACCCGCTTCGTTTATAAATCGAATATCAAGTTATAAAATTTCGTTGCGTATTCATGACTTATTTTAATTTTAAACAATACATGATTAATAAACAATTTGGAATTTAAAAACTATAATTATTAAAAAGTGGAAATAAAATAAATAAAAAAGAAAACCGGCTGCCGGGTTTCGAACCCGGGTCAGCCGGAAGACTTAACACACAAACACTTAACCACTCCACCACTTGACTCACTTGTGCTATCCAGTGAAACAAATAACATTTAAAATAAAACTCGAAATCAAATTGGTCATCAGCACGCCCAAATCACTCTCGCCGGAAATTCCGACGATTTCGCCAATTATCGACGGTTTCTTTTGACTTAAAGTATGTATTAACCTCAACATCGGTTATAACCGATGTCTAATCCCGCGACATCAGTCATAACCGCCGGAGAAAGGCTGACCAACGAATCAAGACTGAAATCAGACCCAATTCATCGTGATTCTTCCCTATAAATACACACCCAAGTCTCTGGAAATTATTTCGCTCAAAATCGCACCATTTCTCGAATCAATTTCACTCGCCGGAGATTTTCTGCAATCGCCGGACTTTCGCCAGAAAACCGAGACTTTCATCAAAACGGTAAATACCTCGACTCTTTTGGTTTCAATCCATTGTTAGACTATTACTAACTTCAATCCATCAACCAGAATCAATCCCAGACGACGTAGCCGGAATATTCTGCACTCGCCGGAAAACCTCTGGAATTTCCAAAATCACGCTGTGAATCGGTATAATCATTTAAACCTTCTGATAATCATTGTTTAGTAACTCAATTTCACAACTAATCGATCAAAACTGTTAATTGATCCGATCAGAAGGAGTTCACAAAACAGAGCCGACGATCCTGCCGGAGTTCTGAGAAAGACATCTGTTTCGGTACATTCATTTCCAAAACCCTCTCTATCCATCACATTTCAATCACTTATAAGTTTCGTTAATCGAATTAAACAAGAACAGTTGAATAATCGTTGTCTGTGTCTTTGAACGAAGAAGATGAAATTGAACTTATGTATAAGTATAATTAAAACAAGTTATATAACCGGGTTAGACACACAGTCCAGCGGTGGACTGTGTGCAAACAATTATCACATGTCTCGAGTTCGATCCCTGACACAACCTCACCCTCTGAAATAAAAATGTTCTTTTTAAACCGAACCGTATCAACTCACTGTAAGATGTTAAGATTAATAAAAAATCAGTATATTAACCAGGTTAGACACACAATCCAGCGGTGGACTGTGTGCAACGCTGAACAACAGGTCCCGGGTTCGAGACCTGTTGTGTGCATCGGTCCGACATAATTAAAATCCTTTTTAAAAATAAATGATTTCTAATTAAATTAAATAGTATATAAATATAATTAAAAACAGAAATATTTCGGGTTAGACACGTAGCTCAGTTGGTAGAGCTGCGTGCACGCGTACGGGAGGTCACGAGTTCGAGCCTCACCCAGCGCATATATACACAAGGTCCGAAACGGTCAAACGGTCAAAGTCAACGGTCAACGGTCAACCCAAAAAGTCAACATTTTTTTTTATATTTTATTTATTTGTTTTATTTAAAAATCAATTAAAAATACTTAAAAATAACATTTTTAAAGTTAGAAAGTGACCTTAAACTCACAAAAATAAATCTAAAAATCCAATTAAAATTGTTAATAAAATCCAATTATTTACCGTACCTTTTCGTTATTATCTAGGTTAGTTATTCCTCGTCGATCAACTCTCTAAACTCGTGCGCATTCAACATCATCAAACGAACGCACCCAATGTGAGTGAATCTCTACCAATTCCCCGTTTTAATCACATTTTGGGGTGTATCATGTGTCGCTATTTATTTATCTCATTTAAACACTTGTGCATCCATCATATTCATGATCAAATGTGTATCCAATATGTATCAATTGTTTGTGTGGTTAATGTTTAGATTTAATTTATCATTTTCAGTACATACATCATCATAGGCCGTCTGTTCCCCATTACCTATGAGCGGAACCGTTCCCCATTACCTATGAGCGTGAACGAGGCGTTGCCAACATACGATCGGCTCCGTTTGATTGAGCCTTGATTGCACATACATCATCATAGGCCGTCCGTTCCCCATTACCTATGAGCGGAATGAGACGTTGCCAACATATACATTATCATTCATGTCATATACTCATGCAAGGTGGTTTGTCATTGTATGTTCATTTACGTTTGCTCATATATGATTATTGCACAAATTTTCCATTTTAATCACAACAAGATATCAATAATAAATGTTTTCTAATAAGGTTCACAAGCCAACTTTTGTTGACCCAAAAACCCCCATTTTTACACATGATACAGGTGATCCAGTTGAAGCAAGAAACATATAGGACGGCCTAGAAGAATAAATCAGTTTAGATGTTGGATTGTTTATTTAATTTTTCCTTTCCTTGTATTGTATGAATTTGACTTGAACATTTGAGATGTAATTTGAATTTAATAAATATGAAACATATTAGTAAACATCATGAGCTTTGGTGATAACCCAATTATGCCCCGACTCTTATTCCGCTACGGGTCGGGGTGTGACAATTACCTCGAAGGCTAGTGTGATTCCTCAAGTCTCACTACCATGAGTATGAACATTCTTGAATGTTAACATAAGAGTATCTTAATGGTTGATTAATAGTCCCGGTCGCATTGACCTTAACGTCTTGGAGGGTTGAACTTAAGTCCACCACCTCTGGATAGAAGGATAACTTCCCTTAACTATCCTGATAGAAGACCCCTTCGTACTTAACTATCATTTATAATTTGGCCAAATGTGTGGTCTGTGCCACTTGGCTAATCAAAACCATTAAGATCTTCTTGGAATTATATTGCAGAACATAAATTTTGAGTAAAATCGAGATGCTCGTTTGAAGAGGATGAATACATATATATAATTCCAAAAATACTTCATTAAATTTCAAATAGAAATTACAATACTTAGAAATAATGAAATAAACTGTCCATGCAAGGACTTTAAAAAAATAAAAATGTCCACATAGGGACTAAAGAAATAACAATGTCCTTACAGGGACTACATATAATTAGAAGAGACTTCACTCGTCTTTCTTTCCTTTGACCAACTTGGAGAGTTTCTTGAAGAACTTGTTTGTCTTCTTCTCCGTTTTCTCCACTTGCTGCTGCATTTCTTTCATTCTTTCTAAGGCTTCGTTAATGGCCTCAAGTGGTGGCGGAGGTTGTGGTTGTGGCATAACCGGATACTGGTACCCATAAGTTGGATATCCAGTCGGTGGATAAGTAGGTGGGAAAGGAGACGGGTAAAGTGCATTGTGCATAACTGCTTGCATATAAGGGTCTTGCGACCATGCTTGATAGTCTACTCGTGTAGACGGGTTGAAAGGATCATATCAAGACGTATCTGGATATGTGGGGATTAGGTTACTAAAACCCAATAGTGGTGGTTGAACCTTAGGTGTTGGTGTTGGTTCCACTACAGGTGAAATGTTAGAGGGTCCACACATTTGTGGGTCCTCTTGAATTGTGGGGTAGGAATTGGGCAAAGGTGGCAGCGATCCCGACCTTTGTCCTGCACGTACTGACATACGTGCTCCACGCTTCCTCCTTGGTGGTTCAGGTGGTGGTTGAGGTTGGTCCACTGGTTCCATGTGGACATGTTCTTGTATAGGAGGTGGTTGAGAGTGATGGGAAGGAGTGTTGGCGAAGGTAAATTGGTTCCAATATTGGTCCCACTCATTAGGACCTTGGTAGGGCGATCCGGCATAAGAGTTTGAATCGCTTGATATTTCTATGGGGTGCGTATTCGATCCCGACAGTGGGAAAATAAGTCAAGAGTATTTACCTGAGCTATTCTTCCTTTAGTTGTAATAACTCAGCCATATACAAAAGTACTAAGTGTAGATAGCATTTACCGGCAAGGCTCAAGTCTGGATTATGGCATAAGCTAACAAATTAATACTAACGGTCTTTATTTAAGTTATAGACTTAGACCGGGTAGTGTACATGATCAAAACGTATAACGCTTGATTAAACGATGATTGGATAGAATGTAGTTTAAACACGACAAGTACTTTGACTTGCATAATATGGGTAAACAATTAACATTCTGGATTTTGTGATTAAAATGATAAGGTTAAACCCGTTTCGGTGGAATTCCGTAAACTAGTTACGTATAATTAACCGTACGCTTATAAGCGATATCGGGTAACCGGATAAGTCATGGACAAGTTCTATATGCCATTATACTTTAATTAAGTTGTAATATCAGTAGGATATCAACTTTTAGGCCCGTTATTGTTTTAATTTGAAACTATGCCTCATATGGGCGTTTCGGTAATTTCATACCGTATAAAAGGAATTTGAATATAATTTAATGTTAATACTATAAGTATTCTGAAAAAATGATTTATTTATGATATAATATCAGTAGGATGTCAATTATATGTGTAAATTATCTTTTATGACCAAACTATGCACCGAAGGGGCATTTTGGTCATTTTACACAAAGTTTATAATTTATTTGGGATTCTGAGTTTATAATGGACCTACTGTAAAAATGTTTAATATAAGTTTTAAAATCAGTAGGTAACAAGTCTTGGACAAATAATATGGTTTAAACCCATACTATGCGCCGAAATGGCGCTTTTGTCGTAAAATGATGTTTTATGCGATGTTTTATGAAAACTGATGTTAAGGTCAGATTAAAATGTCTTAGATATGTTATTTAATATAACATATAAGTAGATCAAGGATTTACCTTGAAAAGATTTGATTAAAACCATTTCATGAGCCACAAGGGTTAAAATCGTCATTTATCGACATAGTTCAAGGACCTACTTGTAAACTCAGTTTATAATTTGGTTTAACATCCCCAATAATCCTCTATAATATTATATCAGTAGGAAACTTATTTTCAAGTTCATTATCGTTAAAACCTTGTTTTATGCAAAAAGGGCATTTTTGTCAAAATGGCATAATTATGGAACTTGCGCATAAACTCATATTCTGATTATCATCATATAATATAACCTCAGAGGGTTATGCTATATTATTAGGATCATAATGCAACTTTAGATCAGTAGGTAACTAATCTAAATCGGGTCAGAATCGAAAGTCAAAGCAGAAGTCAAACTTCGTGACTTTCGGTTACGAACCGACCCTAGAACTGAAATTGACGAATCAAACATGTTCTTACATGTTCTAATAATTATTACCAACTTATTTAAATGTCAAAACAGGTTTCATAACCTATATAAGATCAATTTATGTTTTTTTCCAAAAAATGGCCTGTTTGACTTTTTAATATCATAACTTTCACCCGTCAATTGGTCTAGCAAACGTGATCTTCAGGAGGTGCCCTTTATAGGGATTAACACCTAACTTATTATGATCACTTAGCCATGTTTGTTACGAACAATGGCTGGACCATAATGGTCTTAACCGAAAGTCAAAGCGTTTTCTGTAAAACGCTTGACTTTTGGCTATAAAAGCCTATAAACAAAAATCCAAGAGTAAGGAACACTTACAAGAGGTTCCTAGAATGCAAGAGAACTAAGTTGGATGCTCCTTTCAGCTAGGAACTTCCAGAGGAGGGAGAAGAGTTGAAAATGAGAAAGGTGCAAGTTGAAATGGTGAACTTGAACACCTATTTATAGTTGGAGAACTCAAAGGAGGTGATGCCAGGTCTTTAGGGGTGTAAGAGGAAGCTTACAAGTGTCTCAAAACGTGGCATAGCTGTTTGGAAGACCATGGTTTCGAATTCATGGTTTTTGGCATTTTTGTTTTGAAGCCAAACAAAACTTTCTGCAGCAGAGGCCTTCTCGCGCCCCGCGAGAGACCCGGCCTGGGTCTCTCGCGGCCCGCGACCGCCCTATGGCCAGTTTCAAACTTTGACACTTTAACCCCTTAACTTAATAAAACTTCTAAAAACCTTCTAAAACACCTTTTTGGCACTTTTAGCCCTCCATAGCCAATACTTAACATACCCGGGATTATGCCCGGACATTATCGAGCTCTCGGTTTGTTAAAAGGTCACTCAGAGGTATAAATTAACATGTTGTCACTTTTAATCCCTCCATTATCCAACTTTCACATATTTACAGAATAGAACCCTCTCGTCCAATAAATGGCACGTATGAGAGTTAGGACTTCGCAAAGGATCACTCAGAGGCTTATTATAAGCATGTTGACTCCGATGTCACTCAGAGGCTGAACATGTTGACATATCAGTCACTCAGAGGCCAAGTTTTAAGCATGTTGACATATCAGTCACTCAGAGGCTGTTATTTATGCATATTGACATCGGATCGTCACTCAGAGGCTCAGTTTGAGCATGTTGAGCCTTTAGTCCTTATTGGTCTTTAATAGACTATATTTAAAATATAACACGTGTCACTATACTATTGGACACGATTTTACAGGGTGTTACACTCCTGTTCTTCAATTTAACTTCGCCGGAATTATATCCAGGCGCCGGAAGTTCTCGCCGGAGATCAGACAACGCCTCTGGTTCGGTATGACCCTACACTTAAATTTGTTTCATTTCTTTATTTAATCTCATCCGTAAACGTATGAAGGTGTAATTGTAAATCAGAACAATCAAATCGGGTTTTAACATTCATCTGTTATCAAAATAAAGAAGATAGATTAGATTTTTTGTTTAAAAGGAATTAAAACCTGTGATTACACCGGTTTAGACACACAGTCCAGTGGTGGATTGTGTGCAAATGAGCATAAGGGCGCACGGGTTCGAGTCTGTATACTGTTCCGTTTCGCTGAATTATACAGATCGTTTTTAAAATCCAGTTATAGAATAACTCAATATGTATATAAGAATAATTTAAATAGTATAACCTCCGGGTTAGACACACAGCCCAATTGGTCGGCTGTGTGCACACGAGACTACAGACGCGGGTTCAAGTCCGGTTCCACATTGTCCCTTGTAATTTACCAAACTTTTTTAATAAAATTAAATATGTTTAACCGTAGTAAGTGTATATATATAATTAAAATCGGATATATTTCGGGTTAGACACGTAGCTCAGTTGGTCGAGTTGCGTGCACATAAGGGAGAGGTCACGAGTTCCAATCCACACGCTGCCTATGTCCGGTGGTTCAATGCGAATAAAACATTTTTTTTTGTTAAATTTTTAATTGTTTTTCCATAAAAACTATAATAGTATATCATCAAACAATATCATTTTAAGTAAATAAAAATAGTAATAAGTACAATAAAATTTTCTAAAATATCTAATAATAATGTGTAGCTAATAAATTGAGTAAAAATACGAATTTTAACCCAAAAGCAATATATACTTATCAAATTTATTACGTGAATATTTAGGTTAGTTTTTCTCGTCGTTTGGTATCTCAAACGTGTAATCGTGCGCAATCTCCATCTTCATAAACGCACCCACTGTGAGTGAATTCCTACAACTTCCCTTTTTATTTATGTTTTCGTGTGTACATATGTCGCATTTGTTTATCTCACTAATTCAAACTTCGTGCTATTACCAATATGCGATCTAACGTGCTATGTGATGTTGTTGTTTAATGTAATTTGTGTTTATATTTCTCAATACAATCAAGCTCTCACATTAGGCCCACTTGTTCCCCGTTATAACGGGTGGAGCGTCGCGTTGCCTAATATATTAGATCGGCTCCGTTTGATTGAGCCTTGATCTCACAGCACATCGCTTATCGTGCTCATATGTACATTGCTAGTTGATTATATGGTTTATGAGTTAAATTGCATGTACGTTTCTCATATTTGGCTATTGCACATTTTATTTAAAATAATAAACATATCATTTTTCTTAATGATTAATTGGGATTCACTCGCCAACTAATGTTGATCCAAAACTCTATTTTTACACATGGTACAGGTGAACAGGTTTGAAGCAAGGAACACATGGGACATGGGCCTTAGAAGAAAATAAAATGTTACTTGAAAGTTTTGTTTAGAACATTTTGTATTTGAATGGATAATGTGTTGTTTTGAATATTTTATTTAAATTTGAAATAATATATAAGAAACTTTTACATAGTAAATGTCATGAGCTTTGATGAAAACCCAATCATGCCCGACTACCATATCCGCTGCGGGTTAGGGTGTGCCATGCACGACCGTGCACATAAAGTGCACGGTCGTGCGGATATGAAAATCTCTATAAAACAGAGCATTCGCTACTGATCAAAACGTTGGGTATTTTTCCAAGTTTCTGGGCGATTTCTGAGGTCCGAGAGCTGCCGGTTCTGGTCGATTTCAAGCCTCAAAGTTTCAAAAGCTTATCTTTCATCCAATCAATCAAATCCTTGCTATTTTATGGTTTGAATTTTTGTTCTTAACATACATTTTAAGCACATTTGCAAGCATTGGGCTAATGTTTATGTATTATTATTCTGAATGCTAGTAAAATACTTGTTTTATAAACAATATTTAGTTTGTAATCATGTTGGAATGAAGCTCAGGCAACTTGTTCATGTTTGAATCTTGATGATCATATGGCAAACTTGGTTCATTGATGTTGGATTTTTTATTGAGGTTGTTTATCTTGGATGATTAGTAAATGGTTAGTTAGGATAAGTTGATAAAACCCCATAATTAATCATTTGCTAGTAAACTATTAACTTGTTAATGTATTTATACCATGAAACTATAAATGTGTATTGGTTTAATAAAAGATAAATCTGATTTTGATCAAGAATGCTTTCTTACACGTAAGGGCTCTAACGGGTTAGATGGTGTTATTGTAAGTTCTTAACATGTGTCATAATCTTTGTTGAATATTTTTGGCCAAAATAACCAACTTGATAGATTTATATTTAAGACTTGCAAAATGGATAAGTTTGTGATATGATCTACGTTATGCTTGTCTCGGTGGTTGTATCGTGTTAGTCGGTATTGCTTTCCTTGATAAAGAGAGGTTAGAAAACTCTTAACGGATGACTAACTTATTTTTAAAATATTCACATGAAAATACATCAGTAGCTCGTTGATGAATAATTTTAGGTGGTTAAAGTGTGTTTATCGCGTTAACTTTTCGAAAAATTATCATGTTAGGATTCCCGAGAGGGATACTAATTGTCTTTATATATTTGGAAAATTGATCAAGTGCCTTTGCGACATTTCTGACTTAGTTAACATGCGTAGATTGTTTATAAAACAAGACAAAAGAAATTATATTTTTGTATTTGGAGTCCTATATGTTTTAAAATATATTTTTAGAACATTATAGTAAAAACTCTTTCACATACCTTTTTACCGATAGATAAATGACGACGGTTTAGTACATAAGCGCCTGCCCGCGTCCATGGATCGACATCTAGTTCTTACCCATACTTTACTACATATAGGATAGGGTACACTTGTCCTTTTGTGTGTGTTTTAATTTAAGGTATAAATCATTTTTATAAATATTAAAACCGAGTTCGTGTGTAAAATTCATTGTAAAAATATGTATCTTCCAATATAGTTTCAACCTCTTTCTAAACAGCTGAAATTATTAGAGCTAGTCCCTAGTCATATACGATAGGGTACACTTGTCCTTTTGTATGTGTTTTAATTTAAGATATAAATCATTTTTATAAATATTAAAACCGAGTTCGTGTGTAAAATTTATTGTAAAAATATGTATCATCTTCCAATATAGTTTCAACCTCTTTTTAAACTGCTGAAATTATTAGAGCTAGTCCCTAGTCATCTGACGAGAATATAAAAAAGCTTAGACGATGAAGATGTTGAACTTGAGCTTTCCATTTTTTTAAAATGATGTGAATTTAATTGGGTTATCATGGGACCAGTTTATTCTGGTCCGAAATTATTTTGACCTACACCCATATTGACTCGAACCAAAATACCCCACTTTATATGACATGTTCTGGCGCAACATGTTGTCTGACCCAACCAATACGTATTATTATATATCAAACTTATTACTAGAAAAATGAATAAACGGATTTTAATATTAAAATATTAAATATTATCTGACCAGTTATGATTAGAAACTGAAACTTTTTTTTACCCATTGTGTTTTAACTTTAATCAAAATAACAATTTTTATCTGACTTATTCTATAAGAAATTTAAAACTAAAATATTAAATTCAACTAAGTAATAAATGTATATTATTATGTGAAATGTTCTTATACGAAACTGTTTTAACTCGAACCTATTTAACCAGAGCCAAAATAACTTTATTTATGTGACCTAGTCTGGCACATTGTGACACAACCCGATCAATATGTATTATTAAAATGCCAAACATATTATTAAAAGGAAAATTAATAAAAAAAAATTAAATTAAAATATTAAATTCAACTAATTAATATGTATAAAATGTTATGTTGCTAAATAAAAATATACAAGAATTTTATTTGTAGAATTTATGTTATTAGATATAATGTTAATTAAATACTTGTTTAATATTATAAGATTGATAAAATAGTAAAGACAAGTTCTTTACATATCAAGATTTTTACCAAATGTATTACTGAGATTTACTTAAAAAAAAATAAATTGAAGTTAAATTATATAGTTTCTCCAACTTTTTATTATTAATATATAGGCGTAAGGATATATATTATTTTAGGAGTTGTTTGTTTAGCTCTTAATAGGACTTTCAATGGTTCAGGCATCTTATCGGTTCAGTACATAATAGTTCAGACTGTTTGTTTCGCGAGCAGATGTCTGAATGGTTCAGGCACTTGTCTCTGAATGGTTCAAACATCTAATCGAAATTCCAGATTCAAAGATCTGGTAACCGTTGGAGAGACCACTGCTGCGGCATTCACCGTTATTTTATCTTCTTGACCGTCGGAGACCGGAACGATGCTAACTGTTGCAGTGTTTGTGTTCGAACCACTCATCATGGTAACAGATTCTCAGTATTCCAGGTCCCACGGATGGCGTCAATGTGGAAACGTCACCTAAGATACGTCCCTAAGTTTGGTAATCCGGATAGAAGTGACTTGAACTCCAATCTGCAAGATAGAATACCGTTAGAACTCGTTACAAGAATGGGTTATTCCAGTAACCACCATTCGGCGTGAGAATAAGTATTTGCTTTATGGGAGTTTAAGTATTTGAGAGAGAGAGAGAGTTGTGATGATCCTTACATCAATATGTATCCTTTATATATACTTTTCGGTGGATTAGAGTTTCCCCCAAAGTTGGGGAGTTAGTTGTACGGTGATCGCCACTTTTTAGAAGATGTTGCGATAATATTCTTCTTAATTATGTCGCATTAATGATGATCTACCCGACCCGCGATGATCAAGCCAGGTCATTCCTCAACATTTATGTATCAAGATTTATACCAAATGCATTATTGAGTTGTTTTTTTTAAATTGAAGTAAAATTATATAGTTTCTCCAAGTTTTTATTATTGATAATAGGGCTCTTAATGGTTCAAACCTCTTACCGTTTCAACACTTAATGGTTAACACAGTTTGTTTCGTGAGCAAATGTCTTAATGGTTCTTGCACTTGTCTCTGAATGGTTAAGCATTATAGTAAGTCTGAATCATTAAACCCCTCACTCTGAATTGCTCAAACATTTGAATTTAAATTGTTAAGTCTTATACTGATTATTAATAGTTGAGTAAACTTCTGTTTTGCTCCCTGTGGTTTGGTCGTTTTAATGGTTTTGCTCCAATCCTTTAAAAATAGCCATTTTACTCCTTGGTCTATTTAACTTATCTTCATTTCACTCAACGCCTCTAACTCTGTCCAATTTTTTTGGTTAAAGGTAAGGGTATTATGGTAATTCTAGATATAAAATTTTAAATTAATTTCATTTTTTTGTCTTTACCCCTTCACCCCTGCCATGACACCCACCTCCTAAAGCACCACTACAGCCCCATCCTACAATCACCACCATAGCCACCGCATATAACCACCAGAACCACCCCCGTCTGACCACCACTATTCTGACCATCATCCTTAAAAACTCTCTCTATCTCTGTAACAACAACTTTCACAACCCAAATCTGACCTCCTTCGCCTAAAAAAAACAAACTTTTTCGTAACCCATATACGACCACCTATAAAATCATAACACCAACCGGATCTGAACTTACCATTTTTGTTCTTCACGGATCTGAACGGTTTCAAATCAAACAAAATCCGCCGCCGCCGCTCTCTGACATGTTTGGGGCCTATACAGATTTGGGGTTCAGATCTCAGAGTGTTCCGATTGACCGATTTGGGGCGGTTGGCTGGTGGTGTCAGAGAATTGATAGAACATCAATGGGTGGTTGGCTGGTGGCGTCGGAGAATTGGTGGCGTGGTGGTGCGACAAGTGGTGAATGGTGGTGGTGGCTGGGAGAAGACTTAGAAAGATTCAAGGGTGATGGTGAGAACGCTGGTGCTCAGATGGGGGTGGTTCTGGTGGTTATAGGTGGTGGTTGTGGTTATAGTTATAAGCCAGCAGTGATGATTCCAAGAAAACAAAGAGGGAAGAACACAAAGTTGATACATCAGATGAGCAATCTGATTTGTTGGGGTATGAAATGTTATCTGGAAAGCTAATTTTATTTTTTAAATTAATAAATAAAAAGACAAAATCAGTTTTAAGGAATTAATAATATATAATTAATTACTTATATATAAAATTACTGAAATATCCCTATCCTTAGTTGAATGATTTAACTGAGTTAAGAGTCGGGGAGCAAAATGGAAAAAACATTATAAACTATTGGAGTAAAATGGCTATTTTTAAAGGATTAGGACAAAACCATTAAAACGACCAAAACACATGAAACAAAACGAAAATTTACTCTTAATAGTTTAAAGCTCTTACTAATTAATTACTTAATCATTTAGAAATTACCAAACAAACAACCTTTATTATGATACTTTGTTAGCAGCCCAGCCCAGCCCAATTAATAGGGCCCACTCCAGGCCGACTCATGAGTTTTGTGTTTATCATCCACTACAAAAGATCGATCTGACAGAAAAACCTAAATTGCTCACCACTTTTGAAATCAGAAACTGAAGACGAAATTCGCTGGGCCAGAAATCGATTTGAAGAGAAAACCAGGAAGCTTTCGATGAAAGCCCACTTTTCTGCTCGTTTTCTTAAATCAGCAGAACCCTAAATCGATCATCAAAGTTATTCCGATCGGTAAGTCTCTGCTGACACTTTTCTTTGACAGATCATGTGAATATTTGTTATAATACGTTTTGATATGGTTTAATTTCACTATTAGTTATAAAATCACTTGGGTGCTTAGGATTAGATAAATTCAGAAACCAACTCTAAAAGCAAGTGCAAATCTGAATATTTGAAAAATTAACCGGAATGTATTTTATTTAAATAGGTTGAAATTGGTTTATTTGGTTATTAATCAAAACTTAACCCGATCGAACTCTTGTTCGGTGTGGTTAAATCCCAATCCACTATGATTTAGTATTACACGACCTAACTCGAAAATTCTAATGTCAAACTAGTAGACATATAATAAGCAAAAAGATCCAACCTCGTTGAAAATATTTTTTGTTGACTTTTGTTTGTTAGTATTAGGTTCAAGAGTGAACATAAGTGTATTTGCTAACTGAGCGAACTAATCCTAACCTTACACGTGCGTAAATCAGTGGCCAGGATTTGATGATGAAATACACTAGTGTATTTTACGATTTGATGATGAAATCATGGCCTTACATGTGTGTTAATCAATGACCATGATTAGTTCACTTGGTGCGCAAATACACTAGTGTCCACTTTAGAACCCTACTCTTGTTTATTACTCTAAATATGACACATAAGACGGGTATATAATACTTTTTTCTTCTTTATATTCCACAACGCTTAAGCATTCAAAGCATTTCCATTGGAATTTCTAGAACCACAGTTTGTATATATTATATATAGTTTTGTGTATTTTATGTTCTGCATTGGACTTTCTAAAATAAATAATACATTTATAGAGTTGATGCTACGTCTCCAAATATAAAGGTTACTACTATTCATTTATAAATATAATTATGTGAGTGTATGAAATTGAGATTAAACAATAAAGTAAGTGTTTGTAAGTGACATAGAGATAAAAACCGAATGTCAAACATGAAGAGTTTTTTAAAAAATAAACAAAGGCTCTTCTAGGCGTGCACCTAGGCTCGCTTTTTAGGCCAACAAACCCTTTTCATGTCGCTCTACAAGCCTCACTTTCAGGCCTTTAGCCACATTTTTCAGGTCAAGCCATGATGAAGTTTTAGCCAAATATCATCTAAAGTCTTTTGCGCTATGAGTAAACGTGTTTCAAACAATTATACCAACCCTAAACAAGCCTTAGATCAACTTAAACAACCTAAACTAACCATCCATGTCTAAATCGTCTAAAATTCGTATTTTTTACCATACGCCTTGTCTAAAAAGGTCTTCACCATTTAAGCGCAAACTCATCCTTTACGTCTTGAGTACGCCTTACATCTTTAATAACTATGAAATGCTATGCTCTTGCATCTCACACTCTATAATTTAAAAAATATCAACACATAGTTTTGCGCTTATTTTGCTTTCATATATTATTCTTCATTTTATTCTTAGAGCATTCATATCCCATCCCCTATCCTCAGTCATAGAGTTTAACTAAAAATCACATTTTTCTTAATTTGTTTCTCACTTTTTTAAAACCTCTTAAATTATATTTCCCATATTTATATATTTTCAATTAAATAATATAACTTTGTTTTTCTTTTAATTAATTTTTCTCTTTCTTCTTTTCACATACACCAATAAAAAATATAGATATGAAAGGTGAGAATCAAATTTGGGGTTTGGATCTTTTTTCATAAAAATATAAGGGATAGAGATGGGGTTGAGAGAAGAGATGTAGAGGTGTTTATATGTTTTTTTTAGCCATTTTGGGTTGGTTATGGAGGATGAGTTGTGAATGTTGTTAATCACTAAAATATGATGCTTAGAGAATAATATAACAAAATCTAGAGAATAGAATAAGAATTTTTAATTATCAACAATCTAGAAGAATAATATTTTAGTTAAATTATATAGATAGAGATGAAAAAGAATATGAATCCTCTAACCATAAGCATTTATGCAATTCTCTCAATCGTTAACTTAAAATTTGGTTAGGCATCAAATATGTCCCTTGTTCTTATATGATTTTTATTTAGCTAAGAAAAACTTATATGCGTCTTGATTGAGTTATTTGTTGTACTCATTTAAAGAGTTTTTTATGAACAACAATGAACGTTGATAAGATATATGCTCAACTAGGTTATTTATTTTTAGACAAAGATGAAAATAGTAATAGTAATATATAATAGTAATAGTAATAGTAATCATTCATGAATCAACATTCATTAGAGCATTCACATCCATTCCATCAAATGGTGTGAGTGAAGTTTTTATAATATAAAAAGTATAAAAAGTGGTTGTGAGTGGAGGAGAGAGAAAATGTTACTGTTCATCTGTATATTTGAGGAGACATTGTTCACCCCCTATAATTTTTAATATATTTTGAAAGTGGTTATGAGTGGAGAAAAGAGAAAATGTAACGATAAAGGTATAAAAAATATCATTTAATTGAAAAGGAGAAGAAAATGTAGTGTTTTTTTAATGTGGTTTAGGGTGAAAATATGGTGGAATGGATGTGAATGCTCTTAATCTCAACTTGTTATATTTTGTATTTCTCTCTCTTTCCACATATTTTTTTTGACAACCAACTGACTTTGTACAGGAACTATTACATAAAAGTGTAGCCATGTTGAGTTGATTCCTTTTTAGGGTAACTAATAGATGTAGAGAAGCTTTTGCGAGTTACTTTTTGCGCTCAAACTTGTTTAGGTTGCAAGTTTTGTTGAGTGTACATTATAAGGGTTTGATCGTTTTTATTAGTGAAGACAAAGATAGTTGCCTAAAGACTATTAGGAGCAAGGATAGTTACCTAAACATGATTAGGATCAAAGATAGTTCCTTTTGATGGAATAATATATTCTTATGGTCATATCTTTTCATTGGTTATTGGTTATTAACTGTCACTACATTAACTAACTAGTTAGGGTGGGATTCGGCTACAAAGTCCAAATTTTTAAAAAATGTAAAAAGTCATAAAACACTATAATTCCAGCCATAGAACACACTTAAAACCTACCAATAACAGAGTGAAGACTACTAAAACACCATATTCAAAACTTAATAGCCCATAAAAACTTCAAACACACAATCGTGGAACATGAGTATAAAACACAACATGTTAATCAATTCATCCAATCACAAAATACAACCCACATATATGATGTTTTAGTTATCTTCATTTTGTTATTTGTTGGTCTTAGATGTGTTTTATGGTTGACACTTTGGTGTTTTATGACTTTTTTTTAGTAAATTTGGACTTTTTAATCAACTCTTAGCCAATTAGTTATACACCCGGTTATTACCACTCAAATTTTGTATTCTTCGATATCATTTGGTTATTAGTACATCACAAAAAGAAATTCCATATATATTAATTTCAGACAAGTCAAGAAGAATCATTAACGCTGTTGTGCGGGAAGTCTGAATTTCATCAACAAAGCATATTTGTGACACTATATAAGGTGCTATAAATTTTAAACACATTAATCATGAAGTCAACTCGAACGGATTGGTTCAACTATATCAATGGTGATGAACCAAAACTGGTAATCCCAATTGGCCCACATTTTCAAGCTGATGTGCCGACCGGTCCACCCCTTAAAAACAAGGGTTCCTTTATGAATTAGGCTCTTCAAAATGGTTAGGCACTATGATATGGCCGATAAAAAATACGACCCTAGGAATTGAAGGGTGTGCCATAGGGAAAGGAAGACCAGAATCTTGTGGTTGTACGACCCCTAGTTCCGTCTTGTGTATTAAGCGCCACATCAGCGAAAAAACGACCCACCTACAAACGGTCTTGGGATCCGCTTTTCAGAAATGGAAGTTTAATCTAATGGGAGAAGCGGTTGCCAAATTATGAAAGCAACAAGAAGAGCAAAGGCTAACCCATCTTATGAATAATAAACCATTTCTAGAAGGTAAGGATTTCATTAAACCTGCTTTCCGTTGAAATCGAAGAAAGATATAGTTGACTTTTACTTCAATGTATACATCCCTAGACGAATGAGTATACAAACAAGATCAGGATGCATGATGGTTAATACTGACGATGATGAAGAGAAGCGAAAGAATCCTAATAAAGGTTCTAGAAAGAAAGCTCGAGTTGATTGTGTAACCATGTATAGTCCTAAACTTGTGAAGGTGAGGTATTTGACCGGAAGAAGATGATCTTATATTGGAAATCGTTTAGGTGAAATTTGAAACACGTACTACTAATGTTTGAAGAACAAAAAATCGAGTCTTATAATTTTGGAATTATATATTGAAGAAGGGGAGGGGATGGAGTTTTGGAATATATATTGACATACTAAACTTTCTTTTTGTGTGATTTTGCTAGATGATAGTAGTTGCTTGTGTTCTATTAGTAAATGTCGTCTATGGTTTATGGCCATATAAATTTTTTTTCTTGCTCCTGCTAATTGTAGGTTTTCTTTGGACAGTTTTTCCTAAACACGGTTTTACTTTTTTATTGAAGTATTTTGTTGGGTTATTTGAAATTTCAATTTGATAATTTAGAGATCAAGAACCAATATGTGGTTCGTTTTTAATTCTCTTAGCCCCAAAATAGATCATATGGTTGAAATGACACCATGTTGCATGAAATAGTGTATCAATTAGTATGTAATTTGGTTGGCCCCTTAGGGAGTGTTTCCCTCGTGACCCTCTTTCTTAGTCGGAAGTGAGTAATCAGATCAATTTTGAACGATCGGGTGCACAACATCTTCTATAACAAAAATTATTTGATCTCTCTTTAGTTGTTAGTAAATTTTGAGCTCTAAACCAACCGAAATTTCAGTAAACAGTTCGTTAACCGTTCGATGAGAAGTTCGTTTAATAAATGAACAAATACAAACAAGAAATTTTGTTGGATAAGTTAAACAAACGAACATGAACAAAGACATTATTCGTTCTTTTATGTTCGTGAATGCTCAGTGATGTGTTATCTATGTTTCTCATTTATGTTTATTTGTGTTCGTTCATTTAATTGTTTTTTGTGTTATATTTTCTTTTTGTTGGCTTTGGTTTTTAAAATTTAAAACCATAGTTAAATTGTTTACCTCCACCAACATCCTTTATTTGGTAATTTTAGTTTTATTTTTTGTTAAAGCTTGACAAACTTCTTAAGTTTTGTGTTAATTATGTTAAGTATCTATTTATTTTTATGGATTTTTCACAATCTTTGTGATTAAAATTGTATATTTTATTTTTAAATAAATATATATTGTTCGTATGTGTTCATAAACATTTGTTTTCGTTTGGTAAGTGTTCATGTTCAATTCCTTAACGATTGAACACAAATAAAAATGTCGTTCGGTAAGTATTCATAAACAGGTTCATTCCTTAATGAACAAACACAAATAAGACATTGTTTAGACATTAAGATATGACAAAAAAACTCAATTATGTTGACCTATAAATTATTCGGTATAAAGACAACTTCTTGCTCATATAATCATTATGGTGTCTCTATGTCACGTTTACAACATTTTTTATGGGAAATTCTTTTTCTAGAATGAATCCGACAACATTGATAGGTCATTTAAAAGAAGGCATCATTTGTTCTTTTATGTTCGTGAATGCTTAGTAAAGTGTTTATCTATGTTTCTCATTTATGTTTATTTGTGTTTGTTCATTTAAATGTTTTTTTGTATTGTATTTTCTTTTTGTTGGCTTTAGTTTTTAAAATATGAAACCATAGTTATATTGTTTACCTCAACCAACATCCTTTTTAGTTTTATTTTTTGTTAAAGCTTGACAAACTTCTTAAGTTTTGTGTTAATTATGTTATGTATCTATTTATTTTTATGGATTTTTCGCAATTTTTGTGATTAAAAATGTATATTTTATTTTTAAATAAATATATATCTTTCGTATGTGTTCGTAAACATTTGTTTGCGTTTGATAAGTGTTCATGTTCAATTCCTTAACGGTCGAACACGAAATAGAAATCTCGTTCGGTAAGTGTTCATAAACATGTTCATTCCTTAATGAACAAACACAAATAAGACCTTGTTTACACATTAACTTATGACAAAAAAACTCAATTATGTTGAGTATAAAGACAACTTCTTGCTCATATAATCATTATGGTGTTCTCTATGTCACGTTTACAACATTTTTTATGGGAAATTCTTTTTTCTAGAATGAATCCGACAACATTGATAGGTCATTTAAAAGAAGGGAGGGAGAGGGCGATAGAAGAAAAGGTACTCGGCCGATCTAGTGGTGGTCAGATGATTATGCTCCACATATACCTTTGCTTTGTTATCTTCACATTGAACGTTCGTTATCTGTATCGGCAGAGTTCTAGCCATCGTTGTCGAACTGTATCACGCATTGTGAACTCTGGCAGGTGATTATGCTCTATCGCAGGAGATTGTGATTGTGAGGATAGTGATGGAGGTCGGTGCTCAACTAGGTGGATGTGGTAACTGACGATGTGGATGGCGGTGATCGGGAAAGGGGAAACAGATGGGTGATGATGATTGGCAACGTCAATGGTGGTAACCGGTAGATGGTAGTGGTTGTGGGTGAAGAAGAGGATTGGTATCATTGTTGTAGATTAAGAAGAAGAAAGACAGTTCGGGTGGGATGGTTAAGTTATGATTAAATTTAAATAAATAAAGTATGGGACCCAAATATGATTTAATTCATTTTATTTTTCTTTTTAAATTGCTTTATCTTTTAGTGAAGACAAAATAAACATTTCACACCCATTTAACAAAGATAATTAACAATCATTCATTGATAAAGAATAACATAGTTCTAAATTTCATACCACAATAACCAACTATTTGTATCATTGTTGTAAAGTACAAGGACTAAGGATGAACATTTAGTACTGGACACAGGTACCAAATTTCTCGTACTTTATTATTTTCGGTATCAATTCAGTACCCACTTTCTTGAAGTTTTCTGTATCGGTACTTTCAGTTCGATATCGATTCGGTATAGTACCGGTAAAATACTGACTTTTACCTTGAAAAACGGTACTATACCGGTATCCGCTTTTTCTGATTTTCGATACGAGTTCTACATTCATCCTTAACAAGGACAATCTGAGTCTTATGTTAACGCGTAAATAATGTGACCCAATAAATTATCTTGAGTAATTATCGTTTTCAAATTACATTGTACATTATATATGAAAACCAATATTACCACTTGTTATTGCCCTAAACTACTCTAGACTATTGTATTTAGACGATACACCTTGATAGTTAAATTAATAACTTTTAGCACGATTAGGTGAATTAATTTAATAACTCTTAGCACAATTTTCTAGTTTTATATTTATAAGAAAGGATTATTACTTAGATTAAACACATGCATACAATAGATAAGTGTACTTATCGTTCATAAAGAGAGTTTATGTAAGAACCAAGTATTGAACCTAAATTATATGACTTTTAATGATTAAGTTAAATTGCTAACTAGTTGATTAATTATTTTTTGCTATTTTTATATTAAAACAAGAAAATAAAAGCAAGTAATAGAGAATATCAAGAGCTCGAAGAGTGCTACCTTGGATCTTCGAATCCACTTGGGATGAATTATAGTAACCGACGAATCTTTAATAAATTTACAAATTGTGACTTTAAGGTTAAAATAGAATTAGAGCCGATTAAATATATTAATTACCCAACCTTAGAAGAAAACTCTTTTTAAAGGGCAATCCTCAAATTTTGTGTTAGTTACGTCTAACTACTTTTTTTTTTCTAAAACCTAGATACGTAAAACGCAATGGACAAAAAACCACAAAAAAGATCTTTTTTCTAAAACGTAGTGGACCAAAAAATACAAAAAATGACTTTTTTTTAGAATGCAATGAATTTTTTTTTAGAAAATGCAATAGATAGAAAACACAAACAATGTCTTTTTTCTAAAACACAATATACTAAGAAACAAAGAAATGTCTTTCTTAAAACATAATGAACTAAAAACATAAATAAATGTTTTTTTTTTCTTCTAAAACGTAATGGTCTAAAAACATAAAAGAAAATGTTTATTCTAAAACGCATTGGACTAAAAACACGAAAGAAATTGTTTATTTTAAAACACAATTGATTAAAAACTTAAAAAAATGTTTATTTTAAAACACAATGAGCTAAAACCACAAAAGAAAGTGTTTTTTTTTTTCCTAAAACGCAATTGACAAAAAAAAAGCACACACAAAAATGTGTTTTTAGTTCTTTTGAAAAAAGCAATGGACTAAAAGTATGTTTTCTCATTCTTTTGTAAAGCACAATCCTAAACAAAAGTCTAAACTGAAAATTGTTTTGTATTTTTCTTTGAGACATTTTGTCAAACACTTGGTGTGCAACTTTTTACCACTGATTTCTCAATGATATTGGAACCAATGATGTTGCCCAAATGAATGAATACATCAAGAGACAATTGGAATCACAAATATCTCCGATTTGACTAGAAAATGTTTGGAGAAATTTCAGGAAAGAAGTACATGTTTCTACCGATTTCTCATGTTTCGTTGCATTATGTTAAATTGGAAAAAATGAGAAACTGTATACAGATAAATTGAGTTTCTTTAAAGAAATTGAAGAACAATTTGGTTGGGTATTTGAACCATTTATTGATGTAGAAAATCATACTATGATGTACTAATTCTAGAGAGAGAAAGTGGAGGAAAGTTTAACGATAGTGGGTTTTGAAAAGAAAGAGAAATATAATAGATGAAAGGAGATTGACAAAAATTTTAATCTGTATGTTTTGAAAAGAAAGAGAAATAGACTAGATGAAAGGAGATTGACTAAAATAGATGAAAATCGTATCATGATGTTCTATTATTGCTTCCTACACTTCTAACCCAAACCAAACTTCTTATTTGACCCTCTCCCTTAAGATAAGAGTAAAAGATATTAAAGATCACTCACTTGTAACACGTTTGAGGGATCCTGATTTCTATATTTTTTCGTATTTGTATTTGAGTATTTATAAAAGTTTTTTTTTCAAGAATGATTTGATAAGTATATAAAAGATAACTAAAAGTGTTATAATATATAATATTTATTGTATTATTGGTATCACCATAAGGTGGCCACTAAACCACTGAACCGAAAGGTGATCATTAAAGACTAAACCACTAAATGTGAAGCAATGAGTGTTCTACATGAACAATGTGCTACTAGTGATTATATGTATTGTATTTTATAGATATTATTAGGAATTGCATTTCTTATAGTTGTCACACTTTTACTCAAGCATGCTTATGTCTTTTATGTACATTAAATTACAAGTTTATCTAAGAAGATCCAAAAGTGGCCTCAAAAGATTCAAGACTTATAGGGTTTTATAAAGATAATAACAATTTGTAATTTAATGGTAAAAAATGTAACTATTTAAATTTAATGGAATTATGTTTAATTTCGATTACTATATAAATGACACGTCAGCCCTAGCATGGGCGGGGTGTTACATTTAATAGTATTAGAGATCAAGCTTTTTACTATTGAATTTTTTTTCTTAAAAACAAAATTTGTAAGGTAATAGGTAGATGTCCAGTTACAAAATCTGTACAAGTATCGTTAAATAGGAGTCATTTTAAATTCTTATGCTTCCGCTATAGAAATATGTAAGTCTAAATTTCTTCGTATTGGCCTTTGAGTAACTAGGTTTCTTTTGTTGCTTTATGTTATTATTTTATGCAACTAGAAATTTTGAGGATGAATTTTTTTAAGAAGGGTAGTGTTGTAGCATCCTGATATTTCAAGTATTTATATTAAAATAAAAATGATAACAATTTTTTTTATAATACAGTTTAATTGGTTGAACACCTACTATTTTTAAAATTATATATAATAAATGTGATTCTAGATTTTATCGTATTTGAATTTGAATATTTATAAGTAGGTTAGCATGTAGGTGGCGGCTCTTTGGGTGTCCATCTTCTCTCCTTTTCATCATGTGTTGGATCTAAGGAAGATTATAATCATTAATACTCCAAGATTTTTCCATAATAACATTTCCCAACAAACACTCACTTCTTCCTTTTCTAAATCTCGGTCGAACACACCCACATCCATATCCATTTTCAAAATTTGAACCTTTTTTTTTGAAGATCAAGCGCATTCCAAGCTAGTTCAAAGGTGTTTGAATATCTAAGGGAGTTTCCAAAGTGATTTCAAGGAGGAACAAGCATATCATCATCAAAATCTCATCAAAACCCACTAATATTCTTGAAAGGTATAAAATTATTTTCAAAGTTCATGTTCTTGTTGCTTGATGATGATGATTGAAGGTTTCTCAAACACTTGGTTCTTCATAACACTTGATATCTGACAACAAAAGGTTTTTAATCAAAATAAAAATGGAAGTGTATATATATATGTGTGTGTCGCCGTGAGCATGTATGTATTTGGGTTACAGGTTGTGTTTTAATTTTTTTTTGTTGATTGATTGATGTGATTCTTGAAGATGATTGCATGCATGATAAAAATGATTTTTATGAAAGTTCATATGATTAGAGATAAATAAATGAAAAGTGGGTTCTTGGAAGTATATGTATGTGTCGTGTGTGTGTGTATATATATATATATATATATTGTATATGCATGCAATGATGTGAAATATTGAATGCATGCAATGCCCTTATGATGATTAGATGAAGATGATGTTTTGGATTATATGAAAATGTGATAATGTATTTTTGATGCATTTAAGTTTTTGGATGATGAAGATATGATGGTCCTGCATTAAGTGCTTGTACATAAGTGTTAGTGATTGTTAAATGATCATATGATGGTGAAATTGAAATGAAATGAAAGGATACGGTAAAAGTGAGTTAAATCCAGATTATAAGCATGCTAAATAATGTGTTATGATGGTATAAAGTTATGTCATAAATCTAGTGGTTTTACATGTTGTACATGAAGTTTATAAAGTCGTAAAATGGGTGAAACTGCATGATTTATGATTTATGAGACTTGCATGAAATCTGCACTAACATGGATGTTAGTACCATTTTACTCGGTAAATAACATGCATTATGTTAAAACATGAAGTGGTGACGATTTAGGATGATTATAGTAAAGTTCGGTACAAGAATATGTGTTAAAAACGGTAAAACAATTGGCTTTTGAAGTGATTTTTGTAAAACTGATTTAGACCAGGTTATAAAATGATATTTTTATGATAAATATAAGTATTCAATCTAATATTAAGTATCAATGGTGTTTGGCTAGTCATACGTGACTTCCGACGCCTAAAAAATTACCGAAACGTTACAAATACGCATATTTTAACGTACACGAAAACGGGATGTTCAAGGATGAACTTTGCATGTTGTGATATGATATGTGAAAATGAGTATGTATAATGTGGAATGATAAGCGTTAACATGATAGTAGGAGATAGGACTATGCATGTGCACTTGTGCGGTTAAAATTGTAATTGTAATTTCGTTAAAAAGTCACGCTAATATGCAACTTATTTGTCGAACATGAAAATAATACATAGGTTAACTTGTTAAGTTATTTTATATATAAATGCTATAAAAATGATGAAATATATAAGTTGATGGAATACGTGCACTACGATATTTGATGATATGTTAACGTTTGCGTAAATATGTTAGTGATGCGTGGTCGAAAACCGGTGTTCGTTTATGTTTAAGTTTATGTTTTTACATAACTTTTAGTTTGAATAACCTACTTTTAATTGAAATTGTGTTTTGTAGGTCTAATGGAGTTTAAGGAGTTATTCGGGAGCTTTACGGAGCACCGACAACGAAATGGGTCAATCGGAGCGAGAAATGGGAGAAACAGAAAACAAGAAATGCAGGTGCCATCGCTGACGCCTCTTGGGCCGTCGACGACACCCCTCTGATGATCATGTCCCCCAGAAACTCCCGTAGGCAGTGGATTAAGCCATCGGGAGTAAACTGACCAAGGGCCGTCGTCGACGCCCTCCCTGGATACCAATTGCGAATTGTTATTGTTTGATGTTTGGGGACAGGTTATATCATTTTTTGACCATTTTCGGGGTGTTACGAAGTTTTTGAGTTTTGAACAACACTTTGGAGCCAAGATCATCATCCTCTTCAATTCCAATCCATCCAATTCATTCATCATCACCCGAATCATCCTACCAACCTTAACCCTAATCCACCACTACCATCGTCATCATCCAATCCATTATCCCTTCACCTTAACCATTCACCATAAACCCTAAACATTATCATCATCATTCCTCAAGGCTTCAAGATGACAAAGTTCGAGCTTTCATCATCCGACGATCGTGTTTCGTTCACCATGAGCGACTAGTCTCTTCAGGTTTCACCCTGGTGTAGGTTTTTGTAAGTTTCTAGGGTTTGACATTGTTTTGTGTTTTGATTTGTGACAAATTGTAGTTTGATTTTGAAACCTAAGATAATTGTCTTGCATTTGTATCGTATTCGTAAATTGTCGAGTGAAGATTAAATTTGACTTTGCGAATGTTTGTGTGCAATTATGCCTTGTCTAGGTTAGAGTCTACATGTTCTTGGTAATGAAGTGCATTGTAGTCCGTCATTTATGACGTCCATATCTTTTGGCACCTAAGCCACGTAACACTAAATTCGTTGGTCATTTATGCAATTGAATTAAATCTAAAACGTGTAGAAACCATAGGACTACGATTTCCGAACCGGGTGTGCCCCTTGTTCTCCACTATTGTTTAAAATCTTTTAAGAGAAGTTTTCGTGTAATCATAAACATTCGAGTTTAGTAGTTATTTTTAATATTGAAAAATCGTCGGTACATTCCGACACTTTTTTCCAACAAACAAACAATTGAATCAGTTTAGCAAGCTTCATAAAAATGACAAACCGTTAAAATCAATTGTGTCCGTCGCAAACCACAAACTCTTCGTGGTTCGACTCTGTACTACCACTAGCTCATAGTTAAAGGTAAATCGGGTATATAAATATTATTTTTGACCAGGGCGTGACATTCCAATCAAATTTTGGCGCCGTTGCTGGGGAGTTCTTGCGCTTTGTGTTAGGATTTTGTTGGATTTGTGATTAACTGTTTAAGTGTTTAAATGTTTGTGTTCTTATTATCGTTTCCACTTTTCTGTTACGCGGGTGTGTTAGTTGTGTAGGTTTCAGGTAGTGCATGTATACACGGAACTCCGGGAGGACCTCACCGTTAGTGTTCGAGCCGGAGATCGTGCGGGTCGTGAGAAGGACCTAGCCAACCGATTAGAGGCAACTCTTGTCTCTAATCTACCCAATACCAATTCACTACCTACACCATTCTTTGGACCCATTCCAATGGATAACCAAAACTCCAACCAAACTAACAATCAACATCTATATTATGATTACCAACCCAAAACTAAAATGCTCAAAACAACCAACTGGAGGGTGGTAACAATTCGAGACCACCAACACCACCATTCCAAAACGTGGCTGAAACCACAACAATAACCAACGTACACCCACCCCTCCACCTCAAAACCAAAACCGACAACACCCATTACCACCCAATCTCAACAACCGAAATGTTAACACCAACCATGGAGTTACCAACCTCGTGGCATTCCCACGAATGAAGGTCAGTTTCTCGATCTTGACGAATTGAGAAACAACATTCCCGTGATGAACCGTATAGTGTTCCCGGTTATCAATCACCGGAACACGTGAGTATTCACACGGAATACTCGGATGATGGCGGGAACTATAATGAGCGAGTTGAAGATGATGTATGGGGTGAAGAGAATATGGGAAACTATCGCAATGCTGGGGGGTTGGAGTATGAAGATATTGGCAACCAAAATGCCAATTACGTGGGGAATCACGAAGGTTAGGATACGAGAATGGTAGAAATGACGGCTACGGGAAAACCGTCAACCACGTAACAACCAAAGGAACCGGGATGACGATAATTACAATAACAACAATAATCAAAATGTCAACCCTAACCGGATTTCGCAATACTGTGGTGGCAGAAATCAAAGGGGTGACCGAGGTGGTGATCGGAGAGGTGTTCAAAGCCGGGGAATCAAGAGGTTAATGGTCCATGCCGTCAACCGCAACAACAAGAACCCGAGGTGGAAATGGTCGGTTTTGACCGGTGGTCACCGACAATGACTCACCTATTGTTCCTAGAACTCAAGGGATACGGTCCTCTGAATGCAAGCCAAACTACATCAACATCCTACCTCACTTTAATGACAGGACACACGACGAACCGTATACCTACTTGGCGGAATTTTCTGCGATTTGTAGTACTATTGGGGGCCACAACTTTGAGATTGAAGAAGTGAAGTTGAGACTCTTTCAGTTCTCGTTGAAAGGCAAAGCAAAACAGTGGTTCCTCACACTTCCAGCTAATAGTATTCACACTTGGGCATAAATACAACAAGCGTTTCTTGACGAATACTATTCGATAGAAAAGACCGACGATGCAAGAGATGAAATTCGGTCGTTTAGGTAATTACTGGGGGAATTGCTACATGAGGCTTTGACACGCTTCAAGGAGTTGGTTCAGAAGTGTCCTCATCATCAAATTCCAAGGTGGGAATTGTTGAAATGCTTTGTAAGGGGATTGGACGCCGATGATCACAATACTTGCAATCGGCAAGTAACGGTACCTCTGTTGAACAATCATGAGGAGGACGATTGGGATTTCTTAGAAAGGATGAGCAAGAATTCTAAAGTGGTGCTATGGCGGACCGAGCCAAAAAAGCATCCCGTTTCCCGTTCTCTTCCCGATCTCAATTCAAGTGCTAAGGATCGAATCGCCACATTAGAGCGATAGTTAGCTCGGATGAAGAAAAAGTATGTGATGGGGTTTAATTCGCGATTTGTTAGGATTATGGAGACATTGGTCATCAGACCGAATAGTGCCAAGTGAGTATGGCACACACCACCAAGGAGGTGGAGTTAAGTGCATGGGGGAGCGGAAACAATTTAATATGAACTCTAACACTTATCACCCGAGTTTGAGGAACCATCCTAATTTTAGGTATGGTAACTCCTCGAATCAAATGAACCCGAATTTTCAACTGAGAAATCAAGGTGGTAACCAAGGTGGATCAACGTACCAAAACTGCCAAAGTGGTAACCCCGGGGGTTACCAAAGGAAAGATAACCAGGGGAATGGCCAAGGGTATCAAAGTTGTAAGGAAATTACCAAAGGGTTACAACCAAGGCGGTCGTGGGGGTGGTAACTCAAACTCTCAAATGGGCACTGATGACTCGTTGAACTCCAAACTTGATGCAATCATGAATCCTATCACCATTTCAAATCAAGAGATCAAGTTGGAGATCAAAAAAGAATTTGAGGTACGAGATAAATCGCGTAAGGCATTGGAAAAGCAAGTGGGACAACTTGCGGAAGAGATGGCTCAAATGCGAGGAAATGGCGAAAGATTGCCAAGTGACACCACCGTTAACCCTCAGCACCAAGGGTCCAACTCGAAGAACACACGTGAGGTACCCATAAATAAAATTTCTTTATGTAGTGGTCGAGTCATTGATACCGGTGTTGTGTCACTACCACCCAGTTTGTTGAGGGGGTGGTGGAAGATGTTAGTGATGATGAGATTGTTTACGGTTTAAACGAGTCAAAATGAAAATGTTTCAAAAAATGATAAAAAACACCCCGTTGTGACCGTCCCGTCCGAAAGGCTAAGGAAAAGGGTGTGGAGGTTTATAAAAGGGTTTAGTGACATAAAAAAACCTTTATGTAACTTGTTGTTAAAAGACTAACCGTTTGACTTTAACAAAGATTGTCAAAATGCCTTTAACGTGTTGAAGAAGAAGTTAGTTGAGGCCCCAATCTTGCAAACCAAATTGGTCTTTACCATTCGAAATCATGTGTGATGCAAGTGACTACGCGGTGGGGGCCGTGTTGGGTCAAAGGGTAGAAAAGAAACCCGTTGCTATATACTACGCGAGTAAAACTTTTTCGGGTTCAAATTTAATGACACAACTACCGAGAAAGAGCTACTTGTGGTGGTGTATACATTGGATAAATTCCGGGCTTACATTTGGGGTAACAAAGTGATTATATATTCTGACCATTCTGCTGTCAGGTATTCATGGAAAAGAAGGAAGCAAAGACGTGATTAATTCGATGGGTTCTGTTGCTACAGGAGTTTGACCTAGAGATACGGGACAAGAAGGGTAGTGGAAACATGGTTGTAGACCACTTGTCCTGGTTGTTGATAGAAGAGGGTTCTTCTCGTGTGGAAATTAACAAGACTTTTCCAGATGAGCACATTTTAAAAGTTTTGGTATTACCTTGGTTCGCTAATATATTTGGTGACAGGTGATCTACTGGCTCATTGGGATAGGAGGAGGAGGTTGCACTTCCTCTCGCAAATCAAATATTACACGTTAGAAGAACCAAACTTATTCAAGATATGTCCGGATTAAGTCGTGAGGAGATGCATACCGGACGACGAGATTCTGATTGTCTTGACGCACTTGTCAAAAGATAGGAGCATTTCTAAGAGGGATGAGATGCCCATGCAACCGATCCTTATTGTCGATATTTTCGATGTGTGGGGAATCGATTTCATGGGACCATTCTCGAATTCGCATGGAAACCTGTACATTTTGGTGGCTGTGGATTATGTATCCAAATAGGTCGAAGCCATAACCACTAAAACGCACGATCATGTCGTGGTTTGTAGTTTTGTTCAAACCAATATTATTTCGAGATTTGGGATTCCCTGAGTGATTATTAGTGATGGGGGATCCCACTTTAAGAATTTTAATTTTGGAAAATTGTTAACCATATGGTGTTGACCATCGAATTGCTACTCCCTATCATCCGCAAACGAGTGGTCAAGTGGAAGTGTCTAATAGGTAAATTAAAGAAATTTTGCAAAAGACCGTTTGGCCGGACCGTAAGGATTGGTCAACGAAGTTGAATGATGCCTTATGGGCCTACCGAACGGCGCATAAAGCACCTATTGGCACTACACCTTACCGCTTAGTCTACGGTAAAAATTGTCACTTGCCGGTTGAACTTGTACATCGTGCTTTTTGGACCATAAAAGAGGTTAATGTTAAGTATGATGATGCAGGTAAAGAGCGCAAATTAAAGTTGTGTGAGTTGGAAGAGCTAAAGGAGGAGGCTTATGAGTGCGCTTCAAGGTACAAGGATGGTATGAAGCGAGCACATGATACTAAGTTGAAGCCGAAGGAGTTCGTTGTGGGTCAAAAGGTTTGGCTCTTCAATTCGAGGCTCAAATTCTTTCCCGGAAAGCTCAAGAGCAAGTGGATGGGCCCGTATGTGGTTACACGGGTCGGAAAGTTGGGTGATGTTACCATTGAGGACCTGAAAGATGGGTTAAAGCAAACGGTCAACGGCTATCGCCTTAAACCGTTTCTTGATGGTAACGAGGAGAAGAATGATGCGAACACGGAGTTGGTAAGCTTCTTGGCAAGCGTTCTAACTTATGAGGTCAACTAAAGGACCAGTAACATTTGTCTAGAGTTTTGTTTATTTACATTGTTTGTTGCGTATTGTTTTTGTCAGTATTGTTTTCGTTTCGTATTAATCTCTTTGAGATGTGAAGTTCCGGACATCACAAATGGGTCATGAATGTCACACCCCGACCCACAGCGGAAATGGTGATCGGGGCATGATTGGGTTTTCATCAAAGCTCATGACATTTACTATAAAGTTTCATATTTATTATTTCCTTTTAAAGGAGAACATTACAATCAACATACAAGTACAACATGTTCTATACATTTATCAAGACTTCATTATTTTTCTTCTAAGGCAAATTCCTACGTGTTCCTTGCTTCAACCTGTCCACCTGTATCATGTGTAAAAATAGGGTTTTGGGTCAACAAAAAGTTGGCGAGTGAATCTT